>OY284491.1:47610937-48134206 GCA_958336395.1 Ctenicera cuprea | reverse complement strand
GGATTCGGTGTTCGGTTACCTCGGTCGGAGCACTGGTGACTGTAGTAGTTGCTGGACTGGAACTAGACTGGAACATCGAAGAACTAACTTTCAAAATTCAAAATGCTGAATTTATAGCGGGCCGGTCTGCGCCCGAAATTAAAGCGCAACCCCACTACTCAAGAACGGGGTATTCGTAGCATCTTTGCGGCTCAATCCGCGAAGACGCAGTTATCTGATTTTCGGCCGTAAATGTAATGCATGAACTCAAATAATAGTTTCAAAATTACATTAGAAATACTAAAACGGGTGCTAACTTAATTAAACTTATACAATATGGTTATACGGCATAAACAAACGGAATCCTGCATATTTTAAATATAAAAATAAACTCACAACGGCAACTTAATGCCGCAAACGGAAAACTGAATACAAAATAAATATGAAACTTAAACAGTTCTTGTAAACTAAATCCAAAATTAGTACCGGCTCGTTACAGTAGATATGCCCTTTTGATAAGCAAGTTGCTTTTTGTGAAGTGGTGTTCTTATAAGGATTTCACTTCTTTGCCATTGCTTTTAGTAGAAAAGAGGTTAGACTAATCGGGCGGTAGAATTTAAGTTCCGCTGGTAGACGTTTGCCTGTTTTTGGGATGAACACCACTTTTACCTACCTCCAGGCGATTGGAATGTAGCATAAGAAGTAGCTGGCTCTAAAAATGTTAAGTAGCAAGGGTGTAAAGACCTCAATGCCATATTAAAGTAGAGCGGGAAAAAATTCGTCTCTTCTTGGTGATTTAAAGGATTTAAAACTGTTAACAGCCCATTTAATTCTATTGAGATTGACGATGAGTTTTGTCAGGTTTCTGCCCAATCTTGTGGGGCGATAAATCGCTGCTATTGGGTTAGCCTCTAGATTTTTACCTTCATTAGAGATAATAAAAAGCTAGAAAAAGAACGTTGGATTTGTCTTATTATATCCGAAAGAAATTACACCAACAAACGTCAAACTTCCTTTTCCTGTTTTTGTTTTTTTAAAGCTTATACACTTTCGACCATTTTCAATTTGTTAAAAATTGGACCAAACGTGGGAATATTTACGAGGTCAACCAAACGCGTAATTGACGATGCACGTAGTAACATATTAAGAGTATTTTGAAGTTGTAGAAACTGTTGGGGTGAAATGGGGAAAAACGTTGTATTTTGCACTAAATTTTATTTTAGAATATCTAAGCGTCAGAAAAAATTTGGATAATTTTTTTCCCCAGTTAAGGGGTTTTACTTTCTCGTTGTTTACTGTAAATACATATATACCGTGCGATCAAAAATTAAATCAATTAGATAAGGCCTTGATCAGCATGTGGCAGGTCTTAGATATATTCAGAAAACCACAGTTAAGATTGACATTGACATTTGTAATTGTTTTTGGAGTATTGCTAGAACGGCGATCAAAGCCTTTTCTAATTGATTTTTTTTATCGCACGTTATACCCGTATAACCACACAATACAGAACCTATATCGAACCTGTATTTAAATCTTTAGTCGATACAGGCTTTCTGTACCCTATGGATAGCGCGACGATAGAGATTACATATCGATTGGGTATAGTTGTCTTTACTAACTCTGTATATAAGATGTAAAGCTCCTGTACAGACAACATATAGTTAAAGTACAGATGCAGTTAAGATTGCGTATAGAGCACATGAAGGTACTGTAAAGATACGATATAGGTTTTTAAAGATACTATTCCGATGCTGTATCGTCCAAATTAAGGTGCGGTATAGATAATTCAAGCAATTAATTTTAGATAAAAAAAAATATTTTTTTACGCGGATATATTTTCTTTTATAATATTTTATACAACCCCTCTGTATTTTTTTAGCTAATTTCATTTACACTAATGTATTTATTGATAGATTTTTAATTTTAAAAATGCGCTGCATACTTTACCTTAGCGGGGAATCGAACTGGCCATCTTTGGTTTGTGAGTCGGTCTCTTGCACCCTGAGCTAATCTCGCCTCTTATAAGATTCGACCGCTAAATGTTTTAAGAGTATTACAGAAGGTTATGATGGACAATATGATACAAATGTACTACCAAGAATTACAGTTAGGGTTAAACCGTTTTTTTTGCAGTAAAATTTATAGTGACGTTGCATAATATCTCGTTAAGGGCGTATAGTACGCTTGGATAAAACGTGATTAACAGGGACTACGTAGAAAACGCATTGGACGCTTAATAATAAAGTTAGACATTTTTGTGGGCTCTAGAAATTTTTAAAGTTAAATGTGTTTCATGTTTCTCATTTTCTAATTTTGTTTTTTACATTAATTTTAATGTAGAGTAAAATCATTTTATAAATAGTTGGTAAAGTGTATCGTTTGTAGCTTTGCTAAGTTTTTAATAAACTGATGCCGAAACAACAAAAAAGAAAACTACGTAGTGTGCATACAAGCGAAGTGCAGATATAAACGACGTTAGATTATATATAGTATTAAAATTTCAAGAAACACGTGAAAACAGACTATTTTGATAGAGTAAAGTATTAAGAAAAATAAACAGTGAAGAATTATAGGGGATAAAATATAAAACAGTTTTAGTAGGTTCAGACATTTCGAGAATCTTACTTCGAAATAATTGATGTCTTTGTATTATTTTACCACCAACTATTTTAAAGTACATTATTTCTGAATTTCCCGCCATTGCTGTCACAATTGTAATTTCAAGAAAAAAATATCACGTAATTGTTCATGTTGATGTCGGTTCGTACTTTGTACTGCTGGCGCGGTGATAAGCTTTAAATATCTTTATCTTTTTGGTGAGTGGACTTTCCAAACAGGTCTGTTTATAAACCCCCATAAAGGTTTAGAGCTATTCTTCAGCCATGCATTGTTTAACGTCCGGCTTGGTTTTAGGTTTTACCGTTAAGAAAGTTTCTTTGCAATTGAGTCATTCTTATTGTGTTTCGCTGGAACTTTTAGCCGATGAAATATATTTATTTACAAAGTTTTTCCAATTACATGTTCAAAAACACTTTACTTCTAGTGCTTTCGGTGATTTTTTTGGCCTTCTGGGGGGGGGGGGGGGGGGGTTAATTACCCCTATCGAAAATAACTCCACATTGGAGACAGCAGCCTTGGTTAATGATTATGTCATAAATTATTATTATAATTGTAGGAAGCACACAAATCTCCAAGGTTCCATCAAATTCGTAAACTTTAAATTCTTGATCTTGTTGATGCGCCATTTTTAACGTTTTCATACACAAGGCCAACAAATAAAGATAGTGTTTAGATTGACGCTATACACAGCGGTTTTAGGCTTAAGATAAAACTGTAAAGACAGGCAGTATATATTTAGCACAGATTCGATAAAGACAAAAGCGGTAATTGCGCTACAGGTGCGATATAGCCTGCATGAAGATATTGTAGAGATTTGTTAAAGGTACAACTGTAAAGACAATCAGTATATATTTTCTACAGATCCGATAAAGATAAAATCCCTGCTTGAAGTACCGGTGCGGTATAGCATAGAATAAGATGTGATACAGATGTGATAAAGATAAAACTGTACTGGAAACAAGTATAGATATCATATAGATGCGGTAAATATTTAATCTATACAGTTAAGGTATAGGCTAAAGTACAGCTCCAATACATATTACACCTGTATCACGTAATCTTTACCGCATCTTTAAATATCTCTATCGCCTAGGACATCTTTATAGATTTGGTTATACGGGTAACATACTCGTAATTTATCTTAACTGGTGTGTACAGCGCTATGGATTGTTTTTAATGCATTTTTGAGACACGTGATATATTATTACACATATGTTATATAAATTATCTACCATACCATCATTGCCACTTATAATTTTACGTATGAGATTTTTACTATTATACTATTACTGTAAGCGATCGGTTTTACACTTTACCGTATCTCCTTCTTATGTTAGTTGCAACCCCTTCAAAACTTTCGTTTTTTATGGCGTAATTATGGCATATTTTGATAAAATTAAATTACCATTTTGTAAATTTTAAACAAAAGCTTATGATTAAATTATTACTTCCTATTATCTTCCTAATTTTCAGAAACAGAAAACTGCGGCGTATTATAAAAACAGAAGCTCAGAAATAGACCAGAAACTTTTATCAGTAATCCCAGACTGTCCAAGAAGCGCAAAAGAAAATTTTGGAGCAACCTTTGACTGGAGTCTTTTAGCAAGTACTCCGATCGCAGAAGTAATTCCTAAAACAATAAAAAAAATTGTTAACGAAGTAGACGATAATACCCAATCAGAAATTACTGAACCCGACAGTGAACCAATTGCAGATGAAAAACACGTAGATGAAATAGCGGAAAAAGATTTAAAAGAAGACGAACCGGTTCAAAATGGCAAGGAAGATACTCCACGTGAAAACTCTATTTCTGCGGAGCCTGAAACGGCCAATGAGGAAAAATCTGAAAACATACAGCCCGATGAAATAACCGACGTCGATGAAGAAACTAAAGCAAGTGAAGATATTAAGGAAGAAAAGATAAAAAACGCCGACGAAGAACCACATATAGAAAATACTATTGCAGATGAAGAAAAGACTGAAGAAACTCCAGATGAAAAGGTGGACGCTGAAGTAGCACCCGCTGTTGATAGTAATGAAACGGAAGAAGAACCTGTTAACACTATAAATACCGCACCAGAACCTGAAGAAGCACGGGTGGAAACAGCCCACTTACAGCAAACATCAGATGAGAACACCAACAACCACGATAGCGAGATTGAGGAAAATCCACATACAAGCCCACAACCTGAAATTATCCATACACCTAGAAAGGAACATGTCGAAAATACAGACGAAGTTGTAGGCGTTATCGAAGGCATAGTAAACGGAGAAGATGAAATAGAATCTGTAAATGAACAAGGTCAGGGAGTAGATACTGACGATAAATCAGATGATACAGAAGTAATTGCTTTAATAGATGAAGGAAACATGGAACAATTAGCCGCTTTAGTGTTGAATGGTGATGGAGAGAGGTTAGTTGGACACCATTCAGAAAATCCTGAACTGCAAGCGTTTTTAGAGAATGTTCCTACTTATATGGTAAGCGTCAATATTAACCATCATGTAGTTTATATTTTTCTTCTAGCTTTCTTCGGTCTATTTATTAACATAGTCTCTATATTTCCCGCCTAATTTCTATTCTGAGCCCCCATGCACTCTAATCCAATATTGTCTTAGTCTGCTTGTCTTGTTCCATATAGTACTAGAACATCCATAGCACGTCTAGTGGATATCCCACCCGATATTATGGATGTCCAGCGGACGTTCAAAAATCACAACAAATGACGTCCATTGGACAACTTTAAAATTCCATATGTTGTCCATACATGATCTGTAGCGCAATACTAATCGACAGTTAATGGAAATAACTTTGATTTATTATATTTTGAAATTCTGGAGATTTATTTTGTCCAAATTTATCCCAACAAATTTTATGAAACGCTTATCATGTACACATGTAATTAGCCTTAAACCAAAAATTTGCCATTATATTTCAGAAAGTCTGACATTTTTCTTACCAATCATATAAAAAAAAATTAAATCTCTTAATAGTTATTTGTGTAACAAGGGAAGAAAGTGATATTTTTTCACGCTGGTGCAGACAAGTAGTCCAGTAACCTACACATTCTTAACGAATAAATTCGTACAGTTTAGCCACTTTTTATACGTTTAGTACTTGTTATTAGATGATATTGAAGTGGGTGGATTGCATTTTAAGCAGTTCCTGTAACGAATTCAATATTTGTTTAAATTGTTTTCTATTCATTTCGCTAGGTAATAAATTACTAAGTTTATAATGCATTTTATTTTGTTAGCAATTTTATTTCAATTTTTATTTGAACATCCATTATTGTTTAATAATTGTAATAATTACGTTATGTTATTAGTTAGTAATTAGTTAATATCTATTATCTCTAAGTTTTCTAAAACCGAAATTGGTAAATAAGTAAAAAAGAAAAAGTACAATTTTGGTGCATTTTTTAACATACATGGATATTACTGCCTCAAATTGGTAAATAATTGAAATAATTACAAAAATAATTAATGAAAAGAATCCAGCCTCTCTCCCCGCCAGTTTAGGACACCGCTGGTTTAAGTATATTTATTTGAATGCTGTTAGATAGTATCACTTACTAGTACTAAGCCGTATGCCAAATTTCATTATTTTATATTAAAGGGTATCGCAGATATTTAATTAAAATTAAAATTTCATTTGCCCCCTTCAAAGGACGGTATCTCTCTTCAGAAGCATTTTAAGACACATGCTCATGAACAGCGCCTATGAGACTATGCTACAACCTTCTAAAACACTTTTTGACCTCTAATTCTTTGAGCTTACTTATTAAAACTCGGGACTTCGTGAAAAATATCTTCCAATAACAAGTGCTAAACTGTACGAATTTGTTCCCACAGACGGTACTTTTGTTTACAGGTTTACTGGAATAAAGGGAAAAAAGACACTTTCTTAACCACTTTCAAATACCATTTGTCGTCGACCTTGAGAAATTTATCAAAAAACATTTATTTTAAAATTAATCTACATTAAATTATTTTTTCGCCATTTGACATTAAAACTTTGATTTTATTAACATTTGAAAGTCACTCAAGTGTCACCTTTACTGCCTAGGCACTAACAATGACATTTACAAAGATTTAAACATCAAATTTTATTGTGGAGTTTTACATAGCAACCGCATAACATAGCAACATGATGGCTACGATGACGGCGATAACTTTTAAAAATTTCACAAAATTAATGTTAATTTTAACAAATCGGCGAAAAAATTATATGTTTAATACGGCAAAAATGCAGATTTACTGCCTATGGTATTCAAATATTGTTAAATATTCAACATTCATTGCATTGTATTAACATGCCATTCTAAGTTCTACAATAACGTTTTCAACTTAGCGCCGGGATCTTGACGGCAGCGTGACAGGGCGTATGGTCGCTAGGACAAGCTTTGTGTGGCTTTTTGGTTTTGCTTTGGTGAGCTAACTGCTAAAGCATAGAATATCTCTAGGGTATCCATCTTTAGTACATTTTATGTCCGTATGCCCGTGGGCACGCTATGGAACAGAATTTATAATGGATATCCATCTACGGACATCAAATGAATATTGCATCTTGACATCCACTGTCGGTTCTTAACATGCCTATTTAAGTTCTGGAATAACGTTTTCAAACGTAACTTGCTGACTTATTACCGCCAGGACCCCGGGATCTACTTGATACGACTCTGCTCTCGGCCGTCTTCTACCACACATTTAATCATAACCAAACAACAATTAGTTGACACTAAAAATGGCAGCAAATATAGACTATCTGCCTTTTTACTTTGTTAACCGACTATTTCCGTTTCTTGCTACAGCTGCTCTAACTATAAATGTTACATTAGGATCACCCCGGTTTATTTCAACTAATATGCGAAACTAAACAAGAGGCGATTTCTGTTTCCTGCTGCGGTCAACATGCTTGCTTCAACTACAAAATGAGGGTCGAAAACAATACTTTCTAACAAGGTCGACGAAAAACCGGTTTATTTCCGCATACACAATTTGCGTTATCTGTAATTAATTTCAAAATAATCGCATTTAAGTATCAATCAAAGACATGCGATTATTTTTCCAACGTTTCCCCCTTTTATTAAGTTTTTCTTTGATCGCGCTATATATAAACATATGTAAAACAAAGTCATACACATATCTAGGTTATGTGTGACTATTACATATTGCAATACAAATAAATATACATAAAAACGTATTAACTCACGTTGCGTAACTACGGCAAAACTCACAATCTATAACCACTAACTATTATCCCTCAAAAAGAAAACACATAAAACACGAACAAACTAACAGCTTTATCGGTTAGCTTACCAGAACAAAACCCACAAAGCTTGTCAACGTGACCTAACATGTAACACCTTCAAAGGGCACAGGATTCAATGCAGAAACGTCGCCGTCTGTCTCGTCGGAGCACAACGCGTCACTTGGTCTAATCTTCCGTTGCTTCTGCCTTTTAAACGTATTGTAGATCCAAACTTAATGGACGCGATTGTGGTTTGTCCCGAAATATGGCACGGAAACGCTTTTCCCGGTCGGGATGGTATTGGGACCGTGAAGATTTGTCTTCGTTACGCTGACGCTTCCTTCGTCGAGACGAGGGCAAAGTTTTACGTCAAAAACTAAAAATAGGAGGGGTTAAGGAAGGTTTGTTTTATATCGGATTCCTTTCGAGTTTAAAGAAAGGTATTTACGGGGTTCAGGGGGACTTGATCTTAAATGAAGTGTGGGCAAGTTTTGCTTGCGTATTAGCAACGGGTGGTGGCAGGAGTTTGGTTTGTCGAACACTTTTATTGATCTAGCAACAGATGGCATTGGAAGTTTAGTTATCGGACTGTTTTATCAATCTGACAACAGGTGGCTTTGTGAGTTTAGTTTTCATACCGTACTTGTAGGTTATGCTACGTTGAAAATACAGCCCTTTTATATCCCTTTTTGACCATTGTTGGCATAGTAAAATAACAAACACCAGCAAGTATGTTGACCGCATCTAGAAACGGAAATCGTCTCTTGCTTAGTTTTGCATGTTAGTTGAAACAAACTGGGGTGATCTGATTGTGACATTTAGAGTTAGAGCTCCTGTAGCAGGAAACGGAAATAATCTGTTAGCAATGTAAACAGGCAGATAGTCAATATTTGCTATCACTTTTAGAGTGTAGTGAAAGATGGTCGAAGACAGAGTTTATCGGTCATGTCAAAAGGATCCCGGGGTTCTGGCCGTAATAAGTCAGCAAGTTACGTTTGAATACGTTATTCCAGAAGGACATGTTAAGCACATCCCATGGCTGTCAAGATTCAACATTTATTGATATCCATAGATAAATATCAATTAAAAATCCATACTCATTCATAACATGTCCACGGGCATACGGGCATAAAATGTACTAAACATGGATATGTCCTAGAGATATTCTATGTTTTAGCGGTTAGCTCACCAAATCAAAACCAGAAAACCACATAAACTAAGTTGCAGGCTTCCGCGGCCATTGTTAAAAACTTCTAGGCTTCCGTGTTGGAGCCGCGTCATCGGTCCATGAACTGCCGACGTTTCGTCCTCGGTTGCACGGGACATCTTCAGGGCTGTGGTCACTTTGGGATCTGGAACACAACTGTTGTGTTCCAGACCACATAAAACTTGTCCACGCCACCGAACGCTCCGTCACGCAGTACTGTAGAACTTAGAAGGGCATGTTGATATAATGCAATGGATGTTGAAGATTTAATAGTTCAATATCCATTTGATTCCTTTCGATGAATATTCATTAGAAATCAACTTCATAGCATGTCCATAGAATACGGGCATAAAATGTACTAAAAATGGACAACCTATGGATATCCTTGTGCTATATGGGTGTTTTCGCAAGGTGGCCAGCTCATTCTCATTTTTGTTTTGTCATTCGCTCTACAATCTCGGTTACTTTTGTTACTCTGCGTATATTGCAACCAATTACATACGATTCATAGACCCTAAAACAAAGAGTGAACAGAGTGATCGAAAAGCTGAGTAAAAATTTACGAATCGATCAAATCACCTCACAATTAATCTTTGTGAAATTAAAATGATTTTATTTTCAGTCAAAAATCAATAGAATTCATGTCGCATCTAGGGATGGAAGCTTACGAGATTTACAGGCAGCGTTAGATAGACGTAAATTTGCCATTGCCAGAGATCACATTTCTCCTAATGAAGCTTCGCCACTGCATGTAGCTACTGTGTTTGGAAATACCAGTATAGTACGATATCTTGCTGGAAGATTTCCGGAAACGGTGCAAACCGTCGATAGCAATGGTAGAACGCCTTTGCATTATGCAGCCGTTCTAGCTGATAATGGACATTACTATAACCTGCTGGTACATCTTGGTGCAGATGTAAGAGCCGAAGACAAGGTTAGTAATTTTAAATTAATTTATCTTTCCATTAGTAGGAAAATATATTGGATAAAAAGTAAGCCGTGCCTGTCTATTTCTTAATTAAAGTATAATAGTATAAATAAAACCACGTGTGGACTCTAGTTTGGCATTTTTCGTTAATTGCCACGAAAAGACATTTTAATTCATTTTTGGGGCCGGCGGCGGGTGGCCTAGTGGTTAAAGTCCCAGGCTTTGAAACTAGACTCCCAATGGCAGTAGGTTCGAGTTCTCTGCCCGTCGGAAATTCTTCTGAATAAGTTAAATCCGGCGTGTCCATGGATGGTGTGTGTGGTATGTATGTTGGGTTGCATGTCTTTCAGGGGTGGGGCATGGTGTATAGCGCAAGTCCGCTGAGCCCGGGTAACGGCTTCATGATTCTTAAAAAAAAAATTTATTTTTGTTATTCTGATCAAAAAAACACGTTCAAAGAAATTATATAAGGTAGTACATTGTGTAAATTTTCAATTGCAGTTTGGCAACATTCCGGATTACTACAGATCTAATCAAAACGACTTTTCTCACAGAATACTGCTTCGAGAATACGGTGCAGAAGATGCTGCTGATGATATACTAAATGACAAAGGTAAGGATTCGCTTAGCGGTGTAGCATAATGTATTATAGCTCGTTTTTCAATTTTATTTAACTGATGCTTTTTTCTTTTAGTACAATCAGGTGCGTTAAATATAACATATGTACATACATTTTTCGGTGTATAAAATTGGCATGTAGTAATTTTAGGGATAGTTTTTTTTTATATCCATAATATTTGTGAAGCGTGATATCAAAATTTATATAAAATTCTGTTTCTTTAGAACTCTGAGTGTTGATTAAGAAAAAATCTTCTATTAGTTACAAAAAATATCTTTTATCATTTTATCATACACAATGTATTAGCATTCACTTCTACTCAGTCGTTAGGTAATGGATAGTTTTATTTTAACAAAATAAATTAGTGTGGAACGGTGTTGTTCGTATCGCATAATTGCAATGACAAAACAGTTAAAGATACTTACATACTTAAACTAAATTTAATTAACAATGCACTGCAAATAAGGGTACCGGTACAGGAAAAGGTAAAAATTACTAATTATATGCAAGCGATAGTCATTTGTTTCAGTTTTGTATTGATGACTAACGGTGCGGTGTAACAACGTTCTACAGGGTGTTATTGAAATACGTGCAGATATTTTATGTTCCAACAGAACTCGCCAAACTGAACCACTTTTCTATTTATCATTTTTCCAAAATCTGATATTTTTTGCAATTCTCCCCACCCGCCTTGAATTTCACGAGCCGTTCAGTAAATAGATTAACAAAGGTGAAGGGGCAAAAAGAAATTATGCAACCATTGTATAGTTTTTTTTGTCTTGCACAAAGGTTTACTTACGGTTATCAGTTTTTTAATTGGTGTTCAAAATGTAATCCACTATTTTCCAGGCAAACATAACATGGATTCGCGCACCCTTGATAAAGCTATCGGATTTTCGCGAATAATTTCTGCGGCATTTTTCACATGCTTTTAGTTCTTCAAGCATATGTACAGGAGTGGCACATACCAGTTGTTTCATATAACCCTACAGAAAATCGCAAGAATTTAAATGTGGTGATAAGGCGGGCCATAACACTGCCCCATTTCGACCAATCTACTTGCCCGAAAAATTATTATACCACACTCGTACTTGACGAATAACAAGCTGGTGCACCATCGTAGAGGTACCACATGTTTCCGCGTACTTCTAAAATTTACGAATCGGTATCCAAAATTCAACGTTATTGTGCCCTTCCTCGATGTTGCATTTGGGGTTTCAACGAACCATGATCAAGCAAAATGTTGAACAGCATTTGTAAAAGTTCGCGTATTAAGTATTCGGCGTTCGGGACAACGTTTGACGTAAAGTGCCCTAGCTCTGGCAGCATTTCCCCCACTTCATCATACACAAGGACGATGTCGGTTATTTTATTATTGGAGAAATCGTTATTTTATCACTAAGTAATGAATTTATTGCATGCCATCAAACAGGTATAGTCGTACACATCGAACTATTTCACCGTTAACTTACCTTAACCCTTTCGCTGCGCCCGGTGAAAACGCTTCCATGCCCAGGAGCGGACTGGTTTTATGGCTTTTTTTATTATTTTCATTTAGCTAGACAGAGAAAAAAAATTGGAAACAACGGCGCTATTTTTAGATTTCCGAATGCTTTAGCAACGTGCTGACCTGCGCACAGGATCGTTTGCCACACACTGGCTTTGTACAGGCAATGTAGATGCGAAACAGTGTCTGACACGGATGCGTACCGGGCGCACTGAGCAAATGACGCCTGTGGCACGGATCCGTGCCATGCGCAGCGAAATGGTTAAAACCAATTATCAGTGTGTATCTACGTTTTGCTGCTTTTTAATCCAAAGTTTTTATTGTGCTGCATTAAAAAATAATACAATTTCAAAGGCGGGTTAAATGGTATGCTCACGCCACCAAAACATAATTTTAGCTAAGTGTTTCCCCTCGCTTGATTTGGATATCAAAATTTGTTGTATATTTTCAATTTTTTTCATAAAATTTATTTACATTGGTTGCGTGCGACACAGGCAGATAATTGTATTTGGAAAAATTATTACATTAAAAAAAGTAAATACTTAACTCCTTGATATTTAACAGCTCAGTTCGTAAAAGTTATTGTTCTTTCGTGAATTTGTTTGCGGGTAGATTTTTGGGTCAAAATAAACTAAAAGTTTATATAAACATATGTTTGGAGACGCGCCTTTTTCAACATACATCTTTCTCGCAATCGTGCAGCAAAATCTCGTTGCAATAAATTTGTGCCATATGGTATGTTTGAAAGTTAATGATGCAGCGTGATAATACATGGAGGCTAATGGACAACACTTTAAAAATATTTTGTAAGGTGAATTACGGATACGTAATAAAAAGAGATTGTACCTTTTAAAACAAGGCAAAACGATTAGTAGATAAACATGTGCCCACGAACCAACTGCTTTCGAAATACAACTCTTGTAATAAAAAAAAATTAAAAAAACTAGATATAGTTTTTTTTATTACAAGAGTTGTATTTCGGTTTGCGAGCACATGTTTAGTAGTTGTGTTTATCCTTGTTTTAGAAGGTAGAATCTCTCTTTAAATTTTGAGACACATGGTAGCAGACACCCTGTATAAAAATTTGAACATGTTTATATAATAACAGCTAGGCTTCCAGGTTGGAGCCGCGTCATCGGTGCATGAACTGCCGACGTTTCGTCCTCGGTTCCACGGGACATCTTCAGTGCTGTGGTCACTTTGGGATCAACTCAGTTGTGTTCCAGATCCCAAAGTGACCACAGCCCTGAAGATGTCCCGTGGAACCGAGGACGAAACGTCGGCAGTTCATGCACCGATGACGCGACTCCAACCCGGAAGCCTAGCTGTTATTAACAACGGCCGCGGAAGCCTGCAACTTAGATTATGTTTATATAATAGTAATGAAGAGTATGTTAATTATTTTCTTAGTGTTTAGAGGAATTCGATTCTCGATAAACTCTAAAACTGCACAACTTTTATATTCTTAAATATATCCTGAAACATCAGTCACTAAAAACAATATCACTTAAGTCGGATATTTTTATTGATACTGCTCACAAAATATTACTACAAAATCTGTACAAGCCGTTCAAAATATATCTGGTTGATGATTCAGATCAGCAAATGCAATTTCTTGCCTACGATTTTATAGAATTATATAAAGAAAACGCAAATCATTCTTAAGTAATCGCAGTCTATGGTTAGATGAAGGTTATGTTATGTGCCTACCATTCAATCAATTCAAAGGAGAAACGTAATTTCAAATTAAATAAGATACAAACGTTTGATGCGAAATATCAAAAGACTACTTAGTAGGATGGCCCCTAGAGTAAACGTTATTTACATTTCCTCAATATTAATTTACCACTCTTGTTTGCTGAATAGTTGGCACTATGCATTTTCAACAAGATAGTGGACCCGCATTAAAGCTGGAATCGTTATCTATCTGCATTCAAAGTATCCCCCAGGTTGAAGAGGCACCAATGATAACACAAAGCGACCGGTCACCTAATGATGAATATTGACGAATTGCGTGAAAAAATGAAAAATGCGTTCTAAGTCACAATACGAGCAGATCACTGATGCATACGCACAGGTACTAAACTATGAAGAATAATGCATTAGGTCAACCTTTGAGGATGTATTCTTTTTGTTTTAGCCTCGCTTTATCCTAATATGGATATAGGCCTCTTTTCTACCCTACCAGTCCTTTTGCCATTTAATTCTGGCTGTTTTTCTTACCTATCTGCCCATTTTATCATCGTCTAGTATCTTATTACTGTATTTATCTGACATTTACGCAACATTTTCAGCCCTATGTTCAGCTATATCTTCTACTTTTGATCTTCTTCTCGACTATTTGTTTGTTTTTCTGTCTGCTAGTGACTGGAGGAGTTATTCTAACCATTTTCCGTCCCATGACCCTCTGTGCTATTTTCATTTTTTTGTGTTTTTTTTTGTAACCACCCACATTTCTGACTTATAGGCCATTGCAGGCATCACATATTAATGGCAGATTTCGGTTTTTAGTTCAGTTGCTACCTTAGGTTATTCTTGTTATCTCATGTCGCAGGTAAGTATGCTTATCGACTCTTTCTATTACTATATTATTTCTCTTCTGTAACCGCACGTATGTCTTTTGTTTTTATTATGAGTTGGTTAAATTTGAACCTACAGTGCTCTTGCTCAGCCAAACAATTGTAGAAGGCTCTTTTCTCGGGACAATTTAGATTTTCAAAGAGTTCAATAAGGTGCCGCATTGGTTACAATGAGCACAGAAGTTATACATAATAATGATTAATACATATATACTGCTATGATATTTAGAGGTGTTTGATTTGACTGGGGTATTGTGGTTGCTGGAAAGCAATTTTTGATTTGTTTGTTGCAGTTCAATTTGCATTTGGAGATTTATGAAGACTTGTAAGATTTTAATGTTCTGACTTATAAACTCAGGGTCGCGTATTTTTGCTAGAATTCCTGTTATAAATTCTAATAATTGTTATTTTTCGTATGGTACTGAAAGAAAAGACAAACACAACAGATTGATACAAAGACTATTTATGTAATTGTATTTATAATTTAATTTAGAATTGTTAAAAAGGTTTAGTTTATAAGAAGTTTTAGAGTTACTTGATTTGTGCGTCGATAAAAGTCGGTTAGGATGTCAGTGTCAAAATGACAAACGAATTCAAAAGGATACTGATGGACATGAGATTTAGTTGTTTGTAATAAAAATGAAAATCAAAGGAGGAAGAAAAAAGAAATAAAAAAAAAAGAAATTTGTTTAATTAGTTACGGCTCGTCGGTGTAAATAAATACACAGAATTGAGATCCTCTGGAAGAAGAAAAGAGGAAAAACGGGTCTAAAAGTTATATAAAAGTAATAGCGAGAATAAAAGTGAAAAATACAAAGAAGTAACAACGAATTATATATAAAACCAGAAGAATTATAAATAAAAGGTGATCGAGGAAGTTTGTACGTTGGTGATGGTAGTAAAACCAAATTGGTAATAATATAAAAAGCACAAGAAGAAGATTCAGATTAAGAGAGAGTATTTGTTGTTGCTCGAGAGGCCAGCAGAGCGTTTTGCTAGAGCGAGGAATAAGAAGACGCTAAGATAAGTGTTTATTTGTTAAAAAAAGACGATAGTAGTTAGTAAAATTTATTGATATTTCGGAAACCACATTTAGAAATTGAGTTATTTAATAAAATTATTATTTTGTAAAGTTGATATCTTTGTGTGTTTATTTCTATTTAAAATTTAATTTAAACAATTTATTTTGCAAGCAAAATAACGACCCTGAGAAAGTTAAAAGAGTCTCATAGCAAGTTTAAATTTAATTGCGTGAATTGCAGACAGTTTAGGGATTGTATTCTAGTAATCACAAGACCAAGCATATCATTGCAATACATATAAATGAACAACGTGACGCAACCGTGATAACACAGTGAACTTTTATACTCAAATAGTCACTGGTGACTCACCATTTGATTTTTACTGTCTTTCAAGTAGAGACACAGGTAATTTGTTTTCAATACAGAATTTATAACATACATTTTAACACCTCCTTCAATTTTGCAAGTCTTTAACCTCAACTTCGCGTTAAGAAAGCAGACTTTACTTCAAACTGCTAAGGGTGAGACTTTTTTCTACAACTAAGAATAGCAATACACGAATTGTTACCAGTCTTGCTACAGGTAAATACATATACATTCCTTCAGAGACTTTTGATTGAAGGCGACACCTTCTAGCAATAAGACATGACATACAGTTTATGTTGGAATCGCGGGATGCCCATTTTGAATCAATAATTTTCACATCTGGTGGTGATAGCACCAAGTCCCACGTTTCATTTTTCTTCAAAGCACAAAGTTTATATCCAACTGCTTTAGACCAACCTTGATCCATTTCAATTGCCTCATCACATGTCTATGGAGTTTCTCTACGAAGACACCCTACTGACAGAGTTTTCATCATATTACAACGTAGTCATCCAACCGCATGGGTACATTCTTAGTCCCTCCGCCTTCTAACAATTGTATTTTCTCAGTCTCTCCACTTCTTCTCACCATGACCTCGGTATCCCCTCCTTACTTCTTGTAGCTTCTCCTTCAGATCGTTTTTACTTTCCAAGCTAATTATTACCTATTACCTATTTTATTTCGATTTTCTTGTCTTAATTCAGGTTCTTCAAAAACATTTCCAGCAAACACTATTTTTTATTTTCCGGGTCACAGAGCCTATATCTGTTGGGTACATAGCCAACCATTACCATTTTTCGTCTTGGTTCATCAAGCTTTGTTCGATCTTTCTTGGGAATGTGAGCGTACGCTTTGCAACCAAATAGCCGTATTTGATTTGGATACCTCTTCTAGTGCAATAAGTTTAGAAATTTTTAGTAGCGTACTCTCCTTCATTATAGCACCCGATTCGTTCAATTTGAGTTCTAAATTATGCATGCCGTAACCATAACTGCACATTTTCTTTTCAGTACATAACGAACTACAAAAGTTGACAATAAATTCCGCAACAATCCATTGCACTGAAATACATTTTTCATTTTCACTGGAATTCCGGGGTCAGTTTTTAGATAAATAGCGTGTTCCACATTTTTTAACGGCGACGGTCTCGCCTTTTTTGTCACGTTAATAGCTAAATTGACGTCCATAACATCTCCCAGACCTTCCTTAACTGCACCATTAATAAGGTGATAGGTTGAACCAGAATCAACTAGAAAAACAACTTTGTTTTTCTTCTGTTCAACAAGATTTATTTTTTTTTGATTATTTTTCTTGTTATTGGAATATTCTGAACGTTTATGGCCCTTCTATCTACATAAGTAGCACTTGAAAGGAAAAGGAAACTTCCCTTCCTTATCATCGTATTGCTTCGGTATACTTATATTTCGGTCTTTTGCTCATAACTTACTAAAGCAGATGACCATGCTTCTTTTTTCGTAGGTTTCTTATCTTTGCCCTGCTTTGGTTTCTTTATCAGCAGTTTATTCTTCACAAATTTTAACCTCATATTTTGAGTTTTTTGACAAAAAAAAACAGACAGCTGTTGTAACTGTATGATACAGGCACTGAAGACAACAACTGTAAAATAACTTCCTGAATTGTTCCTCTAGCATTTTTGAATTCAGCAATAGTTTGTTCAAATTTCGTTAAAAATGCATTTAACTGACTACACCCTGCACTTTGTTTAAAAAAATTTTGAAGTTTAACGTGAATAGCTATTCCAGTAGACTCGTGTGTATTTTCCAAACTTTCAATGTATTCTTAAACAGTGCGTGCAAAATAGACTGCTGCCAACAACTTCCAGAAACTGGTTAACTCAAAATTCTGTTTGAACAATTATTGTCATTCGCCGATTTCAAATTAATGATTTGCTGATTTTACATGGCTGTAACTGTTCATCCAAATTTTGCAAAAACAAAAAATTAAAACACTTCCACTGCTCAGTAATCACTACTGCGGCACTGGGCCCATAACCTGTTACATTAAAGACTTAACAGTCAGTTTCAATTAGAAAATTTAATTATATTCACGCAAGACATCGAAGAAGACAAAACAATGATTTAGGTATAAAGCACATATCACAGAGTTAACTTGTTTTAAATACAGAATTAATAATAAACAGTTTAACAACGACGACGTGCAACTATATCGTCATATTTTGCGTAGTATCTCCAGTGGTATGGGTTTCCGTGACGATTTTGTTATGCAATTCTGTTTTCATCCATTTGCTCAACCTGTTTCCTCCACATTTTTCATGTGTTACTCCTTTTTCTCACGATGGCCTTCACTTCTCTTATCTCTCTAATTGTATTATTTCTCACTCTGTTCTTCGATGTTTTGCCAGCAATTGCCCCCAATATTCGCATCTGGTTTGCTCTTGGTAGATTTTTTTGTTTTTCTGGTGTTTGTTCTTGTTTCAATGGCAAAATCATAATTAGCCGAAATCAAGTTTTATATATTTTGGTTTTACTGCCAGTGTTTGTATCTTTGTTTTACCAGATTATGTTTTTGATAGCGCCAGAGATTGCAGCTGCTTTGCTGATCTGTTTAAACATTTCTTCGTATATCTCCATAAATTGATATTTCTACTCCGAGATACGTAAACCCGCCATCCGTTCTATTGTGTTGTTAAGATTTTGTAACGTATTGGCTTCTTGAAAATAACAAGACCTTTTTGTTTTACCCACATTCATAATCATTCTATATTTTTCTTGGGTCGATTTAGATCGTTTCTGCAGATTGTCTTCTTTTGTCTGACACTAGCGCCACATCGTCAGCATAACATATTGTTTCTTCTGTGCCCAATCTGTATTCACCATTTAACATTTTTACAGCGTTTGTGATATGGTCTATTATTCGGCAAAACAGTAGATGATTTAAGCTGTGCAAATGTTATTTGTGTTTTCTTACTTAGGTCTTTGTTGAATTTTATCTTCGTAGCATTATTGATGTTAAGTTCTGCTATTATTCGTGTTATTTATTTTAGACAAGTGCCTAAAATAAATAACACGTTCTTTTAATTTTTTAATAATGTCTGTTAATCTTATTCTGTCGAAAGCTTTCGTCATGTCCATAAAACAACTGTACGCTGGTTTTCTGAAGTGCCGTGCTTTTTTCCAGAATCTGTCCCACGATTAATATGGCGTCCGTGATCGACCTGTTTTGTCGAAAGCCTTGTTGTTCTTTATTTACCGTAGTGTACTTCCCTAACTCTGTTTTTATGCTTGTAAATACTTTCGTATGCTGATCTCATCTACGTGGCCCTCTATAGTTCTTTGGGTTTTTTCTGTTTAATGTTTTCTGGTTTCCTTCCTATAGATTGAGATGGTAATTCTCTTTCTCTAGTCTCAAGGTACGATACTGCTTGCTGGTATCTTTTAGAATAATAGTGTCATTTTCTTTATTAAATTTTCTTTTTCTCGCTTTATCGATTCGTTGCTTATGTTGTTTTATTATGGAGCCTTTAGTTTTTCTCACCTGATCTTCTTCTATAAGCCATTTTTTTCTTCTGCTACTCCTCTTGTTTTTTTTTGTAAACCAGAATTTCGTGTAGAGGATTGTGCTTGTGTTTGCTTGTGCCTAGAGCTACCTCTGCCGCATCTTTAATGTTGTTAATTTTTTCCCATACTTCTTTGGGCGTGTTTGTTGTTATTACTGGATTAGAAGAAATTTTTTGTTTTAGTGTGGTTGGTCAATGATTGAACGTTTAATTCGTGGATACAGGCTAGGCTGTTTATTCATTCGCAATTTGCATAATACTATCTTGTGCATCATCTTATGTTAGAAGACGTCACGGTTCGTACATCAAGGACTTGTTCTGGTTGTCCTATTTGTTATTATGTATTCTATTGCGGATTTCTTGTTTCTGGTTTTAGTCCAAATACATTTCTGCTGCCATATTTGTGTCAACTATGTCGTCCAAATAGACAAAGACGAAAGGTTCAAACTCTAAACCAAGTATCTTATCTATCAAACGTTAACATGTTGCGGGTGCATTACGAAGCCCAAAATGTAAATTCAAATACCGAAACTAAGTTAAATGAAATTAAATATATAATTCATAACAAAAGTTTTAACAAGGTTGCAATTAAAGATAGATGTCATTCTTATCGCCCAAATAAAGGAATGACTTCCCACATTAAGTTCTTCCACTGAAATGATGCGTCCTAAATTATATAACATTACCTGCTGAACACACTCTACATGAATCGTTTGTATTCACTGCTTAATCCGAAGTATCATTACAGTAATAACGTACAGTAAATTTCATAAAGTTATTTATAGTCTAATTTACAATAACATGCGAAATTTTAATCAACCTTTTTTGCCAAAAAATGCAGAGTAAGTAATTGTGCTGCCACAATCCATTTTTAATAAAATTTACAATAATATGCAATACGCACATAATGTAAATAGGAGATCAAACATGCTAAATATACAAAATTAAAAACATGCTTGAACTACTAATACATTAAGCTCAGTAGACTATTTTACAGTTTAAAGCTCAAATAGTTTGTCTTTTTTTATTATTATCATTTGCATACATTATTTTCTATTTTCGACTAAAATCGAAATAAAGAAACAAAAAAGAATGATGCTTTATTAACACAATAAGTGAAGCAAAACAATAGTTTCCCTGAAATTATAAAAGCTAGCTGTAAAGGCAATGGATGGGTAAGTAAAAGTGTGTAAATATGAGTATGAATAATGTAAGACATTAGAATATTTAAATTTGAACAGCTTCTTGTATCTAATCTTGCATCTCACTCTGTAAATATGCAACGTCCATTACAAAAATTGTTTTTTATTTTTTATATTTTTAAAATCATTTTTACACATTTCTTACTTACTATCACAGTTCCGGATGACACCTGTTCTGCTAGGAAGGATTTGGATGATCCAGATATGATAGCAGTGTTGGAACGTTGTTACAATTTACTCCATGGGCGAAGAAATTCCAATGCTATTTCAGCCACGTCCCGTACAACCACATCGTCCGACAACTCATCCGCGTCGGTTTCCGGTAAACATATGAAGAGATATGTTTTCGATGCCGTAAAATTACGTCTAACGAGATTGGATCATAATTTTTATGACGTAATATGGCCAAGCGTAAAAAAACTTCCCCATGAGCGAGCATTTATAATCGCTTTGCAGCAAGATTTCCCTCTTGGAATAGTCGCTCCGGACTTTTGTGCCTACAAAGTATTTCATGAATATTTAGAACCAATTATTAAAGAATCTAATTCCATAGATTTACATACGGATTTACGCGATCAACCTGATATCAAATTTTTTTCAACATCTGACCACGATAATGCAGAGTTCGATTTTGATTTAGATTCTTATGGAAAATTTATAATCACTGGAACCTTAGAATGTACTCGAAATATAGCAGATTTTGAACTGCCCAAATCGTTAAATGTGAACCAGCTGGAAGATGTGGAACGTATTTTAACCACAGTTTTACTAGATCCTGCCACAGCGAAAGCTTTATACCCGAACGCATCTGAAAGCGAAATAAATGAAAAGGGCAGCGGTAATTATTACACTATGAACGAAGTTCTTGAAGATCCTTCTGAAGTGAGAGTCGTGCTTGCTGCAAATGGTTTGCTTATTCCTTTATGGAATATACCCGATTCAGATCGACTTCATGGTAAACATTGGCCTTACGGCAGAGGTGTTTTTGTGAGCAGCAATGGAAACTTGGCCGCATGGATAAACGTTTTAGATCATCTTCGCATTGTTACTTGTACCTCTTCTAGTAAACCTGCCAACGTTGGCCAAATATATTCAAGGGTATATCGTTTGTTAAATACTTTAAACCAGGATATAAGTTTTAGAAAAGATGAAAAACTTGGTTATCTGTCTGCAAGGCCAACTTCGCTGGGGAACTCGCTGCATTTTAATTTGACTGTTCGATTTCCCCACCTAATTAAGGAACCTGAAAACTTAAAGCACTTATGTACTACAAGAAGCTTGACGTTCAATAAATGCGACAATTCGACAGATGCCGTACGCATCGGTAATCAACAAAGTCTGGGTCTCACAGAACTTCAAACTTTTCAAGATTTTACAACAGCTGTAAATAACATTTTACAACTAGAAAAAGACCTTGCGATGTCAAATTCTCTACATATAGCTGCATTATTTGTCAATATTTTTAGACGGAAAAGGGCAGGCCTTATCGATTCTAATTAAAATTCTTCGCACTAATTTGATATTAACATTTATTATATTAGTTTAAGAAAACTTGTAAATATTAGTGTAAATAGTGCCAAATTTTTCACTTTTTACTTCTATGTATTCACGAATCGGTATGGATGGACTTTGATTTAGGTCAGTAAACGTCTCACTGTTAAAAACACCTGTATCCCTCTATTCAACTAAAGGTGTTGTGTTTTTGTGCAGTAAAATCACTTATGCACATATTCTATGGCGTTCCGTTATTGTGTTATGTGATGAAAGTGTGTCGATTTATTTTAATTGCAATAGCTTTTAGATATCTGTAACCCTATGGATTACTGTGCTTTCCAAATTGCTGATAATGCTTTTCTGGGGGCGCGAAAGCTATTTCACAAACTGCGACAAAAACGCATCCCGAAATATTGAAAAACCGTTCCTCAATTTACTTGTTTAATAACTGCCTATAAAGACAGCATGTGAGAATGCAAATAAAACAATATTTTGACAATTGCAGCATAAAAAAATAATAAAAAATATAATAATTTATGTTAACAAACAACAATTTTTGTCGCTGTTTGTGAATTTTTTCTCAAAATTATGAAACAACTTTTAGAAAAAGCATTACCTGCTAGTTCTACTTTTGCCAATATTTAACCATGCAGCTTTTTTTTTATTTAATTTACAAACTAGTATTGTTTTTATCTTTCGCAATTGCAAAGAATACTTACATGGTCTTCTTTGGTTACAGATAAGACTGCAAACAATGTTCAAGTAGATATGCCGTTTTTCTATACCGAAGAAGGGAGGTATTTGGCATCCTGTAAGTTTTAATTGTAATTTCAAATTTTAAGATTAAAATTAACTAGCTAATAGTGTAATATTTTGGAAGGGTAATTGGACGAATATGTTTCTTTTATAATTAAATCAAAATTGTATTGAAAAAAGTATCATTTGTGATTAAACTTCCAACAAAAATTTTGAAGGTGAAACCGTTATATCCATGTAGGTATATCAAAGCTGGGTTCATGCTATAATTTTTATTTTGGTCAATTTTATCGATCTTTTATTAGCTCACATTATACTTGATTGACTTTTGCTTAAAGTGCGTGTTCTGTTGACACATTGTGTTAGTGTTGCTTTTGTCCGTTCTTGTATTGCCTTTTCTGTTTTGTTTCGTCTTTTTGTTCAATTTCCTGTCCTTCTCGATTATGTGCTATTTAAGATGTTTTGCCTAAAGACCCAGTTGACACTTTAGTAATTCTTATTAAGAAAACTTACTTTATAACCAAATAAAGGTTAATTCGAGAATAATCTGCGTCGTATTCAACAGAATCGACAGAACTACTAACGATGCAAATAAAATCGATTGTAAAATGGTTCGCAAGGTGGAAAGAGTCCTTATTGGCTTTTCCAAATGCTCCGGAAGTCTCCATAAGGAAAGGTTTCTAAACCCATGTCTCTATTGGGACTCCTAGTCCTACTGCATAGTGGTTTGTCCTAGCCATATAGCATTTTAACCATGTTTATAATTAGTCGCGATCAAGGTAGGTTATTTACATAATTTTATCACATTACTTGCTTGTATTACTATACATGAAACAAATAAAAATGGTACACGTAGTCCAAATGGCGTGAAGAACGAGTGATTTATGGTTGCATGATAATTATTGAATTCAAGTACTGTAATAAATACCTATTCCACGGAAGAAAAAGTTCAAATTGTTTCATGGCTGCTTGGAGGACACATTCTGAGAAAAACGGCGGATTTATTTAGCGTATACTATGAAAATAGACCCGTTCCTAGCAAAAGCACGGTAGGAAGAATTGTAACCAAATTTCAAACTACAGGATGCATTAGCAATACTAATATCCTTAATAGAGAGAAATTAAAATTTGCCTTAATAACATGATTAACAATTAGTATTACTTTGTCATAATTTCTAAACTAGAGTATCTGACTATGTGCAACTAAACGATGACCAAGTCTATCTTAGAAGTTTCGTCCCACATTTTGTAGCATTTATGGTATTATGTTTTGGATTTTAAATAGTCCCATAAGAAAACTTCGTTTGTTTTTAGGTCTGGCGTTCTTGGAGGACCGTCCGTAAATGCTTTTCATAAAAATTGTCGCATACTAACTGAAAACTGCGCCCCAGCACCTTTGGCTTCGGCTTTTTATGGGTATTGAGTGTGGCTTTGTGCACTCAAAATTTAGGACTCTCTGTGCACCCGCATCGGTAATTTTGAGTATTTGGTTCCTCGGGAAAAGTAAACCTACTGTTAATGACTGTACGGTGCACCACTAGATAATTGTGAGTTTGATCTCCGAGCGATCTCTCTGCTCTTAAGTAGTCTTGCATGTTAAAGCACCACGAGTTGTCGGGCATCTTTTCTGGATTCCGGATTTAGAATTGGGAGGGTAAGTCACCTCACGCGCATTTAGGCTACATCCCCAGCAGCTCTCTAAATTGGGCAACACCAAAGCCATCCAACCTTTTGGATATACTTGAGGGGCACATTTTCCGCAACTGGAGTGTTGCTAATTTCGGCCATGTCAAGCCAGAAGTCCCCTAACGTGCATCGTCTGATTGTTGCGAGAGCAGTGACATAGGACGTGTTCTGCCGTCTCGTCGTCTTTGTTGCGTATACGACAGTTAGGGCTGTCCGCCAGTCCCATCCTGTGCATGTGTCGCTTTAGGGTGCAGTGTCCGCATAAGATACCCACAACTAGTCGCAAGTGCTTTTGAGACAGTTGCGCCCAGTGTTTAGCTGTCTTTAGCAAGGGCGCTGTAATAGCAGCCTTTGCTTGAAGACGGCTTTGAGTGTTAACCCATCTCTGTGTGAAGCTTTTTAAGGTTTTTTGGTAAAGCAAAAAGCTTAATGCCTTCAGGGATATAAGAATTACTGGTTTTGGCCCTCAAAGAAATTGCTTGGAGGCCAGTCTCACAATCTTGCCAGTCTCCTCATTGCCGTCATGTCTTTTCACTCATACAAGGGAAACAACATTTTGAGATATCGTCGATCGGGTAGTTATTTCTCAAAAGAGTCTTTTCCAAAGGCAACAGCCAAAACTGTATCTACATAGTACACATCCCTTCTTACGTATTTCCAACATGTACATTTATTAGAAATAACATATTGATGCTAAAAAAAGGTGTTTTACAAGATTTATTTCTTTATTCTAAGTCGCATTCAAACTTTTTTTCTTGTTCAAAGTATTCAATAATGTCAACTTCTCTTGCGTTTTTTTTATTTCTTCCGTTTTATTTTGTTTGCATGTTTGCATCGTAGGCTTTAAATTTTTTTGCAATTTTTCCTACAATGTTTATGCTAAATAAGTTTAGTGAAAGATAAATATTTAAAAAAACAACAAACAAAATAAGTTGATACTGATAAAATTAACAAGTGGATATGGCTGGAGCTTCGGTAGTTTGTGGTCCACGCAGTGACCGCGCCTGAGGCTGCATCTTCTGGTAGTGATGCTTACAGGTTGCTGCTTTGTTGAAAGCGAACCACGTGGAGCTGGGGCGGTTTCGTCAAGACCTGGTGGGTGGTTTAAAGGTTCGTGGTACTGAGGGCCGATTCGTCGAGTCCCAGGGTACGTAGTCGCTGTTTGGACTAATAGCTGATTGACCAGTCGAGAAGGGTTGCCCCAGACCGAAGCTGGTGGTTGATTTGAGGGTTGGTAGGAACGATTCTATGAGGAGCCTACGACGATGGTGCCCGTGGCCAAAAGCTAGTGCTCGATCTGAGGGTAGTTCCAGTGACCAGAGGCTGGAGTTCGATCTGGTAATGACCAGCGGTTGAAGCTTGATCTGAGGACCGTAACCTAGAGCTCGATCATCTTCAAGCGTTTATGTTACGCCCGGTCTCATCGATCCTAACGATAAACTGAATTTTCTTTTGTATAAACTCTGTATTGTGTGGATTAACTTTTGGGGAGATCCTCTTTTTTGAAGTACACTACATAATTTTTTTTTAACTCTGTCGAATGCCTTCTCATAATCTATGAACGCTATGTGTGTTTCAAGGTTAAATCCCAGCAGTTTCTTTTTTATTTGATTATTACCATTATGTTGTCACTACATGAACATCTTTTCCTGAATACGTTTTGCTTTTGAGATAGAAGTACACCTGTTATTGTTCGAAGTTGGTTGTTTTCTATTTTGGTGTAGATCTAGTATGTTGTATTTAAGAGACTAATTCCTCTATAGTTTTTACATTTATTTTGTTCTCCTTTTTTAAAAGTAGATATTACTTTTGAAATTTTACATTTTTGCCTTTGCTTTTTGCATTAGTTTAATAAGTTTAATAGCCATAGTTCTAGAAATGGACCTGCATACTTTATTAATTCTGCGCTTTTCGGTTTTTTGTTTGTCAAAACACGTCTTGTAATTCGTCCATGGTTATTTGGTCGCCTTCGTAAGCTATAACTGCGGCGTATGGTCTGTTTCTCTTATTTGTTTTTTCGGTTTTGTCATACCATAACTCTTTATAATGTTTATTGTTGTTTCTATATAATATGTCTGTGCGCCGTATCCTTTTCTGATTTGTCAAGTTGTTTCATTATTTTAGAAGCTACTTCTTGTCTTCCGTGGATATCATTTTCTATATTGCTTATTAATTTGTCCCATGCTTTTTGATGAACTATTTTTTGGCGTTATTGCGTTTTTCTCTATATATTTCTTTAATCTTTTCCGTTTTTTGTGTAAACTTTTAATGCACGCTTTCTGTTTTTCTCCTATAGCTTCTTCTATTTCTTCATTACATACTCACATACCCTGTTCGCTTCTAATTTTTTTCTTTTTTCATATAGCTTCGAATGCTGCTTGTTTTATACAATTTTTAAAGGTTTTTCATATTTTCTCGTTTATGTCATCGTTGGTTGGTATTTTTTTCTCTACCGTAATTTGTTTAGAATGACTAGAGAGAGCGAGACAGACCGTGGTTGTAATGTTGTAAGAGAGGGAGAAAGATAAGCAGCGATCTGTATTCGATACACAAATTTAATTCGTAGTTGTGTGAGACCACGCCTTCTGGGTCGCTGATTAGCTGGAAGCGCGTATAAAGCGGCTGAAATCGACATTCTTTCGGCAAAATTCGTAGTATGCTTTTTAAGCCGCTGTTGGCGTTTACAGGTTCACACACGTTTTATTAAACTCTACAATCCGCAGCGTGGACATGCACTGCTGCATACTAGCGAGGTTTTTGCCGCGTAAGGGGCGTTTACTGTTGCAGCATGTCATTTTTAAAGACCGTTTCTTTTAACGAACCATGAAACAATTTAAATTACTTTCTTTCGTAGAAGAGGTATCCATAACAGTATTTGAATTTAACAATTATTATTAGAAATTGACATACATAAAAACATAGTTTATTACAAAAAAAGAACTTTAACATAGCACTTAATCGCATTGTCTATTAAAAATAACACTGCAATAAAAATTATAAATTTGATGATAATTTTTGGCCAAGACTAATTTAACAAAATGGCTTTGAATATATTAAAAATATCGTAGCAAAATAAATAGAACTTATAAAATAATTTAAAAAAAACAGAATTTTCTGGGAATAGAACCATGGATAACTGCACTGATCAGCAGACGATCTACTTCTACGCCATTCAAACTGATTTTCTCTTATTTCATGTATAAAGTGTAGTAATACTACAGGGAATACCGTCGCTTGCGTTGATTTGTGAAAACTAACGTGTCAACTGTCAGTTTTCACAAATCAACGCAGACGACGAGCAACGTTATTAAATTCTGTAAACAACCTATGTCGAATTTAGCTAATGATTAACCTGGTTAAAATGTTATAGCCCATACTCCGTGAAACATCTTGTATTGGTATAATCAATGCGGAAAACATCTTTGCAGGGACAAACCGGATAAGACAATACAAAAGGGGGTAATTTTAGTAGTCTTATTTTCTTTTTAGTAATATTTATGATTAAACAACCAAAACAAATATGTATGTAATTTGTCATTTAAACAGAAAAATGCATAAAATTAAACAATTAGAAAAATTGTTGATCGTTAAAAAAAATATTAAAAAAATAATTTTTTTTAAACTGGCTGCACTCGTAATTAATGCATAAGCAATATAAAAATAAGGACGACAATGCAAATTTAACTGCATTTTTGTTCTGGAATAGTAAAAAAATATTATAAAGTTATTTTTCCACGACCGGGAGTAGAAGTCGGTTTCTATGGCATCAAAACTGTGACAGAAGTAAAGCATTTACTCTCTAGGGACAAAATATTCATATTTCATATTTATTTTTGTAAACAAATGTCTGTTGTCATGGTACGTTGCATGGACACATCCCAAAGGCTTCTAAATATTGTAACTTCGTAAAAAAAATAGTATATACACCTCGGGAGAGACCGCCATTTTTTCCTCGATGTATTTGTAGCCCTCGGGCTTCGCTCTCGGGTTTCAAATTACACCTCGGAAAAAATAAGACGTTTCTCTCACTTAATGTATAATGTACTGTTTGATTGAGTATTAATAAATAAAAACCACATAGTCTCCCTTTCACTATTTTGGGTGAACGCGTTTGTTTTTGTATCTTGTGGTTTTATCCCAAACTAACTTTCTCTAGGAAAGGTGCACAATCGATGAACTTTTCTACTCGGTCTACTTGCCAGTATGTGAGTAATGAATCAATACTTGGACAGTACAAGACCACTTTAATGTCTTTATGACCATTTCGCCCTTAACGCCTCGTATCAATTTGAAGTATTCTATGATATTATTTGACAGGTTAGTGAATACGTTGTGCAATATTTCTGAACTAAAATTTCTACATTATTCAGAATAGTTAGACGTTTTTAGAATTTTCTCCGATATACAGATAATGGCGTTTTTAAGAATTTCTCTGATATACAGAAAATTCACATCTTGTAAATAGTTATCCTTGTGGTTTCTAAGTAAGAAAGTGACGTGCCATGCTGTAGATGTTTTAATTCGGACATGGTTGGGACAGTTTTATAAAAAGGTGACCGTATCGAACAATCCAGCATAAGTGGTCGTCAACATTGCGGCCGTTACCTATGTTTCGTCCGTTTGTCTTGAATTCGTCTTAACGACGTTTCTTTAATATATTATGTTCTATTACCGATGATTTTATAATTACTAACGCGTCGCGTCGTGAAAATCAAAAATAAAAAATATCTTCCTCGATCGAGATTCGAACCCGATACCTCTAGGTATCTAGCCTAGTGCTCTACCAACTGAGCTATTGAGTACGATAGGAACAGCGGTAGAATGTCACGAATGTCTCATCGAGTACCGATAAGGCCACGAAATTTCCCATTAATATTTACATACCGGGTGATCGTAACAAAAATGATTGAGAGCAGGCCATGACCGAAGTGTTAAAGTTGGTAATACTTAATATAAGCCAATTGTCAAATGTTGACAGCTGTAAAAATTGTTGGTTAGATACATTAAGTTAAATGTATCTAACCAAAAATTTTTACAGCTGTCAACATTTGACAACTGGCTTATATTAAGTATTGCCAACTTTAACACTTCGGTCATGGCCTACTCTGAATCATTTTTTTACGATCATCCAGTATTTACAACGGTCACGAATTAATTAATTTAATATTTCATACTCTGACTGAAGTATGGATCTGTGGTGAGTGTTCTATACACTAGCAGATTTTCTCTATATATTTAACTGAAAAATATCCAATCGTTCAAGATTAGAAACCGTGACATTCTACCGCTGTTCCTACCGTACTCAATAGCTCAGTTGGTAGAGCAATGGAAAATTTCGTGACCAAATATAAAAAATATCTTTCTCGATCGGGATTTGAACCCGAGACCTCTAGGTATCTAAGCTGTAATATATATTTTGTTTCAGCATTGGGCGATCCATTAATTAAAGGTCTAACGGAAGTAGCTAACAAACGTCCAGACGATCCTATAGCTTATCTTGCTACATATTTGTATAATTTTGCTAACAATAATACATCTCGTGTTAAAACTCAAGTAAGTGCATCTTCAAATAAAGTTAACTATTGTCTCAATTTGCTTTTTTAAAATTTTGGTATATTATGAGCTTACAGTGAAGTTTTATTTTCTAATTTAAATTCAGCTGAGGTATATATTTTCTATTCGAATTCAAATCATAATGCATAGTTTCTATGAATAGGCATGATATATTAAAATGGCGCAATGTTATTAGGAATCTCGTCAACTGATAACGGGACCCCCGCAGGATATAGATAACAATAATGCAGTACCAACCACTATTGATGTTGTTACACTGGATCCAGAAGAAGAAAATACTTCTGAAGAAGAATCAGCTTTTAGTAACACCACGAGGGTGAGAAATTTAATTTTTAGTTTCCAAGTCACACGTTTTCTTTTAAATAAATTTACACTTACAGTATAGGGGAAAGTATCTATTGATTACATAAAAATGTCCGTAAGTAAATTTGGAACTGACCTAGATCAGGAATTTATAAAGGGCGATGTAAGTTTAAAAATGTCCTTACACAGGGTGTCCCACGGAAGACAGCACACCTCTTATAGAAGTTATACGTATATGTTTTGAAATTTGAAACTAAGCAATTAGAAACGTTAATGTAGGATTTCCGCGCATCCATATATTTGGAGCGCTTGTAAAATTCAAGGTTCTTAGTTAACTTGACTGTGCTTGCATTATCTATCTTCAGAATAGGAGTCAATTGGTTTGGTCATCACTTATAACCTCACTGAACAGCTGGTTTAGCCAAACTATTTTTTTTGCAGCTTTGCACTCTGCAATATACTCAGATTTTGTCGGCGATAAAGAAACAGAAAGCTGTTTTTGACTTGATCCGCCACGAAACATGCAAATTGCACATGAAGTTGACTTACGTGTAATGACGTCCCATGCATAGTCGGCATCACTGTATGCTTCAAGAATTCCCTGTCCATTTCCATACTGAAACTGCAATATCTAGTCTCGTTGCTACAGCCAGGTACATAAAGCTTCCTACAGCAGAACGAAAAAGCACGTTATCATTGATAATGTCCTCAGTTGCTTCCCTTGTCAGCTGACTTTTCTTTGTCGGAGTTGTCACAGCTAAAGCCTCATCCATTCTGAATCATTTTAAAATTCGTTTGATATAGGCCTCATGATTTATGAAAATCATTTTATCATGTAATTTACAAATTTGGATGCCTAAGTAAATTGAAACAACCCCGAAGATTATGTTAAATTCGGCTTTGAGTTTATTGAGCAGCTCCCAGACTGTGTTATCATTTTCACTAGCGACCAGCTCATCATGTACATAAAGTACTATAAGCAACTTCTTATCAGTACTTCTATAAATTATAAGACGAACATGGATCTGTCGTACTCTATTTTAACTTACAAGCTGCCAACAAACCAGTGGATCGTTTTCCCAGCACTTTGGTGCCTCCATAAGTCCGCAGGCTTTTCAATAACTTGCAAATAGGATCTGTACCATGTTTAAAGGCCTTCATACAAGAACGCTGTCTTCTCATCAAATTGCATTAGATTCGGTTCTTTTTGCAACAACACCGTTGTTATTGTATCAAATATGCAAAGTCAAGTCAATACTTTTTTACTGCGAGAAACATTTTTAAAAACACCTGGCCTAGTATCCTGACATATTGCCGGCAGTGTTTTATGCAAAAAATCCATTGATTTAAAACGGTCTTTCTACCTAACGGTAAATCTACTAATTCTTAGGTTATATCTTAATCAATAACTGCATCTCTTCATCTATAGCAGTTTTCCACCGCTTTGTATCATTGGACGTAAAAGCTTCTTCTACCGTTTTGGGCTTACTGCACTCAACTAACATTGTATACTCTTCGTACCGCACTGGTTTCATCACTTCATCAACAGAAAGTAGATGTCGAATTGTTTTTTTTTTTATGAGGACCAAAACTTTTGCGTCACTTTGTTTCCTCTGTCAACTTCAGGTACTGCAACTTGAACAGTGATACCGACAGAAACATCCTTTCAACAACTAATGCAGACTTTGGCAGAATACTCTCGTATTTTAAGCTTGGATGCTTAGAACTTGGATGTATCCCTTAATCTAGTAAGCATACTTTCCATATCCGGCTGCTCTTGCTGTTTGTTTTTGTTATCATCAGGCTGAGCAGCCTTAAGCATGGGATTTAGTAAAACTTCTAAACTCTTTTTCACTACCTCCTCTTTTTTGAACACAACATTTCCGCTGAGTATTACTTCACTCTTCTCTGGCAGCTAAACTTTGTAACTATCTTTAATGCTGCAATATCCAACCAGACAGCCTTTTATGCTTTTGCAAACCCATTTGTTTCGCTTCTGCTTTGGAACGTGCATAAAGCATTATGTCTCAAATATTTTTAGATGCTCTATAGTTGCCATATTATCTAACCATAACTCAACTGCAGACTTTTCACAAATAGACGTTGAACCTCTACGATGCAGAAGATAGGTAGCTGTGTTTATAGCTTCTGTCCACAGTTTTAGATAGAATAGAAAACAAGTTTTTTTCCTATTTCACAAACATATCAAACTTCGTTCAGATAGTTCTGAACACATTTGTTGTGAATCAACATCTCAACATTGATGTTGCCTCTTCCAATTGCTTGCATTTTTGTCCGTTACCAATCAACACTAGCTGGGGTGTTATAAAGGCCACTCATGTAGTAAACTAGTTTCTTTGCCTTGTCATAGGCTGCGTGGCTCACGAATCAGAAATCCACACTTCATTCGGATCAATTTTACCTATTAGCTTTGTTTTCCCAACAAAATATGCAGCGTTTCCTAAGTTGTCTTTCTGGCCTTTCTTTCAACAATCACGCTTGAAATGCTCACATTTACCACATCCATAGCATTTAAAACTTCACTTTTTTTTACCTTCTTAGATTTACTTAAATGTGCAGGCATTGTTTGTTGAACATTCTGATTAACACTACTTGCAGCCACCAATGCTGTTGCAGTCAAAACCTCAACTGCACTTTCGCGCTGTTGAAGGCACATTTTCAACGGTTTACAGCCGCTCTCGTAACAGACTAGCGGTGCACTGTTTCTTTGGTACCAACTTGCATGCATTCATAAATCTAAAATACTCGGAAGGCATTGTATTAAGCATTCTATTTAGGAAAAGAGACTTTGGCAACTTTACTTTATTTTTTTCCAAATTTCATCTTAAAGCTCAATCCATAACTTTTCCAACTTTGCTATGCCAACACAATCGAATTATTCTTTCGAATAGCAAAGAATAGTCTATTCTGTCGCCGCTCCGTCTGCTGTTCATAGATACTGTGTAATTTCTTCCACATTTCTTTTGCGGTGGTACACATATTGATTGATAAGCTGCCTCCCTTGAAAGCTTATACTGGAGACAATAAAGTTTTGTGCTGCATATTCATTTATGTTTGCAGCTAATAAACTCTTCGTATACGCCTTTACTTGATTTTTCTGGCTCTTTCAGATAATTCGGAAAGATGATTGAATTTACCTTCTTCTGCATGCATGACGTAGTGCGACTGTGACAGAATCTTTATTTGAAACTTCCAACCTACCCAGTTTGCTTGACCTTCCAGCTAATCGATATTTATTTTATAAGAATTCATTAAATATATATGTAAGTGCTCCAATTCCAAAATAAAAACACCTAAGCTGTACTACAGCAGAACTTGCATATGAAAAATGTCAGTATTTTTCAATTTAATTCCTCAACTCATCAAGTTCTGGACTCATAACCTGATGAAACTTACGCAGTATATATTGAGGAACAAGGATTGTATGATGAACAACTACGTAATTTGTATACTATTGTACAAATTTGTTATACATATTACATCGTATTGCTTATTGTATAAAACAAGGGCAACACAGCTAGTGCTCATAACATCCAAAATTCAAGTTTATTTTGTAACATTTCATTTGCTTATATTTATATGCTTGTATCGACTATAATAAATCTAATATGATATGCTTTGTTTTGTAACCATAGGATGAACACGGCCAAAGCATGTTGCATTTTGCTGCAGCCCGTTCCCATGGAAGAAATGCTTTATTCCAACTGCTAGAAGAAACTAATATCAACGTGGGATACAGAGATGAACTTTATCGTACTGCTAGAGATATCAGTATTCAAGCTAATATTCCAGAAAATACAAATGAACTTGATAAATACATTATGCATATTGCTTGTAAAGGTAAGCGTACTTCTGTCTGTGTGCATATTTTGAGATTACAAAACATTAGGTACACGTATGTTAGCTTTTCACTTTACGGCCAGTTAATCATAAAATAAAATAACACACTACCAATCGCTTTCAAGAAATGTTTAACACTAATAGCGGTCCCATGACTTTCCCAAACGCAATATTTTAATAATAATTATAACGCTATTCCGTTAGACTATGAAAGTCGCCCTGTTTTGGTGTGACGCCAAATTTATATCCCATTCTTTTTTCCGCAAACGCATCCTTGCCAAAATGTTTTCAACACCCTCTGCGTGACGGTGACCTACTAAACTTAAGCTCAGATTAATCCTACTTAATTTACAAAACACTCACCCCCATCGCTCTCATTCGCCCGCTCCTGACAAAAGTACGCTGTCGCACTTATGCTCCTAATTTTAAAATACTTTATACAAACTTAGCTTAAAATATTAATATGTTCTTAACTTAAACAACATTCGCACTACAGAAAATCCTTCAGCTACCCTGGTCGCCAAACCTTTCGCCGTTTCCTATCTCCTCTATCATCCAGTACAAACCGTTCTATTTATTTTAACATTGCCTTCGCTTACGTCAATTGCGTCAGTAAATCAGTCCGTCTAACGTAGTTCCTTATAAATCTTCTAAAAAAAAACAAGAAATCGTCGCATATCATTCACATCCCAAGGAGTCAAAAAATCTCCTACCGCCTGACCTTCCCCTCCCCACCCCAGATCAAATACCATGGGCAGACCTCAGATACTCCACTTGCTTCTCCGAAAAATGACACTTCGTCGGCTTCAAGGTCAGTCTCGCGGCGCGCAATGCACTCAGTACTACTTTAATAAATCTCACTTTCATATTCGACAAATCTGGCGCCGGTAATAGCACATCGTCTAATAAACAAGTAACGCAACTTTTCCAAAACACCGTGCATTAATAGCGAAATCTTATACGGAGCGTTAATTAACCCAACACCATCCTTTGAAATTGACCCGGTTCATCCAGTTTGTGGGTTATCGTAAAATCATTCACCACGTGGGTCGTTTCTTCCATAATAGACTTCTTGCTGTTACGTTACATGCCAAAAATTGACCTTTAAAGCAACCGAGTCTCGTTCGCTGTTATTCGCTACAGAAACGCTTGAGTTTACATCACCGACACGCGCACAAACAATCAACACCGTGTGTCGGGGTGTTACCACTTCGTACTGCACTATTCCGGGAGGGTCCTGCTTTTCTAACACCATATCCTTAAAAATGAAGTCTCTTGCGTATCTTAACATGCACATGTTACATTTTGCGCGTATGCAACGTGAGGCAACTGTACAACTGTTCTTGCTATCAACATGGGTACAGGTTGCGCGTTGTCCGGTACCACCAACACCGGAACGTTCTCCGCCAGTACACCATCTACTGTCATCGAGCACTGCACAACACCAATTGACTTTACCGACGGCGCCGATTGTCCGAAAGCAAATACATCATTTTGGGTGGTTCTGAACTGTAGTCTCATTTGTGTCGCTACCCACCGTTTACGAAAACAATCTGACGAGCGCGGATCCACCATTTCGCACACTTTCACTTCACCGTCAATCACCACAGTCTTCTTATAGATATTTGGATTTCTCGCAGTTTTTAGTGAGGCAGCCGAGGCCTACTTCTTGTTTATGGGACAATCTTTCATGGCATATCCATTTTACTTACAGTCATAGCACATCATAGACACCCACGGTTTCGGACAATCGCGCTGTAAATGACTACCAGGGCCGCATTTATAACAATGCACTCCACCACGCAAACCACCGTTTCTCAAACCGTCAGTCCCTCCAACACTCTAACCGCCACCTGCATCCGTCTACCCGTCTTCTTTATTCTATAGGGTCCAGTCGTTTACCTTTGCTCCCATACTTATGTTCATCGGTCTCTCACAAACGGCACACTGTACCTCTGGCCTCTGTACGAATTTCATGAATCGGTTTGACGTTCCGCCATAATAGTTACCACCGCTAAGATGTCGTGCAGCAATGAGTCATAGTCCTCGTGATTTTTCATTGCTACACCACACGTGAATACAACCCCGCTAAAATCTCCTCTTTAGTAGCTCTAAAAAAATCTATTTTTTACATAAAGCCGCCTTTTTCTACAAGTAAGCTAGTGCCGTTTTATTCCGCTTCTGTCCGTACTCCCATACGTTCTTTTCAACTCCGCTCTGAAAGTTTTTCAGGTTTTAATTAAGTCCCATTTTGAACTGTACCAAAATTTAACTGGTACAATTAGATGTGCGGGTACAATCTTCAAAACTTACGAATCTGGCCATCGATTTAGTTTTGCACTCGTCTTGACGTTTGTCAGCCAATGCAGCTCTGGCATAACATGTTTTGTCGTGATTTACGTTGGTCGAAGCCTCAAGGGGAGTGCTTCGCTGGGTTAGCTTTTCTATCACTTTAAATACAACATTAATGCTGTTACTCTTCCTTGCTGTTGTTCTTCATCTCAATTAAAGCCTGTGAAATTTGATGAGTACGCGTTGCCATTTCTTTGGAGTCCGGTGGTGCCTTCCCCAGTTTCGCCTTCAATGCTACCATCTCTGACAATAGAATCACTCATATGTTCACGTGTTAGTTTTAATGCCATCAGTCTCCGTTGATACCCCACGCTTGCCTAACACCGTAGGCACTCTTAACTTAATCTTAAGTCGATTCGCTCATCAAACCGACGCGCCACCACGCCACTATTTACCGCTACATCTATTGCCTTTCTTATAAATTTGTTCGTGTACATAGTGGGGCCAAGATATTAATCAAATATCCCACTTTTGAATAATGTTAGCTTTTCACCTTATTGTCAGTAAACAATAAAATAAAACGAGCACGCTATGTACACTCAAAAATTTATTTACAAGTTAAATTACAAGTTCTAAAACTAACACATACTACTAAACGCTTATCAACAAATATTTAACACTAATAACGGTCCCACGATTTCCCCCTTTAATAATAATTATAACGCCATTCCGTTGCACCACGAAAGTCGAAAGTTGATATGTCGCCAAACTCCACAATTTACCCTCGTTCCCGCAGACTCACTCTTGTCAAAATGTTTTCAACGCCTCTCGCGTGGCGGCACCACCTACTAAATTTAAGCTCAGTTTAGGGTTCTTAATTTACAAAACATTCATCTTCATCGCTACTAAAGTAACTTGTTAAACCAGAATCTTATTTACTAAAAATATAAAGAAGAAACATTTGCATAAACTGTAATTAATTATCTTATATTTAAACGTTTAGGTGACACTGATAAGCTGGTGGAGCTTTTGTTAAACGGATACGAACATATTACGGACATTGTAGACGAAGATGATGTGCCTATTATTGAAGCAGTTTCATCAAAAGGTCAAAACGATACGGTAGCTTTCTTGCAATCAATCCTTACTTTTGAGGTAAGTTTCATACTTCAACAGGAATAAAGGTTATATTATTTGAAATTACAGGAAAAAAGAGAGCGAGTTCACCATGCAATTAGACAAGGTGCGGTGAATGAGGTGTCTACACTTCTAGCTGACGAAAGAGAAACTGGAAGTGGAAAATTACTTGCAATTGGAAGAAACAGCTACGGTCGATGCACGCTTCATATAGCTGTTTTGTGTCAACAGGAAGAAATAGTAGATTTCTTAGTAAACACATTTCCGGAAACACTCAACGTTGGAGACAATGTAAGCATTTGCAAATTCAATAGTTCTTGCATTAACAGATGCATCATATTATATGTGACTAACGGCACTTAATCAGCATCGCTTTAGCATATTTGCATATGTTATAGTAATTACTTCAAATTCATTTTTCTCAAAATCATTGGGCGAACAAGATTATTAGGTAATGCGTGTCCACCCGCTAAACCACTCATTTCTTTTAATTTAAATTCTAAACCTAATTTGTATCTAAAAAAACTTGTTGCGGTTTTATTACTTGAAAATATGAAAAACTTATCTACATATAAAGCTACAATAGTTATAAACTTTCCTTGGTTTTTCATAGATAAACAAGGTTCTAATTTCAATTTTATAGCGTACATTTGTTAAACGATCATCAACCTTTTTATACCAGGCTTTTGAAGACTGTTTTAAACCATAAATAGCTCTTTTAATCTAAGAACTCGATTTTCTTTGTTTGATTGTTTAAAACTTTCAGGTTGCATCATATAAATGTTTTCTGTTCGAAAGTCATTAAGAAAAGCGGTTGTCACATCTAAGTGTGTTATATCTAAATTTATTTAAATTGGCAAAGCAGTTAACAATCTCAGTTGGATGTCTAACAACTGGGGAAAAGTATCATCAAAATCAATATCAGGTTTTTGAGTAAAACCTTTTGCCACTAATCTTGCTCTATATCACACTTTATTTTTATCATTAATTTTGTTTTAAAAACCTACTTACACTTTACTGTAGTCTCGTTTTCTGGGACATCAACCATCTCCCAGACTTTGTTTTCTTCAAATGATTGCAGTTATTGTATCACTGCCTGTTTCCAATTTGCTTAATCTGATCTTGACAAGGCACCCTCAACGGTAAATGGATCTATGTTTAGATGGACGTTATCAGAGCACATATAGGAATTTAGTTGCCTTTCATCACTTTCTCTGAGCTCCTCATTTTTTTCAGAACTGTTAATCATATTAGGTTCTTCTTCCCTTTGATGATTTTCATCTTCTCTGTCTTCCACCGAGACTAATTTCTTCCTTTCTATCTACACATGTGCCCACCTCACTGATTATCTTGATGTCAATTCTGTTTTCTACATTTTCCATTATAATGGCATCCCTGTAAGTTGTCACAGAGTTTTTATTTAAATCATATACTTTATAGTCTTTGGTATTTTTACCAGAACCTTCGTTATCCCACTTTAATCTTTTTTCTTTGGATACATGCACTATAACTGTACTACCAAAAATTCTAAAGTTACTTACATCGGTTTTTGTACCTGTCCACAGTTCAAATGGTGTTTTATCATTTAATCCCGAAGTTATAGATCTATTTCTTAAGTATACAGCAATATTCACAGCTTCTGCACAAAATTGTTTTCTTAAATCTGCAACACACAGTAAACAATTTGCTTTTTCAACTACAGTGCGATTTAATCTTTCAGATAAACCATTTTAAACAGATTTGTCTTCTAGTGAATTATTCTGTTCCTTTTTCACACATTTTCAAATTCATTACATTGTCCAGTCTGGGAAACTATTTCACTATTCTTCTAATTTTCAAATGCTTTTAAATTCTTTGAACCAATCAAACACTTCATTTTTGTTTTCAAAAAGAACACAAATGCCATTCTACTGAAATCATCTTCTAAAACTAAAAAATAGACCCACCAGTGAATTTAACTTCCATCCGCACACGTCAGTATGTATAATCTGTAATAAACTATTAGCCATTGTACTTTTGTGTGAAAATGGTAGTCTGGATTCTTTTTCTTCGCGGCATACTATATAATTTGGCTTTTCAATTTTTGTTTCATCAAGATAAGACAGTTCTTCTGTAATGTTCAATTGCCATTATCATAGGCGAAAATTTCTGCGGTAAACCAACCAACAGCAATGACCCGATCCACTCATCGTTTATTCCAAAACAAGTACATCTCAAATTTTTGTCCTGTTTCTACAAGTTGAGTCACAGAGGTTGACATTGAATTGCAGTCTTCTAAACGGATTGAAATTTTTTCACGTCTTTTCAATTTAGGAACATTCATTTTGTAATTCCCAGCCATTCTTGAGCAATTGGTCACCAAAAATAACATGGAACCGCAGTACTGGGCCCGTAAACTGTTAAATAGAGCAATCACGACTAGTGTTCATCACAGACTGTTTATTTAACATAATATACAATACATGGTTTGTAAACGACACCAACAGGTGCCGCTACTATACCTAACGGGATTAGAGTAATATTTTGATATATTGCAACATACTTGTGGATATTCTTTTATGGGATAAATGGGTTTGTAACCTTTAGTTCATATTGATTGCACAACTCTATTATCTTCTTGCCATTTTCATTTACTTGTTCCTCTATATACTACTCTACTACCTGGTATTTTTACTTCTTTCCGATTCTTCCGTTGATGTTTCCAATTACCAGTACTTTTTCCCTTGATGGTGTGGTGCCTAGTTGATGGGATAGTTTATACAATTTATCTTACATTTCAGCACTTAAACTCTCTGTTAGTGCATATACTTTTATAATTTTTACTGTTCTTTTATACAACAACAGCGAGCAATCCTTTTTAATCTATTGGCATGCCATTCTGTTTATTCTATTTTTTTTATGAATCAGAGGTAGTTCTCACTTACTAGAACTATGTTTGCCGTTGTTGATTCATTCGTTGAATTCGTCCACCGCCAGGCTATATTATTGCACCTTCTTCACAATATTCCGTGCCTCTTCTGCTTTTCAGACCATTAGTCATAGGTACCTGCTCTGAAGATCGTGGGCCTTGTTTTTATCTCTTGCCGTAGGCAGGGGCCCTACTAGGTGTTATCAACCGGGCCGCGCCAGTTGAATCCCGGTTTTAAACAAAGTTGTTACTTCTTTCCTTCCTCCTGATTTTTCATCCTGGTTTGGGATAGGCAATAGCTATATTAATGTTTATTACAAACACATTTATTTACTAGTGATTTATTTGTTTTAGTCGTTTTAATATTGTTATTATTATGTGCATCAGACCTGCAGAGATTAATTAATTTTTCACATGTACGATGTACCGTAAACGTACCTTCTTCCACTGTTTCACATGCTCATAGATAAAGGATCTTTCAATAGCGTTATAAATTTGAAAGTAACCAGTTATGTTTTGCGCAGTTTTTGGGAAATGTTAAAAATAATTTTAAATTGGTTACATACTTCAATATTTTATAACTTCTTCGCAGGTTTCTAATCTATTAGAAATCTGTGAACTTCTTAGTCTCTGTTGTTATGGTAACAATATTAATACTGTTCTGGCAACCATATTATTAATAATTAAAATTGTTTTGACGACTAGGTCGCACTGATTTTACTAATAAGTAACACACAAACACGTCTCTGTTTCCGAATGTTAAAATATATTAAAATATTAAAAAAATTAATTTTATTTCAGTTGGAACGTACTGCCCTGCATTATGCCATGGGCGTAGATAAAATGGAATCTATAAGTAAACTACTGATAAAAGCTGGTGCTAAAAGGGTTACCAAGGATCTTAAAGGACGTCAACCTACTTACTACTTTATGAATAAATCTGATATACTTAGGCTCCAAGAAGAAGAAGAAACATTTTAAAATATTTTACGGATTGTTACACACATACTTACCATACCTATCTATTAATGTAATAGGGAGTTTAGTAATATTATGAATATTCTTCACAATATCTTCAACATCTTGCAATTGGGGTTATACAGCACAAAAAAGTAGTTTTGGCTATTTGTTAAGTAATTCTATTTGTAGTTTTGAAATTAAGGATATTAATATACTTTACCCAAGCACTTAAACATGAAAATGTAATAATTGATATTATAATAAATTGTATAAAACAATATTTGATTGAATGATTATCTGTATATAAAATACTTAATTACTTTAACAATATTTATTTATTTTAACTTTATACGGATTTCGGCATGTTTACATGCCATTGTCAAAGGTTATATGAAAAAGTAAACAGTTAGTGTTGTTATGGCAATAGAACTTGGTGACTTGATCTCGATAATCGTCTGCAGATGACTTGATTTCTTATTCCAAAATGTCCAATAGAGGAGAATTTAAGAGATCAATTTGCTCATTCATTAACGGTACATTTTTTAAATGTTTGTGAATTTCAAAAGCTTCTAGTATATCTAATTTACGATTATCATCACAAAAGTGCAAGCATTTTATAGTGTTATTAAATGTCATTGAATGATTGTGTTCTAGTAAGTGTTTAGCGTAATTGGATTTATTGCACAGCTTTTATATATTTTAGCAGTTGACTTGGTATCTAGTGAAAATCTGAATACGGTAATTAGTGCATATATTACGGGCAATTTTCGAAATTAATTGACATTAGCCAATAATGATCAGCACCACTGGCCGTTGTCGGGATTGCTATTGTGAACATTGTTTAATTTTCACGGTTAATAACGATCAAACTGAACTAATCTTATTGACGATTGTAAAGATCGCTTTATTGGTAGATAGTGGCAGAACAATTTAAAATCTAAAGAAGAGAATGAACACTATTCAGGGCAATGAATTGATTTTATTATACGTACAATGTTTAACAACAAGACATGAAGAAGTAGATCAACATTTAACAAACAGTAAATCCATTGAATGGAAGATTATACATGAATAGTTATTAAGTGCAATGAATAAATGACAAAGTAATTTGTTAATTCGTAAAAACAAATATGAGGTTAGTTAATATTTAAAAACATTTTTACAAAAAATAATACTATAGTCGAAAGAACTTTAACTTGGCCGGTACAAAAATCGTCTCAAACTAACGCTGCGTCCGAACTAAGATCAGCCAATACTCAGCAGTTTTCAACATCTAAACGTACTATTTTCGTGCGGATTAGAATTTCACAAAAATTTTTTGATAATGGTATGTAAACATACCGAAACACGTATAATAATAGAAAAATAAAACTATTGAAGTATTGATTATTTTATTTATAATATTAAAATTTATTTGTCATAATTAAATCAATATTTGTATTTTGAATTTTCCTATAAGAAATTAAAATGGCTTAAAATAAAAAAAAATAATTAGAAGTAAATACATTTAATTAAAGGAATCCTCGCTTTCTTGGTTTGAGCTATCCGACGAATCTTCACCTACGTTTATTATTATAGGATCAATATCATCAACTATAATCTCACGTTGCCACCAAGATTGAATTAGTTTCTCCGTATGTTCCACGCACTTTTGCCACTGTGTGGCCAGCTTCGCGGATCATTTAATTAACAACATATTTTTTTGTTTTTTTTATGTGCTTTTGTAATGGCAAGCAACTCTTTTTTTAATGCGTTTGGTAGAAACGGTATTTCATAACACTCATTCGCGATTTCTGCCTTTTTCCAACTGCATGTCGGCTGCTTTTCTATCAATCGCGAGTGGTACGATGCGTTATCCATAACTACTAAAGATGGTTCTTCTAAGATATTAAACAATACAAATAATTTAAAAAAGTAGATATTGTTATTCTATTAGGGCAGTCTGTTAGACAATAGAGTTTATTTTCTTCCAAACCCGACAATAGAGAACGTCAACAGACGAATTCCTGGAACTCGACGCTAAAGGTCTTGAAGCAGGTAGATTTCTAAGGGTCTTTTCGACAGACAAACGAGATAGGTTACAATTTAGGAAAGTTAGAATCAAAATAAATTCACACTCAACAGGCGGGAAAATTCAAGCAAACGAATTCCTCACAGTGCGCCGCGATACCAGCAATAAAGTAGAATAATTTTCCATTAGATTAATTGATTTAATTACCCATATTTGTATTGAAAATACACTTTTTTTAGTATTATGTTTGTATAGATAGTTATTATATATAACATTAAGAAATTTTATATATTAGGTTGTAGAACAGAGCATCTGGGGAGTACGTTTATGTTCATGTAATTTAAGTAAGGTTTGGAGCGTAATGTTGAATTTAAGGCTCAGGACCGGGTATGTCAAATTGGTTCAAGTATCTAACATTTACGTCTGATGTCAATCAGAACTAGTAGTATTAGAAGGTGCGTAAACATATACACGGAAGTGTACACACCAACAAACCAACGGAAATCATGAAAAGCAGGAAACACAATACCTACCATGGGACAGGAACAGTATATACGGACAGATACAAATTGCCAGTGCGGAAAATCCCAGGACATGGAAACTATTTATTCGCCTGAATAGCAGACCAAAACACTAATGTCACAGCAACGCGAGAACAGCTCAAAAAAGAAGCTTTCATATTAAGGAAAAAAATCGTGTCATACATCAGAGAAAACCCACAAAAATTCCAATTGCAACTGGAGGAAAATGTAAGAAACTTGGCTCCGCGCTACGACCATCTAGCACATACCTACGGCCCAGCACTACAAACAGAAGCCTACTTAGAAGACCTAGGGAAAGAAGAATTTTGGGGAGGAGCCGAATCAATAGCAGCAGCAGCAGAAATACTAAAGGCGTCAATAGAAATACACTACAAAGCAGGTCCAACCTCCACACACACACTCCGGTAGACAACAACAATCAACGACCCAGGGCAATAAGAAGCCAAAGAAGAAAAGGAATCCATAGGAAGCAGGAATGGAACGCCAAATATGACCACGCTAGATCAAAGAATAGTATTAAGTAGTTTATTAGCTATTAGGAAATTAAGATATTTTCAATCTGTAATCTTAGAACAATGGATATGTGTAAAATAAGAACAATGTGAAACTTTGATACCAAAGTTTATTAGGTTAAAATGCATAATCGCATAACGGTCTTGGTTACGTACTCAAAACACCCATTGATGCGTAGCTTACTAACTAGCCAGTGTTGCAGCAGCGGTGTCTTGCGGTATGCTTTGCAGACATGCTAACGCGGTTCAACACCCCACCCGATCCCACCTATCACATAAATTTCTACCTACCTACTGGCATGGGGTGGGCCTGGCGTAATTCAGGATCGACCCTCGAGTCAGCTCCATGTCAGATGATGATGATGATGATGATGAACTGCTAAATTAAAATTATTTGGCAAATCACGCATTAATTTGGCTTTGGACGAAGGTTTGCGTTATCAAATTAAAGTGCATAGTGACAAAGTGTAATATAAGAGGGATTTTATGCGTAGATTAATTCATTTAACAACGGGTCTTGTATACAGAAAATAATTTTTTTCCTGTATACAAGGTCAATCGCCGAACATTATATTACGTTTGAAGTATTTATTTATACATGTTTTGTTGTTAATATTTGATAAAGATAAGTAGCTTAATTTTTAGAATAAAGTTTCTTACTTTTTAATCTTCTTACCTTCATTATACCTGATAGAATCAAACTATCTCCTAAAGTACCAAAAACTTTTATACATCCTATACTAAAATATAAAAAGATAAGCTAATGTTAAATAATTTTTGCCATTGCCTTCCCAAATTTTGAACCTACAGGACGCCACTGGCCACTGGAACGGGCCTGAAAGTAAACAGTTAAAAAAATGTTTCGCATTTTGGCACATCGCGTTTTTTTTTAAGTTTTCGCTTTTACGTACCACCGCTCAAGTTTTTATTCATTTTAATAACTATTTTGAGTCATTCATACGCGTTAAGGCTTGTATCCAGCAAAGCAACATTTATCGGCGACTACGTCGCTAACAAATGTGTGTGAAGAAGTTGCTGAAAAAATAAAAATCGCCAACTTTTCGTGTCAAAAACGCGAAATATCAGCAAAAGCAGCTTTTTATCAAAAACATGTAGCGAACCACAAAAGAACCCTGCACGGATTGGGCCGGCCCGTGCGGGCCCAGGCCCGGCCCCGCTTGCGTGCCGGGCTTGAACGGGCCGGGCCTAAAACTAGCGCGTGCCGGACCACGCAAGGCCCGACTTTAATACGAAACACTACGCGCTGGATCGGGCCGGGCCTATTGCAAAGCAGATACGGGCCGGATCGGGCCGAGCCTAGCACAATTTTAACACTAAGAGTGAAATACAATACAGAGGGGAGGTTATGAATTACGTAACTGTAACTTGCAAGATTTTGCAATAACAGAAGTCTGAAGAAACAGACTAAACAAACACTAACTGGAGAGGCTGATATAGTCAAGTATTAAATTTCTTCTAAGATTTGCAATAAACGAAAAAAGTGCGGATAGTGTATTAATTAAATTTATGATTGTTTACATTTGCTAATAATGCTGATGTATTAACGCGAAGCAAAACGCGGAATGTTCTCTTATTAAAATTACTTAATGAATTAATTAATCTTGCATTTTTATAAGTGGTATGTACTGCATCGTTTATGACTCCAGTAGACTTTAGTCGTAATCCCCATACTTTCGGTTTACAAATGTTGCTAATAGTTTTAGTTTTACCCTTCAATATTTGAATCTTAATTGGGAATTAAAAACCAAAGAGCTGTTTTCTATGCCAGGAAAAAAAGACCGGATTTTTGGTTTTGTAGGTAACCTATTTTTTACGGGCCGGGACGGGCCTGGAATATTAGATTCCAGGCCGGACCTGTGATAGTAAATTCCGGGTTGGGCCGAGCCGGATCTGTAGAAGTAGATTCCAGGTTGGACCGGTCCTGTGAATATTTCGGGTTGGGCCAAGCTTCATTATTTACACGTACAATTCGGGCCTCGATCGGGTCGAGTCTTAAAAATTTGGGGTCGGGCCAGACCGCGGCTTAAAAATTCGGCTCGTGCAGAACTCTAAACCACATTGTTGCTTTGGTGAATACAACCAGGCGTTGCTCGACTTGGTCAACAAATGAAACATCAACAAAAGTCTACGACTTTGTCGATGACAAATGCTGCTTTGGTAAATTCATAGCTTTGGATAAAGAGTGTATAGGGTGTCCAATGCATGAGGATCTCGTAAACGGTAAGAGATGGAGATTCGGTATCGTGACAATTTAAAGTTGATTCGTCTAATGCGTAATAGTTGTTCGAGTGTGTGCTTATTTACTGAATATGTTATAAGGTGGAACTAAAATTATTATCTATCCAGAATATTTCGTTAAATTAAATAATTTTGGAAATTTATTTTTTTAATATTTGAAATTATCCAACACTTAAATTCTCAAGATACTTTTTTAATTAGAACCAAATATTTCTTAATTATTTCCATTGACACTTTTAAATTACAATAATTTTATTTTTTTATCTAAACTATCATTTATCTACCATTAATAACTCATCCTATTTAAATAATTTAATTTTTCAAATTATTCATTCAGCTATAGAAATCCCTTTGATGTTTTACTACTTTATAAAACGACCTTGGAGGGGAAGCACATTCTCTTTTCTTAATTATCAATGAAGAATGTGAAAAGGGTAAATCCATGCTGCTCATCTCTGTCTTACTCGCACCTGTAATACGTTAAACCGAGAAGTTCCGAAGAGATCCGACAGTTAGTTTTGTAGTAATTTATTAAGAATTTTGGATTTTTAAATAGAATTTTTTTAGTTGAGTTAAATTAAGATCATTTCAATGTTTTACGATTGCTTCGGACAGTTAAAAGTGTTTTGTAACTACATAAATGTGAAAATTGGCGCGAAATTATGCTTGAACAAAATATGTGTTAGATTGAAGTGTTTTCTACGTTTTTACTTCCCCATACCTTCGGTATAGGCAAGTACTGATATCATGAAAATTTTCGAAATCTGTATTTTAACTGAAATACACGTTTTAGAGCCAAGGAACCCAAAAAACTGTTTTTTAAAAAATGTGTCTGTTGGTGTGGGTGTGTGTGTGTGTGTGTGTGTGACGCCTCTACATGAAAAAGTACTGAACCGATTATGATGAAATTTTAAATCGAAAGGTATCTCGAAAATTGTAGTTCCAGTTAAGCTTTTCAACAAAATCCGAAATCTGAAACGGAAGTTAGACATGTTATTTTGGCAGCGTTTTTTTTTCCAAAATTAAATTTTAAAATCACGGGATCTGAGAGAAGAACTTAAGACAAATCGAAAACTTTTTACCGAACTTTCTAGCTTCAAAATGGCGGCCACTACAAATTTTTGAAATTCTCAACTTTAACGCCCATTTACTCAAAAACGAATTGTCTAATCGGGATCAGCTACAACTTGTTTTAGGGGTAATATACGATGAAGTAAAATTAATTTCAATAATCTGAAAACAATCGCCTCAAAATTTTGAAAAATTTGTAAACTTTTTTTTAACTTTCCACCCGATTTTTTTAACCTCTCTGAGCCAATAAAGCTTGTAAAGAACTATAAATTACTTTTTTAACACAAACGAACTCCCAAGTTTTATACTGACGCCTTCCTGAAATTATTGAAAATTTTGAAATTGATTAAGTATTTATTCAAACACGCGAACGCCGATCGTTATAAACTGTTATCAGTTCGATAGACTATTTAAAGTACTTTATTAGGATCCCCAAAAATTTTCAACTATTTTAAAAATTAAGAAAAAAACGATAATTTTAACTACGCCTATCAATTAACTCTAGTTAAAAAATACAAATTTTTCATTTTTTGCTAATTTTTGATAACTTCCCAAATAAAGCTATTATAGCCATTTATGTCTAACATCAGAAGCGGAATTTGTAATACACCGCAGCGCGGCGGGCGGTTACCTTGCTTTCGTGCAGAAGTCGCTGTTACGGTACGGAAACCAATTGCACAGGCTATCGCAAATTCAAATTCCCCCTGCTTGTTTTTTTAATCTATCTGTCGGTGAACTGTACAACATTATAATTATTAAAACTTTTGCAAATACGGCAACGGCAAGTATTAGTATCTAGTATTGGCTACAAATTGTTTTTGAGTAAGTAGGCGTTATATAGGCAACTTTACGATGTCGCATACCGCATAAAAATAGTAGAAACAGAAGCGCCCGCCCTACAGGTAAACTAGATGCGCTTCGGATTTCAGACTAAAAGTCGATATAAATGGTTTATTTAAAGCGTTATTAAAAATATGCAAAGAATAAAAAAATATTTTTTAACTAGAGCTAACCGATAGGCGTAGTTAAAATCACGTAACTGCCGAAAAACGCGTGTTGATATTAAAAAATATCGTTTTTCTTCTTAATTTTTAAAACAGTTGAAAATTTTAGCAAATCTTAATCAAGTACTTTAAATAGTTTATTGAACTGATAAAACTTTATAACGATCGGCGTTTGTGTTTTTGGATAAATAATTAACCGATTATAAATTTTTCAAAAATAATAAAACTTAGGAGATAAGTGAAAAACAAATTTGTAGTTCAATGCAAGCTCTATCAGCTTAGAAAGTTAAAAAAAAATCGCTTCAACAGTTTTTGAAACATTTTTTTGAAAATATCGTTTTTCTTCTTAATTTTTTAAACAGTTGAAAATTTTAGCAAATCTTAATCAAGTACTTTAAATAGTTTATTGAACTGATAAAACTTTATAACGATCGGCGTTTGTGTTTTTGGATAAATAATTAACCGATTATAAATTTTTCAAAAATAATAAAATTTAGGAGATAAGTGAAAAACAAATTTGTAGTTCAATGCAAGCTCTATCGGCTTAGAAAGTTAAAAAAAATCGCGTGAACAGTTTTTGAAACATTTTTTTTGAAAATTTTCAAAATTTTAAAGCAGCACCATTGCGATATTTTTCGGAGTTTTGAAATTAATTTTATTTCATCGTATACTACCTAGAAAGGGTTCTCAACCTTTTGAGTAAATGGGGATTAAAGTCGAGATTTTTAAAAAGCTGTAGCGACCGCCATTTTGAAGCTAGAGAGTTCGGTAAAAAAGCTTTCGATTTGCCTTAAGTTCTTCTCTCAGATTTCGTGCTTAAAGTTTCAAAATTTTGTTTTGGAGAAAACCCGTCAAAAGAAAAGTGTCTAACTTCTGTTTCCGGTTTTGGATTTTTTTGAAAAACTTAACTAGAACTACGATTTTTGATATACCTCTTGATTTAAAATTTCATGAAAATCGGTCCAGTAATTTCACCCACAGACAGACATATTTTAAAAACCACCTTTTTGGGTTCTTTGAGCCCCAAAACGTGTATTTCCGTTAAAATGTAGATTTCCAAAATTTTCATGAAATCAATAGTATACCATACCAAAGGTGGCTCTTCCACTCGGTACGGTAGACCAATAAAATTTATTTTTCAGAAAGAAACGGTAGATATTATCATTGCTGAAAAGAAGCGATTTGAGGAAGAAATAAAAGCTCTCAAGCCAACAGAGCTTACAATAAAAGGACACAAATGTAAGGTTAAACATATCTTGTTATTTATAATGATTGACGGCAACGTCTGTAATGGTGTGACAGAAACAACATACGCTCAACGTTGCTATATCTGCGGACTTACAACTAAAGATTTTAACGCTTAACAAAAGTGTACATCCATGCCAGGTAATAAAGAAAAAAAACTCGAATTTGCCCTTTCCATTTTACACAGGTGGATCAGATTCATGGAATACCTGCTTTACATATTATACAAGCTACCATTTAAAAAATGGCAAGCTCAAAAGGAAAAAAAATTGCAGCAGAACGAAAAAAAAAAAGGATTTGCAAAGAAGTTTAAAGATGAATTGTGTTTGTTGATAGATAAACCAAAATAAGGTTTTGGAAACAGTAATGACAAAAATATGACAAGGCGGTTTATTGAAAGTTCCCATATTTCTGCCCGCCTAACTGAAATTGACGAGGAAATTATAATAAGATTTTACAGAGTTCTGCAGACAATATCATGTGGCTTCGAAATTAGCTGTATGAAATTTCAAACTTACTGTTTATAAACAGCCAAAAAATTCGTTGGAAAGTATTCTTGATGCCTCGTACAGTACACAAAATTTTAGTACATAGACCCATTGTGATTTCCGAAGCTTTACTACCAATCGACCAATCAAGCGAAGAAGCACAAGAAGCTCGAAACAAGGATTTTAAGCGATACAGAGAGAGAGAGGTACTCGCGAAAATGTCTCACACCAAAACAAACGAAGATGTTTTTAACAATCTTTTAATTTCGTCAGACCCATATTTTTCAAGCTTTAGAAAACTGCTACCACGAAAAATAAAAACGCTTTCTGAAGAGGGTACTGGCTTACTAAAAGCCCCCAAAGAGTCACACCGTTTAGAAAAGGGGAGTGACTCTGACTCATCGTGCGACTCCTTTTTCCTATTTATTTTTTTTATATTTTGGCGTTGGCAAATATAATTTTAAGACACCCGATTTTTTAAATATTTACATAATATAATATGTATATGAGATGTGGTCATCTAATACAAAAAATTGTAAAGATAAAAACACAAGCAAAAACAGTTTAACATAACTCAGAACTTATAAAGCTTTAAAAACCCTTCAAATATTTTTGGGCAACTTTTTAGGACAAATATCTGTTCGATAGTTATGATGCACCACACACATTTTTGGGTCCTGGAGGTTTAAAACATGTATTTCCGTCAAAAACTCGATTTCGAAAATTACCATGAAATTAATACTTCTTTATATTGAAAGTAAAAATAGGATTAAATAGGTTTTAGTTTGGAAAATAAAGTATAACTTGTTAGAATACTTAATTATGTGTCATTGATTTAAATATGAATTCGAGGGGGCGCGTTCGAAAACTGAACTCTAGAGTAAGAAATTGACTTCAATCACGCCTCTTTTAGTTAACAACGAGTTCAAACCCTGCGCTACTCGTATTCTTGATTTTTGAACGTACCCAGAAGAATTTCTCCTTAGTCGTAGTGGCCGGTCCGTCCCTGAACCTGACCGTGCTAAGAGAACTACAAACGGAATTGGATTTACATTAACAGATGGCAGTGCATGCATTAATAATGTCTGATTTACAGTGTTGTGTAATTCGTGCGCAAGAGCAAACAGCAAACATTCAACAGGCTGATAGCGTAGGGTATTTTTGCCGCACTGCTTGCGCTGTTACAGTAAGGGCAGATTGTTCGTGAGGAGGCACTTTCGCACTCGAAGATTTAGTGTAATAATTCCGAAATCGGTTTTAATTTTTACGCGCAACTTGTCACGATGGTTCGTCTGTATATTTGTAAACTAACTGAAATTGAACTGGTTTCGTAGTGCATGGTAATAGTGTACGAAAAGATAAGTGACTTAAAAGTGTTTGTTTTATCAAAGTTTGTAAAAATTGATATAAAACGCGTGTGCGAAAATTTAATAAGCGGTTTCGTCGCGGAGGTTATTTTAAAGTGAGAAAGTGAACTGAGCAAGTACGGTGGTTTTAACAGAAGTGTTAGAAAGTGCGATCTCGATTTTTAAACGCAGTCGTTTATATTTATCTTAGAAGGCGTATAGTTTATAAATATAGAACTATAAATATCCTGTTGGTTTCCAGGTCGTGTTAACTGCTGTTAGTACAATAACAATATCGTCGACTTAACTGGAAATATGTTTTTGTAAAATCACGTGATGTTTTCGAGTGGTTCTTCGTCTTTGGAAAGTCGGGCCATTTTTTGTATCGAATTTGCGTAGAATTCGTAATAATCGCAAGACGAACGCCCCTGTGGCTGCATTTATTTCTAAACACATGGTAAGTTGACGAACTGGTCTTTATATTTTTGTCTCCAAGGTCAGCAACGTTTGCCCTTCCACTAAGTTTACTCAAGTTTATCGGTAATTATTAGTATTTTGGTTTGACCCGCTGACTGACGTTGACGTTGTTTTCAATGTTGGCGGCACGTGGAATTAACATGAGCTATCATTTACATAAAGACGTTTAAGCGTGTGACATTTAACACTGTTACATAAATTTCCAGCAATCAGGTATAGCGACTCAAAACTTACGGGACTTATTAACATCTAAAAATGTATAGGGTGTTTCAACAATTATTACACATACGGTACGGTTTATTTTGACGTTGAGCACAAAAAAGTGTAAAAACAAAAGTTTCTCAGAAAATGATTCAACAATAAAGCACTCTTATGTTTTACTTCCCGCTTCACTTCCGGTTTCACCGAAACTCATCAATTTCTTTTTTAATAATGATATATGTTTTAGTACTTATCTAAAATCAATATATTATCAATATGTTTTTCACTGATAATATCGATTACATGTGTAGCTGCTAGGTAAATATAAATATTAATAAATAAATAAACCACACACACACACACACACCGCTAAGTTTTTTTAGACAGTTGAAACTGTATCGGCCATCTTACTTGTTTGTACTTGTAATACACCGCTCTTTACCGTACCAAAGTAAATTTAATTGGAAATAATAATCTAGCAATGTTGAGGTACCTGTGACAATATTAATTGTACATAAGGTGCTATCTACCGTGGTTACTTGATATTGTACAGAATTAGACATGGGAGAATTGGTTTTTCTTTGCGCTTTTAAGGGTTTTCCCGTTTGCTGTATCCAGCTGCCTAAATATTTTTTCTGGTGTATGTGTATGTTTTAACACATTTTGTGGCGATAGCACCTATACTATATTTGGTACTAGATACAGCGCAGATTTATAAAATTGGTCAATTGTTATTCTCGGAGTTCTTTGCCGCTGTGGGTTTTTCCTGTTCTGGCCCATCGGTCTATTCATCTTTTCCTTGGTCTGTCCAAACTTTTTTTCTAGTAGATCATGCTCTATCTAATACCTTTTCTGGTGATAGTACGTACCGAGGCGTAAACCGCTAGTGGAAGTTCGGTGGAAGTATGTGGAAGTACGTGGAAGTATGGATGTTAGTGGAAGTATCTGTGTTAATGGAAGTAGGTTATAAAATTTTTAAGTGCGGTTTACCTTACGGTACGTATTATATTTAGACTTGGTATGGGGTATGGCGCAGATTTACAAAATGGGAGAATTAAATTTTTACTTCTTCGCCGAGATGGGGTTATTCCCGTTCTGGCCTATAATTAGTACGCCTATTTTTTGCTAGGGCTGCCCAAATCTCTTTTCCGTTTTTTTCGTATATAGCTTTAATTAATACATTTTGTGGTCATAGTACGTACGCAAATTGACAAAATGCCAGAATTGTTTTTTTTCTGCGCCGGCGCCGTTGTGGGGGTTTCCCCGTTCCGGCATATTTGTCTTTTAGGTCTACCCTAATCTTTTTTTTCTTTTTTTTTCTGATAAGTGTGAGCTGCAATACTTTTTGCGGTGATAATACGTGATAGATTTTTACAAAATGGGAGGATTGGTTTTCTTGTTCGTCAATATCGGGTTTTCCACGTTTCGCCCTATTGGTCCACCCTTTTTCTCCTATGTTTACCTTAAATTCTTTTTCTGATGCAGCTGTGTTTTAATACCGTTTGTGGTGATGGTACGTACCTACTGTACTTAGTACTGGATATGGCATGTGTTTACAAAACGCGAGAATTGATTTTTTTTTGTTTCGCATTGATATGGGGTTGTCCCCGTTGCAGCATAAATTGGTCTATCCATTTTCTCTTAGATATGTTTGTTTCTGATAGGAGTATGCTTTAATACCGTTTGTGTTTATAGTACGTACTATACTTGTATTTGGTTTGCCACAGATTTAAAAATTGGGAGAACTAGTATTCTTCTTCGCCGATATGGGCTTTTCCACGTATTACTCTACCCTTTTTCTCCTATGTCTGCCTTAATTTATTTTTCTGATAGATTTGTTCTTTAATACTTTTTGTAGTGGACACGCCACTTACTGTACTTAGTACTTGGTATGGCACAGTTTTACAAAACGCGAGAATTGATTTTTTTGTTTTGCGCTGATATGGGGTGGGGTTGTCCGCGTTGCGGCATAATTGCGGCATAAATTGGTCTACGAATTTTCTCTTCGATATTTGTTTTGTTCTGGTAGAGGCATGCTGTAATACCTTTTGTGGTGTAGTACGTACTATGCGTAGTGCTTGGTTTGCCACAGATTTACAAATTAGGAGAACTGGTTTTCTTCTACTTCACCGATATGGGGTTTTCCACGTTCTGGCCTATTGGCCTACCGTTTTTTTCCTATGCCTGCCTTAATTTATTTTTCTGATAAATCTGTGCTGTAATAACTTTTTCGGGGACGCCACCTACTGTACTTCATACCTGCTTAGTATGGCACAGATTTACAAATTGGTCTACGTATTTTTTCTTGGATGTGTGTTTTTTTTCTGATAGGGGTACACTTTAATACCTTTTGTGGTGATAGTACGTACTATGCTAAGTACTTGGTTTGGCACAGTTTTACAAAATGGTAGAACTGGTTTTCTTCTTCTTCGCCGCTGTAGGGTGTTGCACGTTACGGCTTATTGGTCTACGCTTTTTCTCCTATCTCTGCCTTTTTTTCTGATACATTTGTCCTTTATTAACTTTGTGGGGACGCTTTTTACTGTACCTAGTACTTGGTATCTCACAAATTTACAAAATGAGAGAATTGGTATTTTTCTTCGCTGATATGGGGTTTTCCCTGTTCCAGCATATTAGTCCGGCTAATTTTACCTCGGTCTGTCTAAATCTTCATTTTTGTCCAGATAGATGTATATGCTTTCATGCCTTTCGTGATCGTATATACATGCTATGCCAAATCTGTCAATGAGCGGCTTTGTATATATTTCTTTCTAATGTAAATAAAATAAACAATGCTTAACCAATGTGTTACAGTTAATACCTATTTCTATCAGTTGTTTATAGTTCACATACGCACACAGTAAACATACACGGTTTCGTAGAAAACTATATACAAAATGCTTGGGAAATTATATTTTTCTAGATGTTATGTCCCCAGGATACTTTGGCTAAAAATTTAAACTGAATTCTTATTATTAACTGCTATTAGTGCTGTATAGTCAAAAAGAAAATAATTTTTACATTTAAAATTAAGTAAAAGCTATAAATAAATAATAATAAATTCAATACGTGTTTTTTAATACCAGAATAACAACATATTGTTTTGTCTTTGTAGTAAAGTGATAGAGAATGCTGTCTTTTAAGCAGAAGTTCCGAGTTCCAATCCTGGACACATAAAAAAATAATTTTTTTTTTAAATTAAATTTTTGAACTGTTCATCTTCTCATAACTCAAGTTTTAATGCTCAATCGTCTTATAATAATGAAATACGTAGCAATTTAATTATTTCATTACCTGAAATATTAAATTTATAATTTACTATACAAATCGTATACTTTTTATGAAACGTTTGTATTTATGTTACTGGCAAGTATTTCCAACTGGCCATGGTTTAGCAATAATCGAATCTGTGACGTATTTCCCCATGACTATGATAAATGATAGGATAAACCAAAGCTAAATCAGGCGGCGATCCCAAGCAATGAAATTACTTCCGTTAATAAAGTTTCGGGAGATTGCGTACTTCTCCGTATATCAGATTTTATAAAAAAAATCCTGATCTGAATAAATGTTTCACAAAGAAAACTAAGAAAGTAACACACAAACTCTTTAAATGCAGAATAGTTGGATGTAGCTTAAAAAAATAAAAAGAAAGTTTTGAAATAAATGCAAGTCTTTGTAAATAAGCCGCATAAAAGTTATTCTAGGAAACAGAACAAGACAATAAAAAAACTACCAGAATGAAGTAATGCACTTGAATGAATAACATGCAAAAAAGTTCATTCCTAAAACAAACCTATTAAAAGAAGAATGCCATACGTCGACATTAACCTTGGGAAGGTGTATGTAATTATTTAATTGACTTGAAAACCCAAATTTGTTTTTTTTGTAATTCGCAAATCAATTAAGAAACGTCAAATGCTTTTAGAATAAAAAACCCTTTTTTATCTTCGCTGTTATGTATTTAATACAATTTGTCTAATGCTAAAGAAAAAACAGACAATTTACTAAAATCAGGCATTTACAAATTAAATTGCTCGCACTGTAATTCGGTTTATAAAGGACAAACAATTAGAAATTTTGATATTAGGTACAAGGAACACGTACGTTGTTACAAATACAAACACCCACATAAATCCAATTACGCTAAACACTTATTAGAACACAATCATTTAATGAATTCTAATAGCACTATAAAATGTTTACACTTTTGTGATGATAAACGTAAATTAGATGTACCACTCGAAGCATTTGGAATTCACAAACATTTAAAAACTGTACCTTTAGTAAATGTACAAATTGATTTCTTAAATTCACCATTATTGGAAGTTTTGGTATTAGAAATCAAATCATCTGCAGACGTCGATAACCAACATTAAGTCATCAGGTTCGGATGTTCCTATAGCAACACCAACTGCTTACTTTTAATCTTGCCTTTGATAATGACGTGTAAACAAGTTGAAATACGTTTAAGGTTAAAATAAACTTCTGTTGAAGTTACTAATCATTTTATTTGTAATATATTAAAATGAACATCAACGAAGTCAAGCTCGAACTTGTTAATAAAGTTTTACCTGGATTATAATATACTTTTCTACATACTGTGGGCTATTCTCAAGGACTTATTCATTTAAATTTTGACATACTTTTAACGCTTCCATAATAATGCTTCTGTAGGAGAAGTCACCTAAAATATGAGGTATAATATCTAGTTTGTTATTTGTCACTTTTAATAGGCAATGAGTACACTAGTACTAAATTTAATCTAAATCTAATTGTGCTGGCAGAATTTAGAGCGTAATCGTTTTGTATAGAGCAGTCATGGGCAACCTACGGCTTACACCTTTTTTGTGGTCCTTCGTACATGTTTCATTTAACCATCAATCCGACCCGCGCGGCTGATTGTTATTTTTTTAAACTGATACTAATAAACAATCACAATAACATTTTTTTGAGAGTAAAAGAGTATGCGACGCTGGGATAATTTTGATTTCAAGCGGTAAGCAGGGCTTCCAGGCGATTCACTTATTCACTTTAATTCACTTCGAAAAGTTTTATTCACTTTTGTTCACTTGATTCAAAAGGTATTCACTTAATTCACTTTTTTTCATATGCTGGCTTGCCAAAACTGGTCACTAAGGTCCAATATTTTGATGTGTTGTTTTGCAGCCACTGCATTAGATCTCGAAATTGAAATTATGTCTACCTGCCAGTGGCCAATTTTTAACAACTTAATTGTAAACAAATTCAGTTCAACAATTGAATTATTTGTTTTAATGTTGCAATTTATTTTTTTTTAATTAATGTTTATTTCGAATATTGCACAATGATACGTAAAATGTTTATATTTAAATTTAAAGTTTCTAATATAACGTAAGACACTTGATGCTTACATTCCATATAGGACAAGCATATTCATAAAATGTCCATAGAATATCCCACTGTGGGTATGGCTATATCGATAGGACATGCATATTCAGTATACACTGGACGTCATATGGATGTCCATGGCTTGTCCATTTGTCACTATTTTATACGTTGAAAGAAAGTCTATTGCAGGATGTTATATGGACATCCTACAAAAAGTGTTATGGACATCCGTAAACTTAAAAGAAATTGTTAAAATAAATCCAATGTACCTATAAGGTTACAAGTATTTAAAAAGCAATACAGACACATATTTTAGCACTTGATTTGTTTAATTGGTTTCGTCTCTGTCTTTGCGCTCGTGTTAGCCAACTTTTTAAATGCTTCTTTCACTTCTTCTGTTGTACTTCCTGCGAACCTGCTTAAAGTACACATTTATTGCATTTTTATAGTCGGTAATACACTAGGTATTTTATTTTATTAATTTTATTAAATTTAATAAAAGTTTTGCAACGTCGATCCACCCACAGAATATAAACGCTATAATAAACACTAAGCCAAACATTTTCAACGGGCTTCTGCTTCAGCGCTCTGCACTATAACAAAGACAGGAAACCATGGTGCAGGCAACTAAAGCTGAAGCATGGTGCAGAAAAGAGGACGCGAGGTTTTTCAGAAAAATTTGATTCCCATACATTCTCACCATAATTTAAAAATTTACAGTAAAATATTCTGCCCTTGTAAAAATTATTAAAGGAAAAATAAAAGAATGACTTCCAAATATTCAAATATCATACCCACTTTAGGTCCATGGACATACGGATGTTTTTTGGATCTAAATCGGATGTCCATAATATATCCTATGCTATATGAGAAATGCTTAACACGCATATAGTACGTTTTTTTTTATTGAGGTTTTACATCACGAACCTGTATGATGGTTTATTTATCACGTATAATGCTTGTAAAAATAAAGGTTTGGTTTCGTCTTCACTATTAGTGATTTTTAATTCACTTCATCCAAAATAGATATTCACTTATTCACTTTAATTTAGATTTTGTGCACTGGAAGCCCTGGATAAGTATTTACTTAAAAAATATGATAGTTACCGTTCAAAGCGCGCAGGTAGTGGCGTCAGCAGATGTTGTGAGGCCTAGGTTCCAGATTTAGGTCAGCCCTCTATAACTCTTCCCCCCTTCCCAGTAGAACCATAAAATTTTTTGTTACAGAAACAGGTAAGTTTTTAAAAAATCGCAAATAAAATAACTAGGTACCTACTATAATATCAACTAAAAATAGTTATACGCAGACAAAGGCAGAAATTTTAAATATAAAACTAAACAAAATTTTTTTTCTAGTCTTACAAATTTTGGTATCAACTTGTTCAAGTGCAACGCTGACCGGGTGTTCAACACGGCTACTCGGAAGACAAAAAACTGTAATACTACTCACTCATATATTATCGCCTAATACCGAAATATAAAGAGAAGTGTGAGACTAATTTATTATTTACCAGTACCCTAACACTTTCAACTTACATATATCAAGATATTCGTTAAAAGACAGCCGTTAATAAAATACTTTGGATTGGAACCAAAAGTGTGGATATTTGCTTATTTTTAGGGTAAAAAAAGCTGTAAATGGACGGGCTTCACGACTCACGGGCCCTGGTTTCGTAAAACTCCCGGAACCCCGGTAGTTACGCCACTGCGCGCAGGGCACCATTGCGCACGGGACAACAATGCTTGTCATGTTAAATGAGAAGTAGATCAAGAATTATTGACACTAAGTTAGCAAACACTTTGCGACTATCAACAGCAAACATTTCTCCATATATTGATGATCTTGTTAATAATAAGCAGATTCAATTGTCCACCTTAAAAATATGCAGGAGTATTTTATTCTGAAATATTTTGTGTACTTTTTTGAATTTTCACATTGCAAAAATTTCTGGTTTTGTTGAATATCAATATTATAATTTACTTTCTGCGTCGTCATTTGGGGATTATACCCAGCGTAATCAGACAAGGACCGACCTGTAGCTTGTCTGCCTTTACAAGCATTTGCTCTAAAAGTTGGAGCCATAGTTCGTAGGCCCTGCCTGCCCAAACAGGGCCGCGTCCTTAGATTATTTGAACCTTGTGCATCTTCAGAGTGATTAGAGCTCTTCATTTTGAAGATGCAAGCTGCAATGTCTTGCGAAATGTTAATTTGTATGGATTCACAAACAGCTAATAGGCATAAGCCGTTTAAATATTCTTGTCCTGACAAACAAGATACATTAAGATCAAATCTTTGTCTGTCCCAAGGTTCAAATAATGTAAGCAGACACGGCCCTGTTGAGGCAGCCAGGGTCCACGAACAACCATGGTTCAAACTTTTAGAGCAAATGCTTTCAAAGGCAGAAAAGCTACAGGTCGCTCTTTACCTGATTGTGCTGGGTGTAATTCCCAAATGACGACGTGGTCTAAGCCGAAAGTAGATTGTAATATTCACAGTTCGAGAAACCGTAAAAGCCTCAAAAAATATATTTTGTTGACTATGTTTTTGTATACTGTTTTGAATTTTCGTATTTTTAAAAATATATTGATTTTGCCCGATTTCATTACATTTACTAAAAATATCTTTACAAAAAAGTGAAGTTTTATTTATTTTTATTTACGGCTCGGGATACGTCAATGGATCTTCAGTTGGCTCGAGGTACTGAAAAGGTTGCCCTTGACTGGTACAGAGTGCTTTCAGAATAACCGGTCGAGATTTTGAAATTAATTCATACATACAGTATTAGTCATTGCAATTTTGATATTTTGCAATATTCTTTTATGTTGTAAGTACCTACTTGCGAGACACAACGTGCCCGATATCTACATTTTCAAAGGGAGTATGTACTTCAGATTATAAGTATCTACCTACTTAAAGATAAAAATACGGCATTGTTGCGAAGTTCCTGCTTATTTCCCAACTTCCTAATGGAAAACGAGGAATGCGCTAGTTTGTAGCACTGCGCGCTGTTACGCTAACACATCATTCGGTTCTAATTAATTATTTTAAACATGTAGGATGGATAAAATAAGCGATTTAATTTTAAAATATAGAGGGCGCATAACGTGAACACATAAAATAGTATTTACTCACCGAGGTCGGTGTAGTCAGGTCCTGTTCTCGAAAAATCCCGTACAGGCCTAGTCTACCTACGTACTTCTCTTAAACGTGTCGCCTTCAGGTACATTGAACATTAAGAATTCTGAGTTTGAGCAGTTTTAACATGAAAAACAAGCAGATTTACATTACTACATTAGCAAAGCATGATCAAAATATATTATTTACGAGGGAAAATCCACGTAGCCTCTACTAGTTAGCCCTCTAAGCGTGTTACAACATTATCTTCAGTGCAATTACTCGACGTACCTAAAAACCTGCAACGGAAGTATGGGAAGCTTAGCATGCCGTATACCGGTTAACCAAATGTTAACCCGATTAATGGAGTTTTAATCCATCATTGTGCTCACTAGTCGGGTTTTTACTACCTGAAAGTAGGAATCACGTAGAGTACAATGTGAAGTTTTACGTCCTACTCATGACCTCAGGAGATACCTTTAGTGGTCACTGGTTAATACTTCTTAATTAACCAAGTTGTGAGATCTCTATAGTTAAGCCTAGTTACTAGATCCCAAGCACACAACTATTTGTATCTGCGAGCCAAACAAGTTTTAACTACAAATAAATAAAAACCGTTACACACCTGGTCACAGTAGTGGCCAGACCGAAAATATAGTGGCAGCATGAAAGACTTTTTATACGGCACTGCGTCAAGCACCTGGAATCTGTTATTATATAAAATATAAATGATACAAATATCCAACATTATACTCCCCTCTTGTAGGTATATCACATACACTGGAAACTATTTTATTGGTGTCGTGTGTGCAATATTCCATGCGAAATAACAATGTTATCAACACATCAACAATACTTTGTTTGTGTTTACTACATTTACACAGGCACCTTAAATATTTGAACACAACAAACACAACATTGTTATTTGCATATTGGCAACATGAACACTCTTAACCACTTCAAGACGTACTTTTATACCCGTCGAAAAACATTCCGACCACTGTCTTCGACTGTTAATAATTACTACTGGCCTCTCGCCCCTTACGAGCATAATTGCCCGGCCAGAGCATATTTCACCCCCATGACCCTGTAGTCGGCCAATTAAACTTTTAACACATTCTTAGGCATACACATGTTTATTCGATAAAATTACAAAATTTGAGCAATAAGTCATAAAATAGTACAATAAATAACAACATTGTTGCTACAAACGATGAAAACAATTGCAGAATTAACGATCGTACTTAATATGCCGGTAGTGGTTAAAAATGCATGGAAATGTTTTTGCTACAGGAAGTTCCACGGTAAACTTTGATGCTTCTGTAATGTGTTTTCCTAGCAGAAAACTTTCGAATCTGAAGGTGATTCTACTTCTAATATTTTCTATTTTCTTTCCTCACGTTTTGGATTAGCAGTTGTTTTTTGAGATCTTTACATAATGCATGGCAGTGCGGCCGTGGTTGTCATATTCGCTTCAATGAACATTCTTGATATTTTTATATCTGAACTGAATGATTTCTAAAATTCATGTATTTCCTAAAAAACAAGCTTTTAATTATTACAAAATAAAAAAATATAATAAGTACGCAACTATGATTCATGTGCCAGTTGTAAAAAGAGTTATGTATTAGTTCTATACTAGTTAGTAGTAATAGGTAGCAGATACATATACAAGGTTAGTCAAAAGTATGAAAACGGCACGTAAGTGTAAGGTGTAAGTATTGAATTATTGATTCTATAAAGAAATATCCCCAGCAAAAGTTTTCGAACTAATTTTAATCTTATCACGTAATAAGAAAAAACATCCTTAAAAGTATTGACGTCTTCTACATCTGTTTCAAATGGTAACTTGTTTCTTTATTTTCGTTTCTGATTTTTTTTTAATATTTTCTTTACACCATTACATACGATAAAACTGCTAAGAAAACGATGAAATTATATTTTTAAGTTTATAGGCATTTTATTCACAGTAGTAGCGACAAGAAACGTTTTAAGGAATTATGTGCCAACCAATTAAGTCGGCGAAGCTGTCCAGCTTCTTTACGTAGAAACGGATAACCGGATATCCCAACAACCGTTCCTACTTTTTATTGGTGCATTTCTATTGCGCACGCATTCAATTGGCACTTTTTTTTAGCGATAACCGCCAAGTTCGTAGTGGCACAGATGGATATGCGGGTATGTTCGGGTATACTGCTTTCTTACTGCATAAGTAGTTGTGGGGTCGAATCTCGGTTGGGACCAAAATTTTTTTTTATTTTAGTTTTTTTAAAACACTGTTGTTGTTTTTTGCTGTTTACGCGAGGTTATTTGCTAAGAGCAGTTATATTTTTAAAGAAAAAATAGGAAGACCAATTTGCATTCACTCACTGATTGACGGCATACTAACACGCAAGTCTGACCTTGAGGTAGGATCAATTGACGTCCAAGGGTCTAGACGCTAGTTCTTTACGTTACTTGACTGACTATGAGTCTATAGCTGTGTTTCTGGCGTCAAGTTGTGTCGAGCGACTATGAGCTCTAAGAGCGTATTACCTTAATGTTCCTGCTTTTTCCCTACTAATTAGCTATATATCATGAAACCTAGATATCTGAACTGAACTCTGTCCTGTTAAAGGGAACTTTAACAACAATATTAACAATTCGACAAAGTGAATACGTATATTAGTTCAACAAAATACAACAGCATGTAAGCATATGACTATCTTAATCGCTACTTTGTTAACAACACCAAAAACTCCCCGAGTTCAATCGGTGACTTAGGACCATAAATCTAATGACCAAGGTGGGATTTCGGCTACATTCGGCCATCCTGTTGTCACTCTGTTCCTAGACTGGCCTTGTTGGGTCTGTAACAGAGTAACAACTTTAAAGAAACAAACCAAGCCATTCTCGTGTAAGTGAAACTTCCCTGCTCGGACTTCACTGGACAGCAGGCCTAATTACTATCCATGTCAATTTAACCTTCATAATTTTGACTACTTAGTGACTTTTGCAGCGACTCTTTGTCAGCCTTATGGAGGTATACTGACCCTACGTAAGCCCTTATAGCTAATGACCTTGTGTTCGCCCTTTAAACATATTTGCCGATCTTGTGTCGGTCATTCTTAAATGTACTGACCGTAAGTCAGTCTTTTCTTTTTTGACTGAAATTGTTGACCATTTGTCAACCTTCTTTTGCTGCCTTTATGTCTGCCTTTCTTAACGTATTTGCTGGCCTTGTGTCAGCCTTTCATCAACATCACAGACCACTACGTCTTACCTTTCAATAGGACCCATGGCTTCAAATTGTCAACTGCAACCACAGTTCGGAGCTTCTTCACTCCTTCCCTCAAATCTTCCACCTCATACCGATCGTTAAAGGGAACTTTTGTTGCGTGATACGGCCCTTTAAACTTAGATTTGAGCTGTCGACTGGCACCAGTATCGGTTTTGCATACCATCACTAAGTCATTAAGTGCATATTATCTGGCAGTGGCCTTCGTCTTATCAAACCGCTCTTTTTGGTTTCTTTGATCTTCTGTCATCCGGGTCTTTATGTCATTTCGTAAGTCTTGCAGATCTAGGCGACTTACGTTGCATTGCACAGAAGGTCCTTTACTGACACTTCCACGGTGTTAACATAAAATGTTTTTAACAGTGGTAATTGTTTGTAGTGTTATCTTTTGTCTTAATAAGCACGACGTGTGACTGGTCTAAATAATGGGTTCTTCAACCCGTATATTACTTCTTGAAGATACTGCAATCGCCTTTCGAGCTCTTCTATCTTTTCTGGCGAGTCTTGTACGAGAATGGGCGGCGTATGGAAACTTGAACGACGCTTTCTTTTCTTTTTCATCTTACACACAGTTCACAAGGGCAAAGAGGCCTAAGCAAAAGTATTTGTTTTTTTGGGGGTTTATCCCAATTCTGACTTGTTAGAGGGCACTTGAACTTTAACCACAATATTGACTAGTGACCGAGGTCGGATTTCTGCTACAGTCCCTACACTGACTTATTATCTACTACTTCGCTTTAGCTCGTCTTGCATAACATCATTACGTGCACCTGTCGCCGAATCGGCTATTTTAATCAGGTTGACCTTTACAGGTGTGTAGCACTCAATTGTCGTTATAAAGGTTCTTAGAACTGACACACCAACACTCTTGGTTGCATGGCGGAGAACTGCGGATGCCGGTCATACGGTATTCAAAGTTAAGCACTGTCCGCTCTGGTCCCCACTCGGATGGGTGACCAATATAGGGGTATATCTGCAACCAACCGTGCTTCAGAGGGCACGTTAAGCCGTCAGTCTCGGTTGTCATACAATCTTTGGCAATCGTAAACCATTTAGTGGAACTTCTTCCCCTTTCGACGGGTAATGTCAGCCTCCTGCCCTACATGTGTGCAAAGAGGGCTCACAGAACCCGCACTAGCTGCGGGTATTATACAGGCCATTGGCCTATAACAAGAGGGAGAAGAAGCGCACCAATACTCTAATGTACCTGCTATGCCTTAGCCACATAAAGAACCACTGCAAACTAGCGGTAGTTCTTTAGGCAAGCTGATAATCGCTCGACACAACTTGACGCCAGAAACACAGCCATAGACTCATGTTCAGTCAAGTAACGTAAACACCAAATTGTGCTAATGAAAAAAAGACTTGTTTTGCATTTACGAATGGTTTCTAGTTTGCAATGATAAATTTAAGCAAAACTGAAAGAATTGAAATTATAATGATAGTAGAGTCTGGTGGCAGGCAACGATCTTTTCAGAGTATGCGCGACTGTTAAAAGATTGAGGACTGCTGCTCATGTGAAAGGTCTTCCAAATCTGACCGTCAACAACTAAAAAAATTATCCAGACAGGAGAACGCCATTTTGCAAGATAATAACGGAAATATGGAGTAATTAAAATGTTATAAATAACATGGGCTTTCCGAGGAAGCTACGTTTTGTTTACATGGTTTTGTAGATAAGCATAACTGAAAATCCCCACTGGTTGGAAAAATATCACACTAAATATCGACAATAATTTAACGAGCGGGTATAGCATTTGGCAGCGTTGGTATTGGTCTTTACCTGCTATATAACGCCCTTATAGCAAATAATTATTTGGATATTTTGCAAACAACATCATTTTAGAAAATACAGCTTTGTAATCGAATTCGTTACACCAAATGAGTTAAGTACATTAGGAATTACTTGGACGAAGTACTTTGCATTTTCACTTCGTGGGATTGAAAGAATAGAGTTCATCGAATGGCCACCTCGTTCTCCAGACCTAACCCGTATTTTTTTTTTGCTTGTGGTTATTTAAAATAGAAAGTGTAGTTATCAGGATTTTTTTATTTATAGCCCCTTGCTAATGTAACACTAGTGTAAAAATAATAAAATGTTCAGAAATTAAAATCAAAAAAATATGCTCCTATGTCTAAAACATTTTAATGGCGTTATTGTGTATGAAGCATTTTTCATATTTTTGGGGATAGGTGATACGTGTAGAATTGGTGCGTCACTTTTGTTACTGGTATTAGTTTGTAGAATTATTTATTACACTAAAATCGTGTTGTTTCCAAATTTTGATTAATGATGTACGCTGAATGAAAGGGTTTTGTTTATAATTATTTGCCTACTAATGTTGGTTATTGACGTGGTTTATACAAATTTTCACAAGGTTTCTATAAACTTCCATGGTTTTTGTCGAATATCTAAAATGTTGAAAGTTTATTAAATTTGTTTTATCTTCTCAGCGTGCTAAACTAAACCTACGGACAGCTTCAAAGCAATTCACCTAACAATCCGTCAGCCTTCGGATTCGATTTCGGCAGTAATCAGAGTTTTCTAAAGTTGTGAGTTTAGTTTGTAGAATTAAAAACATTGCTGGAACTGTCGGAAAAACGCGACATGGTCAGAGATGTTAAGTTGCTGATAAACCTAGCAATTTATTTATTATGGAAACTGAATTTGGGATGGTTGCGAAACCGTGACAAATTTTACAGTTGAAACAATAATATTCTAGAGTTTTCCGTATTTTGGAAATGATTTCTTAAACAACAAATTTTTAATTCAACATCCATGCATGTCTTAACTACAACTACAGTAACTGTCGTTATTGCGCTGTGCAGCAACTACATGCTAATAAGCAACTTATTCCTTAACACCTTTATTTAAACAAATTTATGTTTTAAATTATAAGATCAAGCATGTAACAAACAATAATGTCAAACAACCCGAAGATATACGTTTTACATAGACAAACTAATTCAAACAACAAGAATCATGGGGTTCGGGCAGGCTCAGAAGCTTGTGAACCGCGTAGAGGTGTCCGCGGGTTATGGTGGTAGTGCTTGCGGAAGAGGAGCTCGTGTTTCTCAGATTTGGGGAGGTTCTGGTTCGCTCTAGAAGGAGCTTGGGGGCCTGGGAACTTCGTGGATACCTGGCGTGGTCCGCTGCGTAGCCGTGGTGCTGGGAGGCGAACTTGGTAGGGTTGCGGCAAGTCTCGTGGTGGTGAGGAGGCTCTAGGGTAGCTGCTACAGAGATTAAAGTACGTTGAAAACAAAGTTATAATTTTGATAGTCAAACGAGAATGCTAATTGCTAATCAACGCAATGATTACAAAAAAACAGTAGTTGTCACTTGGCCGACTAATTATGTCGAGTTGGATTGCTATATTTAACCCAATTGGCCTAATATTTGGTACGAATAGTCAGCACTTTGCCCGACTATTCACCGAATAGTTAGCCGATATTCGTTATTAGGCCATGAAAGAGAATATTTGGTATTCGGACAGTGACCAAAATAAAAATCCCTTTATTCTTTAGACTTTAGTGCCCGATAAATATCCTACCCGGGAAGAATAATCAATTACCCGTTACTCGATAATTACCCCTTACCCGTTACTCGATAAAGAACCATTACCCGATAATATAATTAACCGTTACTCGATAATATTCCGTTGCCCGATTATAACCCGTTACCCAATAATTACACGAAAACTTTTAAAATATTGGAAGAAAAAATCAGTACGCAGTTTTCAGGTGAAACACAACTCAACCGGAAATCAGAATCACTTACATGGTGGAAAAATCATAAAAATAAGTACCCAGATGCAGTGCAACTGTTCTAGGAATTATTTATGTATTACTGATACACACCAATAGTTGAGTTTGCTTAATGTTCATAAAACAATTATTAAAGAGTTGAGCTTATTGGAACCATTAAGCTTGTATTATTATCGGGTAACAGGTAATTATCGGTATCATGTAATTATCGGGTAACCGGCAACTATAGGGAAACGGGTAGTTATCTGGTAACGGGTAACTATCGGTTAACGGGTAATTTCCGCGTATGAAAGCGGGTACCTGTGTTTTAAAATTATCGGGTATTGTCATTCCTACTCGATTTTGACAATAAACTTATTCCTTAGACCGTTTTACTTAATTTTGAGAATAAACTGAACTCTCCGTGCAAATGCGCCTGCTTATACACGCTTTTTCAAGCGTCACCGTTACGTAGCAATATAAGCAAACATCTGCAGAGGGGGGAAATTGATTTTAAATTGTTTTCTAGTTACGCCTGCACAATACAAACATCCATTTACAGACGCGGCGCCGGTTTAATACCAAAGAAACGGAAGTCGTCGTTGCATAACAACGTATAATATAAATAATCCTGCATAATTGCTGCTGTTTTATGTCTAATAATTATATTTGGAGATCATAGAAGGTGGATTAATGATGTTCGAGGGCATAAACTTAGTGAATCATGTCATCTTCATTTTTATTGTCCCGTATCATTGGTTTTAACGCATTGATATGTTTTAGGTTGGACGAACACCCAGTATTATGTTTATTATGCGGAAATGTAGTTATCGTGATTCAGAGATTTTGATGGAAATAAGTGTTGTATCTTAGGAAACCAAAGCAAATAATTTAAAAAAAATTAGTTTCTGTATGTTTGCGTGTTTGCGCAAGTGTGTGTGTGTCTGAGACTTAACAAAAGTTTTTTTTATTTTATTTGCTTTGGTACAAAAAAAAATGTACAGGCATCAACTATGTAGAAATTAAATGTTGAATCAAACTTTACCGAAAAGGAGATTGGTTCAAATAATTTCATAATAAGCTAAACCCCCGATTGTCTGTAATATCATTCCAATGTACGATACACCACCAACAAAGTTTTGAATTTCTTAAAACTATTTCGAATGCGCCAACTAGAATCTGCTTTTAAACCATCAAGTACGTGTGGCCATTTTTTTCTACATATTATATTACCAGAGTTTTACTAAGCCGATGTTGAACATTTTTTTAAGCAAAAGCTGTTACTGTGTAGCTGTGCACAAAAATCCTAAATCTTAAAAATAACAATAATTAAAAATCATAGCAAAGCACCAATTTAAACGAAAACGTATGAACTTACGCTTGCCACTTGCAGCTCCGTCTGTTTCTTCCCGGTGACGGTTTTCGGAACTGTATATTCTCTCTTCGCCCATTCGCCAGTAAATAATATATAACTAAACAGACAGATAGTCTTCGTGTCTAACAATTTCTACAAAAAAGTGTTATAAATTGCAAATTAAGGAGTCCCACTAGTACTATATAATTTGCCTACATCTGCAAGGATTTATCTTTTGAAAGTGTTCAATATTGTATTGGCAACTGGTACATTTTCAGCAGATTTGGAAATAATCAGTCGTAGTAGTTCCGTTGTTAAATCCCTGTGTATATCCTAATAAAACCTCATTTTTCGTCCATTTTCATTATGCTCATGTGTAGTGAAAACATTTGAAAGAATTGTTAAAAATCTAACAAAATGGTGCTTAAAGGCTAATAAAAAAAAATAGAAACCAATTTAGCTTCAGGAAAGCACATTCCTCGCTAATAATTCCACCACAATTGTATTATTTTTGGATATAACAAAAGTATATGACAATGTAGCTATACCTATTATTGCTAACAAACTGAACAGAATGGAACTATCAAATCAACATACAATATTGTTAAAGTATTCCCAAGCTGAAATATATTTTTGAGAATAAATGGTGATATCCTCGCCAATTATCTTTGGGACTTTCTCAGGCGTAAGAAATCCAAGGGCAGATTTTGATACATATGGAATATACAGGAAAGTATAAATAAAGTTCATCAACTGAAATAATCTTTTTTAAACGATCCAAAAACGGAAGTTTGGAATTATTTTTTTCAAAAATGGTGTATGAAAATTTACGCATCATGTCTTTCAAAAGGTGGTAAAACCTTTCCAATGCTTTCTTCCGAGCTTTCTAGCTTCAAATGGTGGACGATAATTTTTTGTGGAAATTTTAATTTTGACGTCCGATTAACAACTATTTACTCAAAAATGTGATAACAAGCCGGCATATATTTTGGTTATCGTCATAGCTGCAGGATACAGTTCCATAAATATTTGTAAAGAGTAAACATTTTCAAAATTTTGTATTTTTATTCTAACACTGTGACGGGTCGAGGGGTTAACCGCGCTTTAAAATGTTTTACACCTGCTTCTATTAACACAGATACTTCCACTTGTAGTTCAGCATTCTTCCATGTACTTCCACTAACTTCCACATACTTTTCACATATCACTAAATTTCACTAACATCCACATACTTCCACTGACTTCCATATACTTCCACTTACTTTCTTATACTTCAACGTAATTCCACACATTTCCACCGTACTTCCACTTAATTCCACGTACTTGCACTTACTTTCATATACTTCCACCTAATTTCACTTACTTCTATGCACGTACTTCCACTATCTTGTACACCTACTTTCACTTGCGGTACACTCCTCGGGATTGGCTATCATTTGCTTTTCCCCAATTCCATAATTTTTCTGAATCGGCCTCTATCAATTTTTGAAATTTTATGAACTGAAGATAAAGGAAAATAAAATCTGCATATTATTACTCATCAGGGTTAGTGGAGCAAAATTGTCTGCTTAATTTGTGTACACACTGATATTTAAGTAGGAGTATTGTTCTCGCTTCCCCATGCGTTTTGGCTAGCGTATTTTGTTTCTGTTATATGGTATTTCTTTTCAATAACAAAATCCCTAACAGTCTCACCATATCAAGATGACGGCCTCTGGAATTTTGAATTTATTAGTATAATACGACCGCGGGCTTTTGCATCTCGGCTCGGCTTATTGAGTGTTTTCAGCGAATGTTTACGTTGCTGTCACTACTGTTGATATAATTTGGTTATATATGGCTTATTTTAATTCTAGGGGGTCGATCGGTTGTATTTATCGCGCTGACAAGAAACCAACACATACGATACGAATTCCACAATTCATTGACCTACATATTGAGAGCTCGACTAGGCTCCGCTTATCATTAAAAAGTGTTTACTACAAATTCTAGATGCTTTAGTAGGAACTCTACTTTTAGTGACGAGACGCGTTCATTAACATGTCCTGCATCTCGAGACAGGTTAGATATTGATTGTTTGCGGGTTTCCATATTTACGTTAAAATCATGTAAGGTGTTTGGGGTATGAAGCTCCGATATCGGCGGAAAGTATTAATTTTTTTTCGGTTTTTCCGGGGCTGTTACTTCGAGTTTTTATCGGTTTTTTCCACGTATTTCATTTCCAGGGGCAACTATCGTTCAAACCGACTCAGCGGAGGAAAGATTCGGAGTGACAAGCGGCGGGCATGAAGTTACACAAAGAATTAGGGGGCATAGCCCACTGGTTCTGCTAGTTATTAATTAAGACTGTTTGGTAAAAAATTTTCTGCTTCTGCTTCAGTTCTGTACAGCGCTTGTCGGACAGCGGATAACCACCCTCTATGCGGAAGTTGATGCCTCTGACATCCAAGACCTTGGAATTTCTGTGCACGCAGTTCATGATTTGTTGATAGTTGTTTGTCTTTAAAATGAGAATTAAATGGGGATGTATTGAAATACCCTGAAAGTCTATTCCGCCGTTGGTGGTTATTCTTACCCTTAACTGTAGAGTTTAGAAACACAGAGTGTAACAAAAATAATTTAATTGAATATTTTTTAAAAGTATCGTTAAGTCTAGGCGAAAGGCTTAGTTCGTTAATTTTGTACATAAACTATCTTAATAAATTATGTATAATAATAAAATAAAAAAAAATAGGTACCGAAGTTTACTTTTTACTCCTCGGAATAATAAATAGCTCTATAAACTTGGATACATTATAAGAAATTGCGGAGGCGGTAGTTTGATTGAAAAGCTCCGTACATAATTTATGCTCACCAACTGAGTAGGAAATGGATAAATATTTTTGGAAAATTTTATTTATTTATAAAATAAATAATGTTGTTATGCTGAAGGAAGTGTTTTAAGAAATTCAACTAGGTATATTTACATATTTATATTCAGTATTTCAGTTTGAATGGCTCCATAAACTGGGAAAGTCGAAATGTTTTCACACAAATATTTGTTATTCTTGAAAGTCGGCCAGAAAAGTTGGCACTGGAATATTATTGAAAATTATTAACTTAACGGTTTTTTGTTTTAACAAAATCGTCGCCGTTTATTATAAGAAACTTGTTAATTATTAAGATAGGTAAAGGATTTTAAAATACGTTTATTTGAATTGCTTGCAGGTGACTAAAATGTTTTCGGTGTTAATTATTTTTGTAAAGAATTTGTTATTTACATTGTGATAAAAATAGAAAATTTTAAACGACTAAAGTTTTAACTTGAAACCAGCCTTTGTTTTTAATGTCTTATCTATTTAGTAATATATACTGTCGATTTGGAGGCGAATACCTTTCAAACTTCCCAACGGTTTACAAGTATAATTCCGGTAAAACGGAATTGTGATTTTTTGTGGAAATACTGCCAATATTAGAAGTAAAAAAAAGATGTACAGACAGCCACTACACCTAAATTGTTATAAAAAGTGAGTTCTAGTGTTCGAACTACATACACTTACACCCGGCACAAAACTGATAAATGCGCGTTCCAACGTAAGTTTAGACACGGTGCGGCAAATAAAGTGTTACCAGCTGATATCTCCAAAATTGTCGTCAAAATAGGTGCAACGTATTTCTTTTTTAATTATTTAAACCACGTTTACTACCCCTAACATTCCCCCATTTCTTAGGGATTATAAACGTACATTTGCTTGATGGAATTTTGGTTGTTTATCATTTATATTAAAAAAAATAGTCTCGTTCCACTTTTTAATATTTACAAAGTTTCACTCCTCCCCCCTCTTTTATAAGTATGAACTTTACTATTAGCCTTACTATACGGCCTCTTTCATTCCATAGAGTTCTAAAAAAATTGTTTAATATTTTATAGTTTATACGATATCAGCTTGTGACACTTTAATTGTAGCACTCTCTACATTGATTACACAAATAACCTGATACTGAAATAATTAATAATTGCAAAAAATGTAAACGTAACTTGGCCACACCAACATGGTATACGTATAAACCTTATTGTACGTGACTGGGAGAGAGATATTTATAAAGAAAAAAAAAGACGTACTCCGTTCTGCGCATGCACATGGTAGGGCAGTCAGATGCGCGTCTATTCAAGTATACGAACGTGCAACCTTTTCTGTATTCAAACGTAGTGCACAGCAATAAAATTTGATTGTTGGCACAATCAAGCGACAACTATCGTCGGCACTATCTTGGGAAAATAAAGAAATGTATGAAATTGCTTTTTTTCTATATTCGGTTTACTATTCTATTATATATACAAAATCAACACGATATTATTGCGGCTTTTAATTCGCTACGCCCGAGACAGAACCCCCCCTCCTCCCCAGCATTGATAAATTTCTATGCATATTATTCTATTGGTGAACTATAAAGGTGAAATCCAAAATAGGAGTACCACAGTTTCTAATATAACGTTTTAGTCTCAGCAGTTACTAAAAGATGAGAATATTAATATCGGCTATGTCTAGCTATGCAGTGACTCATCGTACATTTTTGATCTCAGCTCGCCTATATAACAAATACAATTACACCATTACAGTTAAAAGCTGAAGACTACTTACTGTAAGTCAAATTAAAAAAAAATATTAACGGTTGCTGTTTTGAAGTTAGGAAGTGTAAAAAAGCCATTTTTGATGTGTCGCTATCAGGTCTCGTTTTCATATTCCCAAAATTGAGTATTTGAAAAATATTGTACCGAAAACTTACTGTTTTAGAAAGATGTAGGATGCGTAAAATCCTATTTACTTCAACAGGGCGGTGCAATACATAAAATAAATCTTCATTCACCGAGGTCTTTAACAGATCGGCCGATGCAGCCAGGCCGCATTCTCGAAAAACACAATGCATGCCTAGTCTAACTACGCACATCTCGTAATTATGGTGATCTCAGACACATCAAACATTGATCATTCAGAATATCGCTAGTATTAACATGAAAAGCAAAGCAAATATGTATTACCGCATTAGCAAAGCATGATCAAAATATGTTACTTACGGGGTAGGTATTTCCCCCCGCGGAAATCTTACGTAGCCTCTAGTAGCTAACACTTTGGGTATACTACAGCATTATCTTCAGTGCACCAACTCAACATCCTAAAAACCTGTAAGAAAAGGATAGGACGCTTATCACGCTGGATACCGTTTAAGCGATTGTTAAACCGGTCATTGGAAGTTTCATCCATGTCAATGTGTTCACTAGTAGGGGGCCCGCCCCGCCCACCCCGAAAGTACGTAAGCCACAAGGAATCTATGGGGAATACTTGCTATTCGCACAGCTTCCCCACGCTATATGTTGTAGCGTCACTGGTTAATACTCTTTCAATTAACCAGGTCGAGGGACCTCAGTAATTAAGCCTAATTACGAGATCCCAAGATTACAAGTACTTGTCTTCACGAACTATAAATAAATTCTCTGCAACAACAGACAACGTCATCAACAAAAACAAGGTAATAATGATACCAAGAAGAACAATCAACAACAGTATCAACACATATCAGCAATACAACATCAAACAGTGATAACAACACCTTATTAAACAATCGAACACAACCCCAACATTGTTATTTGCATATTTGCAATACTTTTTAACTTCACACAAAGTACCGGTAATCTTACCACGCTGACTTATGACTGACCTGCATATCTAATATTTCGTCAGCCGCCCCTCAAGGGTGTTTTATACATACATTCCAGACGTCTGCAGCGCCCCAAAGCACACTGATATTTCAAGCGTAGCACTTAAGATTGTGAGCACTCCACATTCTGATTTGCGAATTTATGTATACAGAAAGATGAAACCAAACCGTATCCAAATAGAACGCTAAATCGAGTAATTCCTTGTTATTTACTAAATAACTTAAGAACCACTGACAGTACAAAGGGTGCCTATTGTAATCTGATGGTAATCATTCTTGCTGAACTTTCCGCAGCACATTGCGGCAAGTACTAAGGGATACTTTCACTGCCTTCGAAAATTTTCTCAAGGTTTTTGCTGGATCGTCGTACAAATGCGGTCTTACTTTGTCAGTCGTTTCTATGGTGCAACTGCCACTTCCCTACTTATTCCTACGTATCTAGTCTAGTATATAATGCCGCTCTCACTTTAAACGAAAGTAATTTCAGGACATTTTTGTAGAAAAAAAATCGTCAATACAAGGCTGTCCAGTGTAATCCGACGCAACATTTTCGCAAGCATTACGGAGTATGTGTCTCTGTGTAATAAAGGAAGTCTCCCTGTCAGTGTAGTCTTTTGCACGCGCAGTATGATTCAACCATAAACATTTGAGCTTTTGAGTGAAGTTAAACGTGTTGAAGCTTTTATCAACGCAGTCTCTAAATAACTGTCCTAAAATAGTTGAGAAAACTATCTGAAATAGCCTCCTGTTTATGAATTGTCACGAACAGTCTCACGGTCATTTTTAAAACGAACAACTAGCCCATTGAAACACTTACATCTTCTTGAGTATATTTGAAGTGTCTGTGAGCTAAGTCTGCGTAAAATTTCAGCACGTTTGACGCTTTCATTAACGAGAATTTGAATTATAACAAGTAAACTAAATCCACTGTGTCATCACTTCGTAAATTCCAGTTTTGGCATGATCTATCCTCCTGCATAAATATCAATTTAAATAAAACAAAGGTTTTAAGAAATTGGTTTGCTGTTTGTGTTGTATTCGTACTTGAAATTGGAAACATACATCTTCGATCTTTATGTGTGTAGTCCTGATACCGTTTATCGCAAAATGAGTGAAATTCCGCCACAATTACGCATTGTAAACCAACAGACGTCATAAATTAAACGTAATTGAGTAGAATGCAAAGAAATACTTAGGTCTCGAGGAGAATGCTAATATTTACTAGATTGGTTCGTCGGATAACTGTAGGATTTGACTGTTAATTGCTTGTAAATTAATTGAACCAATGTTCTTGGGAATGAAACGCATTTCTCACGGAATTTTGTAGAATTCACGCGTAGATTTAGATTAGATAACTCTAGTGTTACTATTTAGCAAAATTGTGAAAATCACTACAGTTTGAAATATATTCTGTTTACAGGCAACTCACATTACTAAGATTTCTATAATTGGAAATACCAAGTAAATATTTTTTAGTATTTTAAGTTTTATCGTTTTAAGCGAATTTTCTATAATTAGTTTACAAATTCCTTGTAGAAACATTTTAAGCAATCGATAGTTGCTGATAACCTTTACTTCACTATTGGTTTATTTTGAATTTATGACCATAAATGTTTTGTTATTTTACGAAGATTAGAAAACTGATTTTAGCCAAAGGTTGTGCAACTGCATATCCGGCATACTTTGTCCAGAGATAGTTGTGGTTAAAGATTATAACTTAGTAGCGCTTTGTAATGTTCAAAGCGGCTCAAAGTGGCTATGTTAGATCAGATGCATATTACTGAATAAAAATGAGCGAAGCACTTCTGCGCAATATATTTTTAAAGTATTTTTGCATCAAAGGTATACGCCCTAAACACACCCATTGTAAGATCACAATATTCCTACTTAGCACGGCAGTCCCCCCCCCCCCCGGTCAACAATACCACAGTATATACTTACGTAGTAGTCAGTAATTTCACTACCTTAAAAATTTCCAACGCGCCGCGCCGTTCCGAAGGCTGCAGTGGGAAAACTGCGCATGTACCTATTTGTCATTTGTATGTGAAATTGGACAAACTAAGGATAATATATGATGTTATTATTTTTTGTGTGAATAATGTTCACTTGTATATAAAACGTCCAGGCGCGTGGGTTGTTAGATGGGAACTGCGCATTAGTCTAATATTAACCACCAAGATCAAAGTGTCGACAAGCAAGTGAACGTACTGATTCTACTAAGTATATACTGTCATAATACTAAATTGGTTTTAAAGTCTTATTGTACTATCATCGATGGACCAATTATTTTAAACCGAAATGTTTTGTCGTTCCCTTTTAATAATAAATAATAAAGAACAATTAATTTCCAGATTTTAAGAATTCATAGGTGTCACAGAAATTAGCGCATTGGGACAGTAACTAAATTGAAGCCCAGTGGTAGCTCCATAAGCCTACAGAGTTTTCCCTAAAATTTCAAAAAAAAATTCAGCAGTTTTTTGTCAAAAATTATTTTTGCAGTATAGTATATGTTGATATATGTCCCCTTGCGGTTATTACGATACCAAATTTGATCCCGATCTACCAACTCGTTCTTGACTCACGAACGACTAGGTACAGCTCAGTATTCAGAAATCTTGAATCACAAAGCGTTAAAGTTTCATATTCGCTACCATTTTTTGATTTATAAACCTTAGTTAGCTCAGAAATACTTTGTAACAGCACGTACTTATTGATAACCCCAATGTACTTCTCATTTTCTCCCCTTTTATATTTTGTTTTTTTTGCGAATATAAAGAACTATATCTAAATATGCATTTATTCGAAAAATATGCCCCTAAACCCCAAAATATGGAAATTAAAATAGGTGTCATTTAATTGCATTTTATAAGATATGGATACAAATAGAAGCATTTTATTGGCATATCAAAACTATCAAATATGCATTTGCATAAAATCCCTCACTTGATTATGGCGTATTTGTACGTAATACTCGCAGCCTGATTAGGACTCTCCCTAACAGCACCTCAATCGTTACGCCCAATTCCTGAAGGATAATAGCGCTACGCGATACGTCTGAAAAATTATCCCAATAACAGCGATTGGTTACGCTTAAACGTGTAATAGCACCCGATAAGCGCGTTTTGCGACCAAAGGGAAAATGGCGCCGTCACTCACCTTAAAAACATCTTCTCAATGATACGCCCAACTGCCGAAATATAATAGCGCCACAAAAATGATACGCTTTATAAAGTACACCAACAAGAGCAAGCATCTACACCTGATTTTGGCAAAGAACCATTCGAAGGCAAGAATATACAGCAATACTATTTTTGTTTTTAGTTGTAAGCCGAAAACTTGAATTCATTCCATACAGTTTCAGCAATAGTGCCCCAAAACAGACTCGTTATACAGGATTTGTATAAATTGGTGAAAGAACTACGCGTGGTGATGTTGGTCACCAAATTCTGAGTCGAAAATCTTAATACCAAAATGTTGGACAATGCTTCCTCTGTCCTCAGGAACCATTTTAAAGGAACGTACATTTGACAACATTGGATCCACACACCGCAGGGGTTTTGTTATAATGCACGGTAACTAAGGATCATTAAACGTATCGAACGATTTCGTAGATCCACACTTTTTATTTGAATAGAAGTTTTAATACAATTTTGTCACACGCTCTAAATCTTTCTTGAACGCTTGGGCTAGATAAAAGTGTCAAGTCTCCCCAATTTATGTCAGGGTCTTAGAATATGTAGAATATTATTTGGGGGGGGGGGGGGTAAGAGAAGCGATTATATAACGGTACGAACTCGCTAACTTTCCTCTTCAAATAAATTATAATTGTCTGCAACTATCAAACGACAATAAGCTGGCCCCATAAAAAATATACAATAAAATTGGGCCCTTTAAATTACTACATTTAGGGTGGAAGCCTCACTCGCCCTACCTTAATTATGGCACTGGCCTCAATTGATTTTCGTTTTTTACTTTTTTGAGATATTTTATTATTAAATATTATCATTGATTATACTTAGGTGTAGGAGAGGCGCTTGTTTAGTTGTATACTTATTTATTTACGTTTAAACTGTCTAATTTTGCATCGGCATTGTTCTACATGTAGAATATGCAGAAAAAGAGCTTAATATTCTACATGCAGCACAACCATCTATAATAAGTATATTTTCAGTTTCTCACTACAGTACGATGTGGGGGCGCCCGAGGCTATAAATCACTTGCTTTCTCTGCAGTTGGAGTGGTGCGATGTAAAGTCATTGTCGGTGTGTAAAACGTTGATACAAAAATACCAGGAATGTACCGAATAGTGAATATTTGGCCAATCTTTCACGGTCTTGTTATGGTATTTTTTTTTGAATTATTGAATTTGGATTTGTAATGCACCTCAGCTAGCTCAGTCTCATAACTTCAGGGCAGTCCAGGTATTGGGTCACTTTCCTAGCCCGTAAACTTCTCGCTCTCTATTAATTTTCATGAAATAAACTCGCTAAATGCACTTTGCAAGAATTTTATAACTAAACATTTAAATTGAATAAACACACAATTAACCCTATCGGCCCTACCTAGCTAATTATCCTAGATACAAAATAAGAAAACAATATATACAATCTTAATGCTAACTTATATTCTACTTAGCTTTTGCTGGTCGTGGAGGAAAAAGCCGGGGCGTGTGATGTGGACGCTAACGGTGATATTTGCACCGTGGGTCGCTCAGAGTGGCGAGAAGGAATCGAGTCGCTGTGCTGGCGGGATGGTGGATTCCAGATCTTCCAAACGACTTGGCCTACGTTCTGGTTTGATTCCCTTTTCTTGGGGTGTTGGATCTCGCGGCGTAGTATTAACGCATTAAAAACACTTTTGCCGCACTGCGTAGAGCTAATGCCCACAAATCTTCCGTCACTAACAACGACGCTTTTTAAATCTTAATTTTCACAGTAAACACCACAAACTGTGGTGTTTCTTTTGATCCGCACCCTTCGACTGCTTGCGGTCATCTCTCATGTACCCTCTCGTTCTTCACCACTCTCTCACGCCTCCCTCGACGTCCTGGGGGTATCGTTAGTCACTTGGCCGTTCTGGCGTCTATCTACGTGACCGGAATAAAGAGTCGACCCCGGCGGTCGGGCGCCAAACACCAGCTCTCCGACCCACCAACACCTTTTGCAAAATCCGTCTATACAGCGCTCGGTTACAGCAAAAACAATTTTCTAAAAAAGCCTTAGCCTGAAAAGTTGACCCATTACAGCCTAATGCAGAATATTCGGCAAATTATTCGCCCAACAAACGTAATATTCGGCCAAATACTCGACTCAGTACCGAATGTTAGATCAATTACTCTGCCAGATACTCGGGGAAATATCGAATATTAAGCCAACTATTCGGCTAAGTAGCGAATATTACCTAACTCGAGCCAATGCCGAATACTTAGTGGTAATAAATTGCTTTACATAAGCTGATAGCGTCTAGTTTGACTACATAAATTATATTAATATTAAGAAAGTTTTGGCGAATTGCAGTTTTTCGCTTAGATCAAATTAAAAATAAAAGCATGAATACGTTGGCTTCAGAAATGTGCATTTTTTTACTAATTTATCTGAATTTTCATTAACCACCGATATCGCAATAATTATACATACACAACGTTTATTTTGGCATCGACGTTTCTGTTGATTCTTGTTCTATTATATTTTGAATGCGCTGCTTGTATAGATTTGGTAATTTTTTGTTAATGTGTTTTTTTTTAAATATTGTGTAAACATATGCCTAAGAGAACGCACAAAGAGCAAAGATGTTGGTAAAAGTATCTGAGAGTGTTATTATTAAACGGTAAATAGGGTTCTGTAGGCATGTTTGCGTACTTCATGGTCGCCCGAATTCCTGCTTTGAAACTCCCACTAAACTCTGCTTGCATGGCGGCAATATCAAGAATGCAGTTATTATTAGCTCAGCTTATCTCGGAACGTTTAACGTAGGCTGCTTAAAGGTCGCTACACCATATACACATGTAAACTGTTATGTGTAATAATATGTCATACGCTTATTACTACAAGTTTTAAAACAATTTGAGATTTAAGTAACCCAACCTTCTCGCTATGGTCTCAAACTTATTATTACCATAACGTATTTCGTGTAGCTACTTTCGTATAATTAGTTGATCTCGTACCAAACTGAGATGCAAAGCAATTATTCGATAATGCAAAAAATGGCGAAACACTTCGGCGGTACTTTCTCTTACTTTAAAGGATCAGTTTTTACCTTCCCATACCTTCTGTATAAGGAAGTATTGATTTCATGAAAATTTTCGAAATCTAGATTTTAACGGAAATACACGTTTTGGGGCTCAAGGAACCCCAAACAGTTGTTTTTAAAAAATGTCTGTCTGTGAGTGTGTTGGTGGGTGACGCCTTTACAGGCGAAAGTACTGGATCGATTTTGATGAAATTTTAAATCAAGAGGTATATCGAAAATTGTAGTTCTAGTTAAGTTTTTCAAAAAAATCTGAAACCGGAAACGGAAGTTTGACATGTTGTTTTTCGTAGCGTTTTTTCCAAAATTTAATTTTGAAAATTGAGAGAAGAACTTAAGGCAAATCAAAAACTTTTTTACCGAACTCTTTAGCTTCAAAATGGCGACCGCTACAGCTTTTTGAAAATTTTCGACTTTAACTCCCATTTACTCAAAAAGTAGTTGTCTGATCGGGATTAGCTACCACTTGTTTGAGAGCCCTTCCTAGGTAGTATACGATGAAATAAAATTAATTTCGAAAATCCGAAAAATATAAATTTTCAAAACAAAATTTCTCAAAAACTGTCCACACGATTATTTAAAACTTTCTGAGCCGATAGAGCTTACATTGAACTACAAATTTGTATTTTATTTATCTCCCAAATTTTACTCTGACGCCTGCCAGGAATTTGTGAAAAATTTGAAATTGATTAATTATTTATTCAAAAATGCAAACGCCGATCATTATAAACGTTTAACCAGCTCGTTCAGGCCGAACTTATTGAAAACGATACAGGGTTAGTTAGAAGCCATAGGTAAAGGCAAAAAATCACTTCCGGCCTTGCTGTGGTAAAAATGATAAGATTAAAGAACATCAGAAACCACAAAATAAAATTCGTCCGGCTAAAGTTTGCAGGGAAGGGAAATACCGCCACTCCTAAATATGTGTATTAATGAATAAAAATAACAGCTTAATCTTATCTATTGTCAGATTGTCACCGGAACGCAGAGTTTTAATTGTTCTCATTGGGTGCGTTATAGTCTAACGAAAACGTTTGGGAGAAAACCAAATTATAGCGTCATTATCATCAACTACAAGGATTAAGCCTTCTGGCCTGTTCCGGCTCTTATTATATTTCCCATTGTTTCATGGGCCATCCGATACTTCTTCTTCCCCTAGGTTTATACTTTTCTGCTTTTTGGGGCATTTTTTAAATGTTGTTTTCAAATCTCTCGGCATCTTCTTTTCAATTATTCCTTGTACTATTTAATTCTGGTTCTATTCTGAAGTATTCATTTCTTTTCACGTCGTTTTTAGTTTATCCCTGTAGTTCATCTGCAAAGACGGGACTTTTAGTTGCAGAACAGCAGCAAAACATTTCCTTAATATCCAATAAGTAAACAAAAAGAATGGGCGTACTCAAATCCATTCAGATTTATACCTGAAACGTGTTGCACGATTTTGCTATGTTGTACAACTACAATTGCAATATTTGAGATACATGGTTTCGTTCAGCGTTACTTTATTGTTAAGCTAAGCCAGAGGTTCTGCACTCAAAAATATGTTTGCAAAGTTTCATAACATTGTTTTGTGTATTACTTTTAAAACCCCTAACCATGCATATTCTACGCTTATCAACTCCGTATTTAATGACAATCTGTATATAAAATACTTAATATCTTTAACAATATACACTAAAAACAATAATTGTCTCTGTCGTCCATAAAGCGAAAAGCAAAAAGCAAAATATCAGGAAGGTCGACGGTAGCCGATGATAGCGATGTCAACCAACATGAATCGCGGGGTTCAAATCATGACTGACCCATGTTTTACCACCTACATTAAATATTATAATAATAACATGCTAATATGAATTGAAAAAGAGAAATATATATTTACATTAAAATTGTGTCTTGTTTGACAGATTAACCAAATTAATGTACATACCCTCAAAATTTTTTATAAGATACCACTTAACAATTTGTCTCCAGAACGATCCATTTTTAAAATGACTCTTCAAAGCAACAGTAAATACGAACTATAAATATAAAAAATTTGCAAAAGGACACCACTACAAAACATTTGTAAACAAGCAAACAATGCCATGTTAAAAGCGCCGAGTCTCCCCGAGTATTTCCGACTACTTCAGTGTTGCCAAAAATGCGACTATAGCATGAAGAAATTTAGTCCAAAACAACATTAACTACAGCTTACAATCTTACATTTAGGTTATTACAGACAATTTGCGTTTCGATTGTGTTTGTTTATGTTTTATTTCCAGTATCTATGACGACCCAACATTGTGTCTATTTGACAATATGGTGATTGCGCATATCAGTTTTGATTGGTCAACTAGGTCTGGCGAAAATTGGGTGTAGACAACTTGCTATGTTTTCTTCAAATGCCGTAAATTTGATTGATTTTCAAAACACTGAGTGTCATAGCACATAATAATAAATACTTTTAGAAGTGTCACTTGGGTGTTTTTAATTCTTGCTCGACCATACTGTCAATGGTTTTGCTGTCAATCTGACAGACAAGTCTGGTTGGCTTGGTTTGCGATTTTTTGACGCTAATTTGAAGTTGCGCGATGTCACGTGGCACATATTGTGCGATTATTTCATGTATAGGTACTTCTTTTGTCCGGTGAATTGCCTTCAGCAATATTGTTTAGTTGTACGTGGTTGTAAGCCTACAACATATATTTAAAATTGGCTCCATTAAATTTTGACGGTTTAACCATTTTCAATATGGCGAAAGTACCCAAAATTGATGTTCAAAACATCAAAGAAACCGACACAAGTAACGCTTCTGAAGGTATTTAATATTCTGTGGTAATAGTCACGAATACATTTCAAAAAATTCCTAATTCATTTTGCTTCAGAAAATGTTTTTGACGTACAAAATGTATTCGCAAAAAAATTTGAACAAACTACTCATTAGTTTTATTTCTTAGTTTTAATAATAAAATTAACTCGTCAGTTGATACATTAATCGTAAAATAATCCAATCATCTTTGAGTTTGGAAAATAACCGGAGGGAATTACTTCCTGCATAGCAACTCTGGTTAACAAGTTTTCAAAATTATTTACCGGGTTATTCTCCACTTCACTCGTGATATAACTGTTGAACTTACTTAATAATAATACGGGTGAAGTTAAAATAGTTACCTAGATATGTTTTGGGTTTATAAATATGAAAAAAGTAATAATTAGCGCCATTTCCATCAGCCTTAAATCGAATGGAATGATATTTTTCCAAAAACGTCTAAGATTAAGTCGTTGATAAATGACTATTATAGATGGGACTCATGTTGAAAAATATTATTAAAAGTGAAAAATAATGGTTAGTATTAACGGGTTGTTGAGAATGTATGAAATGTTTTGTAACTGCATTAGCTATCTTATGACGCCCTGTTAAAATTTTTGCAGTTTTGAATAGAGCACCATCCTCTGAAAGGTTTATTTTTCGACCTTAACGATAATTTTTTTACAGCAGTTAAAGAACGGAATGTAGATGTATAAAAAACTTTTTAAAGACACCAAGACTGAATATTACATATCCCATAGTTGCAGACATTTTCTTAAGATGAACCTGTAAATGTGATCAAATAATTTTTTTAATGGGAAAGTTTTTCTACCGTTGTAAAACAAAAAAAAATAGCTTTTTTGCTATCAAATTAAATAATGAATTTTATTTTAAAAAACAAAATAAAACACAAAACAATTAGTTTTTTTTTTTCGAAATAAAATCGATAAAATTTGTCCCTCGTTGTTGTTTAGATAGAGCCATTCAAGGTGATATAGCAAATAAACGACGTTTAATTACAGAGAAGAAGTTTGAAACCCTTGAATTACATATTTTTTCTAAAAAGCAAATTTAATAATTTTTGTAAAAATAACATGGAAGTATTACATTTTATAAAAGATTTTAAATAACACCGATTTTATCCTGATGAACCTAATTCGCCTACTTTCCCCCTTCCTAGTTTTAAGGGTGCATGTGTATTAACCCGATCAGTGAAATTTTAATCCAACTCATTGTGCTCACCAATTGGGGACCCGCTCGTCTAAAAGTATGTGACAAACAAGAAATCCAATGTCTGCTCAGGCATCCCCCCCGGCCACGAAATATACGTTCTGGGGTCACTGGTTAATATTCTTTCAATTCACTGTATCGGGGGATCTCAATAACGCTGAGTCACTAGGTCCCATAAACACTAGTTATATTAATTCTCAAAAGTAACAACAAATAAGAAGAACAGTCAACAGTAATATCATCACATCAATAATTGATAAATAATTTTGGTAAAAGTACTCACTACACCACTACTTTGTATTTTCAAGCACCTTTACACAGGTACCTTCAAAGTTCAAATAAAACAACAGACCCTACATTATTTGCATTGGTAACACTTTTCAACTGCAGCACCCGCCGTTTCTTAATAAAAACAACCCACATTTCGGCGACTGTCTTCGCCTCTTAATTTTTGACTGCCCCCAGTTTTTCCTTTACACCCTACTCACCTATTCCTGTACTCTTACCCCCTCGTCAATTGACCGTAACGGTTTTACCATCAGCCAATTAAACTTTTAACACATTGACATTCTTAAGCATATGCGCGTGTATTTTATTAAATTACAAAACTTAAGTGTTAGAAGATTATACTTCTGTTACATTATTCTGTGCTCCATGCACGAGCTCCCTATAAAATACAGCTGCGCAATTCGATGAAGTTAAATATGCTATAAAACTCAAATATATATTCACAGAACTTTCAGCTAGATCCAGCTGGATAGTGAATTGTCACTGTGTTATTTGTGTGCTATTGCTGTATGGGTTTCCTTCGTGTAAGGGTATTAAGATAATAACAAAAATATTACTCATAAATTTTCCGCATTAATTTGAGGATATACTCATAATTTTAAAATCCCGAGATCCACTTCCCGAGTCTTGAATCCCAGGATTTCAATTTTTGTTTCCGGATGGGATTGCTCCAGCTTGTTACCTCTTAACATTCTGGTTAGGGTTCTAATTTCAAAAAACGTAGTATAATAATTAGTATTGTTAGGAGCACTATTTTTGATTAACAATTTCTTTTGTCGACAACAAAGGCACATATCAGTCTAGTTGAACCAAGATCGTTTAGCAGAAACCAGGCTTCACACGTTTTTTGTACCCGGGGTAAAGTGTTGGAATTGAGTCGTGCAGACGCCAATGACCACAAGGGTCGCAAAAGAAACGGCGTGATATACTGTGGTTTAACTCACCGGGGGCCCACCCCTCACGCCTGGGCGGAATGGATAATTTACAGTACTCCGGATATCTCATTACACTTTGATTGGCTACATCTCAATGGTAATTACTTCTACATTACTTACCATTCACAAATAATCCTTCTTGTCAATATTCAGAATGACACCTGTAAACCAGTTTGCACTGCTGCACCCCCGAACGGGTCAATAGGTGTTGAAAGTCGACCGCCTATGTCATTGTGACATCGCGAGAATTCCATAGTGCGTGTCATGTCACAGGATCTAAAGTGTTTAGGCCTTGATTAACAATTCCTTTTGCCAGCCCGTGGTTAACCACACTTGTACAAGTACACCTGGCCAAAACTCGAGAGCTTTCATCTCACAAAGAACACAGATCACTGCTACCAGAATATCATACTGACACTAATTAACCACTAGTGCACTAGATAATTTTACAGGTAAATCACACAGCTTTTATGCAGAGCAAACCAAAAGCATGCTAAACCACTCCGCATGCAAAAACGATCTACCCCAATTCAAGCACATGTACGTTCCCCTCACCCTCTGGCCGAAGTCGTCTTAACCCAAATTCTCAATTAGTTAGGTCGTCAGTGGAATATTATGTGTATTTTATTTAAGAGAAACGTTGTATTTAAAATTACAGTATACAAATTATTCACTATAACATCTAACTCTAACAGTATATTAAAGAAAACAGCAACGTAGGGCACAACGAGTGTACAAATAATAAAATTTTTGGGTTTATATTTCTTTTTCGAAATTTACTTAAAAATATTTTTAGACAACAAAATATAATAATAATAATATTAATAATAATAATAATCTTTATTAACGTGCTCATAAATAATAATATAAAATGTTGTTGGAAATTACAAAAAAAAATAACAACTTGATTAAAACTTAATTTTTAATTTACAACCCTAGTGAAGCACATTAATCACAAGGCGAGATTCAGTTTCGGGTAACCCTACTCCTGATCTACCATCTAAAGCTAAACCTTGGATTAATAAATTAAACATAATTAAGTAAAATACCTACACCTAGAGTTACATTTAAACCTAAAGTATTCTGTGATGGCACCATCCACATAAAACTGTACTGCCACCTGAACCCATCAAAGTAGGACGATATAAACAAAGCAAGCTACTGATTCTGAAAAAGTTCTGTATGAAGTTTTGTTTCAAATAATTTAGAACTGTAAGATTTGTATCCCGTAGATAAACTGTTGTACATAGAATACCTACATCTGGAACGAAAATGACCTCTCAAACAGAGTTGTTACATGAAAGGGAGGTGAAATTTGGCCTCCAAACCGAGTAGAAATATTATGTATATCGGTCCTAAAAGTAATTTTATTGTATAAATAAGGAGGTTTCTTTGTTATTAAGATCTGATGGAAAAGACATTGGCATTGCAATATTCTACGATTCTGCATTGTCAACCAACCAGCATCAACTAGCTTGTGAGATATACGTTCATATTTTCTAATGCCGTATATAAACCTCAGACAAGCATTTTGAATCTTTTGAATTTGACATCTAGTGCTGGGTGGTAGATCGAAGAACAGTAATTGCGATAACACAAAAGCTTCACATAAATTCTTTTTAATTTCGCGGTTTAAATAGGACCTATGAGGATATAGTTTCTTGAGATGTAGATAACTCTGACAGATATACTTAGATATTTGGTCTCTATAACGAAAAGTGTTGTATAGCGTTAAACCGAGACTTTTAGCTTCGGTAACAAAAGGGATTTTAATGTTATTAATATTGATATCAATTACATTACTTAAATTACGACAGCAGTTTTTATTTCCAAACAATAGCGCAGCAGATTTATCCGGGTTAATCTTAAGCGAATGACGAACAGAAGCATCGTAGATATATTGCAAATCCAAGTTTACCTCATCAATAGCTTCCCTCCAATTTGCAATATTGTAAAAGAATGGTATAACTGAGTATCATCCGCATATACATGAATTTTCGAAAATTTAACGTGTTTCATGAAAACAGATGTATATATTGAAAACAACAGGGGACCTAAAATTGAGCCCTGTGGAACACCCTGAGTTACCGATAGCGAACGTGAGTCCTGCTTATCCAATCGAACCGATTGTGTCCGATTGCATAGATAACTTCTGATTAACGAAGTAGCAGCATGGCCAACTCCTAAGTATTTTAAAATTGTAATAAGAGTATTATGCTTCACTGTATCAAATGCCTTACTGTAATCTAACAGAACGAGTGCAGTGATCTTTCCCTGGTCAGTGGCATTCAAAATATCATCAGTAACATTAAGTAAAGCAGTTGTACAGCGATAGCCAGATCTAAAACCAGATTGAAATGAAGGTAAAAAATTGTAATCATTGATGAAATTATTGAGTTGATTACCAATAACTTTTTCAAATACTTTGGACAATGCAGGAAGCAGACTAATAGGTCGTAGGTCTTTAATTCCAGTAGGTTGCTTATTTTTAGGTAGTGGTTTGACAATCGCGTGCTTCCAGCACTGCGGAAAAGTATTTTCAACAATACAAGAATTAATGATATGTGTCACATAAGGAACAATAGATGGACAGCACAGTTTTATCATACTTATGTTTATATCATCATTTTCAAATGCAGTTGATTTGATTTTATTGATAATATCCAAAATAGTGTTGGTATCTACTGGGAAAAAGTTAAAGTTTAAACTTTGGTAGGTGTTTTGTTCATAAATATCAAGAGGTACTGTATGTCCATCACCAACCTTAGGAACACCGTTTACAAAATAATCATTAATCATATTAGGATCATGCAGATTGTCTGGTATATTAACTTGTTTGTCTTTACCAAGACCAAGCATACTTAAATTTTTCCATAAAGCGCTATTATCACGATTGGAAGATATGAAATTGAAATATGCTCTTTTTTCGTTCTTTAAAGATATATTAGTTAAGTTACGTAATGATTTATAATACTGCCAATGCAATGCTCCGGTAGCTTGGTTTTGCGACACTTGGCTTTAGCTTTATTTCTTAACGACATAAGATACTTCAAATTGTCAGTTAGCCAGGGAAGGTACGGTTTAGTAAATTTATAAGTTTTAATAGGAGCGTGTTTGTCAAACAGCTGTAAAATCAAATTGTTTAGGAATTGTAATTTTGCATTTACGTCAGTGATTCGAAATATGTAATGAAACGGTAAAGTTGCTAGGTCGGCAGTAAATAAGTCAAGATCAATTTTTTTTAAATTTCTGAGCGTTCTCTTTGACGGCAACTCAGGACGCGCAACAGTAATAACATCACAATAGACAAGATCATGATCAGCTAGATGACAATCAATTACACCACTATCAGCAATTAACGAACTATCTGAAGTAATAATGAGATCTATAAGTGATCTCTTGTGGGTTGATTAATAATTTGATTTAAATCAAGAGATTCTAGCATAACAAAAACAGTTCCAACATTCACATAAAGAAAGCACGATTTATCCGTCTGAAAACTAATTAAGATAATTTAGCTGGTGACAACGGAATCAACTAAATAAAGCTACTTACGACTTGGGATTTTCTTAAATCTTCTATTTCGAAACATCAAGCTAAGCAGACAGGCGATTATATGCTCAGAGAAATAATGAAACAATTTTTGGAAAGAACCTTTTCATCAATTTTTTTTGTTGTGGTTTTAAAACCTGTTGTTAAGTTAAGAGTTGTTTTATTTACAATAAATCGAAGAATTAATGTTTCTCTTTTGAATATCTTGTTCGTCCTTTGCTCTCGAGACAGCGTGATGATTTTCTTTCCCATGCCTGTGGTGGGCGTGTTTTTAGTGAATCACACAGACATAGGGGACCTACTTTTTATCACGGGATCCGAACCGCAGAAAGTACAAGCACTTCATCGCTTTTCTTTGCAAAGTTATTGTCGAGTAAAGAATTAAACATAAAATTTTGTCTTAATTGCAAAGAACCGCAACGAAACGGTCAAACCAGGAGATGAAGTATTATCACACTATATACCCAAATGCTCCCAAAGCTTCTTGTGACTATCCGTTGTGTGCACATCCAAAAACTTGTGAAACTCCAAAATTAATTCAAGCCGTAAGTCAAATAATAGCACGTGCTCGTCATCCTACTTTAGAAACAATAGCTGTAAAGCGTAAGCTAAACAAAGAAACTCATGTATTGATTCTGACTGAAAGTTGAGTGAAGCGAAAAGCCTGTACCGCATCATTCTGCAGTCGCAAACTCTACTGCATTATTTTTAAAATCAATTATTTCTGTCGATACGATACCTACCATCCTGGAAACGACGAGACAGAATGCATAATGAGGAGGAAATCACTCGCCAAAGCCCAACAAATTCCGGAATATCAAGAAACAGAGTAAAGCTGGTTACATTTTTTTTTATTTCAAAGGTGGGATTGATAGCGCACACAGGGTGTTATTAAAATACGTGCACCCTTCGAAACTGAGTTAAAAATTAAAAAACGTTTTATTACAAATGTGGTTACCGGCCTCTGGAATTGTATTTTAATTCAATGTAGCACAATAAAAACTTTGCATTAAAAAGCAGCAAAATGTAAGTATACATTGATAAATGGTTTTGTAATTGATACTGCAACTTGACACTTGAGGTAGGTTTAGTAGTGAATTAGTTTAATGTGTACTGTACTTGGTTGATCGCATGCAATAAATTCGTTACTTAGTAATAAAATTGCGATGTTTTTTCCAATAATGAATGAACGAACATCGTCTTTGTGTATGGTGAAATGGGCGGAAATGCTGCCAGAGATAGGTCAGTTTACGTGGAACGTTTTCCCAATCGCCGAATACCTTTACAAACGCAGATCAACATTTACGTGATTATGGTTCGTTTAAACCCGAAGTGCAACATCGAGAAAGGGCATGAACCCGTCGAACATTGAATGCCAAACAATTTGTGCAAGCTCGCAGATGGTCCTCTCGAACGTGCCCTTAATTTCAACTACCAGGTCATCTGCGTAACCTTGTACGTTGAATCCAGCGTTTTTTTTAGTAGTTTTAATAACTGCTATTGGCCACAGAAGTGGCGAAAGTACCCCACCTCGAGGGCAACCCCTAACTGCTGTTACTGCCAGCTTTTCGGTCCCCATTATTGTAGAGATCATTCTATTTTGCAGCATGGCTTTGATGGAACTTACAGTGGGTGCCTTAATGCTTTGTTTTGTTGCTAATTTTTGTATAGATTCGTAAGACGCATTATCGAAGGCTCCTTCGACGTCTATGAATTTACAGAGAGAAGTTTCCATGTCGTCGATTGCTTTTTCAATATTACTTACCATCGTATGTATGGGGAAGTGCTGCCAGAGATAAGGCACTTTATACGTGGAACGTTTCCCAATCGCCGAATACCTAATGCGAGAACCTTTACAAAAACGTTTCGTTATTTGCGTGATCATGGTTCGTTTAAACCCCAAGTGCAACATCAAGGAAGGGCACGTCAAATTTTGGATGCTGAACCCCAAATTTTGAAAGTAGTAGAAGCGGACCCCGCTGTTAATAGTCCGAAGACTTGGATTTCGCATTAAAGTATCAGCAGTTACAATTTGGCGTACTTTAAACGAACAGGAACAGCGACTACAACCAGGGGATCCTCCACGCCTTAAAGTTTCCTGTAAATGGATTTTGAGGAAAGTTGAGTAGTGGCCGAATTTTTTTAATTGTTTGCTGCTTACCGACCAAGCGGGATTTTCACGAGATGGAGTTTTATATGTCTACAAAAGCCATAACTGGTCAGATGAAAATCTGTTTAATCAGATTTTATATCTTACTTTCTCGTCTAGATGGCATTGACTATTATAGATTTCTTAATGAAAATTCGGACGAATTTATAGAAATGCCTTTAGCTGTACGTAGGGACATTATGGTGCACCAGCTCGTTATGCTCGTGAAGTACGAGTGTGGTTGGATAATAATTTTCCGAGAAAGTTGATTGATCGAAAGGGACCGGTGTTATGGCCCGCGCGATCACCGTATTTAAATTCTTATGATTTTTTTTGGGTATATGAACCATTGGTATATGCCACCCTGTGAATACTCTTGAAGGACCAAGAGCACGTGTATAAAATTCCGCAAACAGTATTCGCAAAAATCCGATAGTTTTTTCGCGAGTGCACGAATCCTTGAAAGACCGGCTTGCCTGGAAAATAATGGATTACAGTATGAACACAGTTTTTTTTATCATATACAATATAACAACACTTCACATTTTTATCGGAAAATTTTAGTTGTATAAACGAAACATTATTACTTGTCAACGCACGAGAACACAAATAATGCATATAAAATTCCCGACTGTGGAGCAGGAAGGAATTTTGCATGTTTTGTCGTTCGAGTGCGTTTGCCAATAAGCAATAATGTTGAGTGATATAAAACTAAAATTTACCAAGAGAAAAATGTGGGGTCGAGTTATATGTGGCAAGACAAATTCTCGAACAATTCAAATAAATTTTATTAATTGAAACAATCTAACTTTTGTAAACAGATCTTCTTAGCCACGAAAATATAAGCCTTGCCGACGGGATTGGATTTTATCGCAGCAACGGGATTTTTTCGCAACGACGATTTTTTTTAGATAAACGAAATGCTATTGGTCAAATTTTCGTTGTTGCTAGGCAACGAATGAATAAGAGAATTTGTCAAATAAAAAACTGCAATCTCTTTAGTTCTTTCACATTTAACTTCAACGCCTCGCAAAATTCAGGGGGGAGGATGCTAAAAATAATATGCGGTTTTGGAAAAATGATAAATAGAAGAGTGGTTCAGTTTAGTGAGTTCTATTACAAGTTAAAATATCTGCAAATATTACCACCCTATATAGTCCAGAAGAACAGGCAGTATTACGTAAAAGCATTAACATGCCCTTTGGATACTATCATGCGCATGGTATTCTAGTCGCTGGTTTCTGCTGCATAATAATGCACTTGTTCACTATAATAACGTGATAAAAACGTTCTTGGCAAAAAATTAAAATTACCGAGTTAAATTTAATGCGAATGCGTGAATAGGCTGCTTGCAAATAAAACCAATATTTAAAGATTTAATTTGTGTACGCACCTATTCGTTTGTTTTAGAATATCTTAGCAAATTTCCTGTCACAATTTCTTTATTGACATTTTCTGTTTTGCAATATAAGTTTACTAGAGCTACAACCATGCCAATAATCACGGAGTAAAAATTAATTATCAAGTGTCCAAGTCCAAGTTCTGTAAAACAAAAATAACTTTACTATCAAATAAAACGGAAACGACACCGCACAGGAACCTTGAATGATCAAGGCGCAGACGCCACAAACTCTACCAAGAACTCACGTTGAAAAAAAAATTCGGACAGAATATTGTGTTTATATCATGCATTATATTTTATTATATTACGCAACACAAATGTAATGCAATATCTGAATATAACGATCGCAACAAAATAATCAGAGCAAAAAATTGTTTTGTCTATAGAAATAGGGAAAGGCGATTTTATTTAAATTTAAAGATCTCCGCTTCTGGTAAAAGGTTGAGTAAACAGACAAAGTATTGGCATTTTAAATAAGTGGGCGAAGAACTTCGTCTGGACTTTCCTGTGCTTTAGAAAGTTCTCTTTATCATATTTCAGTAGCACATACAGTGAGTTTTTCTTTTTTGTATACATACCAGCTATGTATACATACCAGCTATGTATACTTTTATAAAAAAACGTGTCAAAGCATTGTTTTACTGCAATCTGTAGGCAACCAACTATACACTCATTTCAAAGCTTCAATTTTTGAAAAGAATAGTCTGCTGTGGAAACAGTAATCAAATTAAGAAAAGATTTGGTTTCAATTATGGCTAGAATAGACCACTACATGTTTCGTTCTTGTTTGAACTCATCAGGTGGACATAATTCTAACCATAATTGAGACCAAAAGCAAACAGGCATATATACGCCAGAAAGTATAACACTAACGGGGAATTAAACTAGTAACGCCCTCTATTATGTGCGGCGAGAAAAAGTTGCAAAGCAACAAACCGGCAAAGTTGCGATCGGAACCTGCTTAGCAGGTTCCGATCGCAACTTTGCCGGTTTGTTGCTTTGCAACTTTTTCTCGCCGCACATAATAGAGGGCGTTACTAGTTTAATTCCCCGTTAGAGTAATCAAATTGTTTAATGTCAAATTAATAGCAATTAGTTTTGATTTTTTGAATTTAGCATAAAATTTGTGTATTGTTGATATTTTATGTTTTTAAAATAATAATTTTATTAAAACAATTTTGATATTCAAATAATTTTGCGTTTATTCATAAACATACTCATTGAACATAACCTCACACTATGAGGAATAACCTTTCTTTCTCTATTATTTTATGTACAGTTGGTTGCCTATAGATTGCAGTAAAACAATGCATTGACATGTTTTTTTATAAAAGTATACATAGCTGATATGTCAACATAAAAGAAAAACTCACTGTATGTTTGTATGAATGTTTTGCTCAAGAACAGTGACTTGTAACTGTAGGGATGCCGCGGGTACCCGGCCAATTTTGGCGATACCCGGTTGCATTTTTCCGTTTCCTATGTGAATAGCGCTACACGGTGCGTTAATCCTATAGGACTCGTTAAATTCCAACTGGCGCGCCATGGCGTCTCATTTCCCTATAAGGCTAGCGCACATCAGGTTATGCGTTGCCACAAACATCAATCACAACTCCTTGGCTTTTAGCATCTAGTTGCCTTGTAATAAAACACCTCTAGATATAGAGTTCACGATTATTATTGTAATTAAAAAAATATGACATTTTATAAGTATTAATGAATTAGGTAAGGCAAAAAATGACAAAATTAATGAGAGCTTCCATGACTTTTCGCATTGGGTTGATTTGCCAAAATATTTGTAATTAAAGACCTTTTCCTCTTTGTTACATTTTGCGTGGTTTTTCGGCATTAGATGGTCTACCTGCTTGTATTGCTCTGGTACCTGCATGTAGTCTTCTGTCTGCACGACGTGCGATCGAAGTTGGTTGTACTTTGATTCGTCGTCCTTGTTTTATGTTCGCTACGGCCGAACAAATATCAAATATCAAAAATCCTTGTTCATTTTCAATATTATTAATTTTAGCATTTACTTAGTTCCCTAATATTTTGTAACATATGTTTGGATGGGTGGGCTTCTGCAAATTTCTGCAGTTTTTTCAAATTTTCTTCCAATGACTTTAGTTCCGCAGTATACTCTGGGGTTATATTATTATTCATGCAGTTTTCACCTAATATTTTAGCACTTTCTTTAGAAAAGTCCATATTGTTGTCACAATCAGACTCGTTAATGTTTGCATTAGGCACATACTGCATAGGCTTATTAAAATCCTTCTGACCTTCTGGCAAAGAGTCGGAATTCATATCCATATTCATAAAAAAAGAACTATTAACATTATTTCCCAGTGCTAGGCTGGCAAGTTCAACTCGGTCTTGAAACAGCAAATGGGGCGTGGTTATCAAATTGACACCTGAATTATATACTGCACAAAGATGCTTACAAAATTTACCTCCTGTTCCTGCAGGACAATCACAGTGCTCCAGTGTAACGTCGACTGTATACAAAAACTTGCTGTCTTGTGAAGATAAGACCATAAACAGTGTATCAGTTTTTTTTTACCACTACCAGTAGGCCAGATTTATGACAAAACTTTTTAAAATAGTGTTGAAGCTTCATATCTCTACCATTTGCAAATGAAATTACTTTTTGCTTGTAAAACTCTTCTAAAGAAAAGCATACAAAATCTGCCAATGAAGTTGCATTAAACGCTTTGCATCTCTGTAAAACCTGGTCTTTAAATATACGTATAGATACCTCAACAATATTGTTGGTGTTGTGACCTCTAGTTCTATATTTGCTTCGAAAACAATGACACCATTCATGTCTTCTCTGCCACAAATTGCTAAAATAATCAAGAAACAATTTGTATTTCTTAGCTATGGTATTTTCGCAAAGCGACTCCTTGTGCAATTCACAGTCAATTTCGTTTTGTGCATATAACACCTCTCGGAATAGAAGCATTAAAACTCTTCTGTGATCTTTGTCAATATTATGTGAACTATTCCATAGCCAGCGCCACACTGCTTGCAGGATATGGAATGTGCACAATAATGATATAGATTGTGGAAAAACTTTGTTTAAAGCGTTCCTTTCAGCTGCACTATCATCCGTCATGAATACGGCTGGAAATTCTTTGCCGTAAAATCCATCGGTCCCAATTAAATCACGAAATTGTTTGAAACATAATTCAAAAGCATCCTCTGTTTGAAAGTTATGAATAATGCAGCCCAAAGGTACACCCCCAATTTTACTGGCACCAAAAATAAACGTGACTGAAGAACCACCTTGGTCACAGCAACCACTAGAGTCTACAAATGCAACTTCACTCGAAAACTGCATGTTATGGGCCCTTTGCATCAGTGGAGTCAAAAGCACACAACAAAAAGGATGTTGGTGAATGCTCATTTTGACCCCATTTGATTCAAAATAATCTTTTTTTTCTATAAATTTTTCTATCATGCTTTGTACTGCGCGAGTACCATAATTTTCTTTTCTAAAAAAAAATTTTTAGGATTTGGGGTATAATTATTAAAAATACTTACCTCCAAGTTTCGTACAAATGATAAATGGAACGATCAATAGGATTAATGTGACCATTGGCAAGTACTTCACATACTTCATCCAGAGGTGTAATTGCCACTAGCGAAGATCTGTGAAATGCTTTTGCTTCGCTAGCCAACATTCCATCTTCAAAATATTTCTGAAACTTTTCTTTCGTTTCCGCACTCAATCGTAAAAAAACTGTACGCCTCCGCAACATGAATTCGAGTATTATGTTGGAAATAAATCTGTTAGTTTTGAAATAACAGGTATAAGTTGGTAATAAGAACAAGTTAATTTTCTTTAAAATAACTCCTACCTCAATTACTGCATTCAAGTTTTCTTTTAAAAGGGGGTCTCTGTATTTTGTAAATCTATTAGTTTTTTTTACTTTATATGTAATCTTTGCAGGGCAATCTTTGTTTCTCTCCCTTGTGCTTTCTACTTTGCGGGTTTTATTTTTCCTGCTGTGCTGGCAAACAAAATCTTTTCTGTAAATTTTGATAGTTTTGAAAAACAATCCATTGCGTGTTTGTAGCAGCAGAAAACTCGGCCATCCACTGCATACATTGGTCATCGCAGTCTGTATAATTTACTTGGGTCCGCAATACTAGTTCATACTCGCCGTCCTTTTTACTAACACAACTTATAATTTTGCACTTAGTATCAAACTTCTTAATTAACTCTTCCATAGTCACGAAAGTCCAAACAACAACTGCACGTGCACTTAACCTTAAAACACTCCAATTAATGAACAGACTTCTCGATACATACGACGCATACTGGTAAGATACGCAGATGAGATGTGCGCTAGCCTTACAGGAAATGAGACGCCAGTTTGAATTTAACGAGTTCTATAGGATTAACGCACCGTGTAGCGCTATTCACATAGGAAACGGAAAAATGCTACCCGGTTTGACCGGGTAGCGAACTTGTACCCGTCATGGTACCGGGTAGAAAAAATTTTTTTTTAATAAAAATTACTTTATTCTCTATTATTTTGGTTTACTTTCCATAGTAATTAATAATTATTATGCATAAGCATATGTGTATATAAACATAAATAAATGTTAAATACCGCAAATTAAATAAACGTTCTGCTTCATAAATACACCTATATGCTCTACAATATAAAACCGTAGTTATCTGTAAAAGAAGTAAAATCATAAAAAAAATCGGTATCCGGCCCAGGTAACCCGGCGTCTCAGCAAGACCGGGTACCCGGTACCCGACCTTTTCAAAAAGTGTTTCTCGCTGCATCTCTACTTGTAAGATTTCACCAGTGCTGCCACTATATCGGCTAGCGTTCAATCACAGGCCAGTAACCTGCACCATAAACCCATGCAGTATTCCACAGAAAGTGTGTTTAAATTATAAAATACATAGTTATGTGTTTGCTGCTGGGAACTTAGTAATTCAGAGTATTTTTCCCATTTTTTAAAGCAATTTAAAGTGTTAATTAATAAAAGTAATTCAGCGTAGTATACCGTTGCCAACGGAACTATCCCTGCATTATGGCCGCACACCGGATAGAAACACTACTAAACTGTTACCACTGCTAACACGCCAAGCATACAGCGGCGACTCACTAACCTTGTACACTTTGCCTGCAGGCATGTCTACGTACGTATTTAGAAACCAACATCTTTTTATGAGGATAAATAATTGATTTTTTTTTAAAATTTTTTGGAGAAACGTTCCATAGGATTAAAGAAAACCAAAGCGGAAGGAGATATTTGTCCACTCAAATTTGAGTGGGATTTTGGCCGCACCTAAAGTTAAGTTGTAGACTTTATTCTTCTGTCACTCATGATCACTTTAGTTTAAACAGAAATATTTTATCGTTTTCCGTTTATTACATAAACGGGCATGAATTTTCGATTCTTTTTAAATTTATAAATGTCAGAGAAACTAGCGGACTGGTATACGAAGCAAAGCTCATCCCTAGCTCTGTAAGCTTATATTTAGAAAAAAAACGTGTTGCCCTTTTTTATACAATATTTTTTTGAAAATGTTTTCACTTCACAGTTTTAGTACTTTCAAAAATTCTTGTAGTGCATTACCCCTGGGGTATTTACAATACCAAATTTCATCCCAATTTGATAACTCGTTTTTCAGTAAATAGGCATTAAAACCAGAATATTCAAAATTTCATAGAAGGCCTCACGTAGAAATCAGCGGGTGGAACACGAATCAAATTGTAGCCCATCCCCAGATCTGTTTTTGAGTAAAATTTTTTTGAAAATTTCCATAATTTTGTAATTTTTTTACTTCGCAGTTTTCATGCGTTTAAAATTATTGTACATAGTAATGTTGCGTCCCCCTAGAACCAGAGCAGGATTTGTTTTATTGGCGGCCGTAGGCAGTGTATATTTTTGCGCCCCCTTGAGACCGTGCAGTTTTTGAGATATTTTTGGTTATACATTTTAATAACAGTATTAGTTAAAATTAATCAAAGGCTTATACATGATAGCTTGCTTATTGGCGATGATTGATGTTGGATTACGTTGTGATTTCTTTATTGTTGATGGCTGATTTACTCGGTTTTCATCGATGTTGATATCATCTAGAAACAAACGTAAACTTTTTAAAATATTTACTGTTTTTGTGGTAAAGATAAGTAAGGGTTGTGAAGGTATGACGTTTGTATTTGGAATTTTAACGTTAAGTGTAGGTAGACAAGCTGTCAGTATGAATTTTTATACCAGTTGTACTTACAATAAGACTTCTACGTTTTAGATCCTCTAATGAGTAGTAAGAGTTTGATAAGGTTACGTAAGTTCCTAAACTTTTTGTGCGTAGTAGTCTCTGTCTGATTAGGTCTCTTCCTAACAGCGCCTCCACATTACGCCTAATCCCCGAAGTACGATAGCGCTGCGTGTTGATAGCGATCAATTACGCAGTGTGAATAATATCTCCATGAAGAGCATCTTGTCGCAACCATATTGGAAATAACGCCGTCTCTTATTTTAATCAGCTTCCTTCCTAATGGCGCCTGAACCTTACGCCTAATTCCCGAAAGACAATAGCGCCGCGTTTGATACGTTTGAGAAAGTGCACTGATAAGAGTAAAAAATATATGCCTAAGCCTCCCCGACTTCGCCAAAATGCTCCTGGTAGGCCAAAACCCACAGTGATAGTTTTTTTTTTACTAAAGTCTTAAGTCAAAGAGTTGTGATAGTTCGACAAAATTTCAATAGTACTGCTTCAAGAACTGACATTCAGATTCCATCTTTGAAAATCAGGAATATTGGCATTGTCTCTTAGGGAACATACTTTTCTATTAACATTCATGTCCAACCTCTAAAAGGCTGGACTTCGTTATTTTTACAATCAAATTGCAGCAATTTTCTTTTAATTTCTGATTGGATAAAAGTATCAATATTTGTCCTAATCCCTAAGTTTTGAGATCTTAAAACACTAAAATACAAATCGAATCCGCACAAATAAATGACCAACACACCGATACACCGCAACATATTATAGTTTTTCAGTCTTGGTTTATTTATATTTATGGTGTGCAGTTGTCCTAAGACCACCTACTTAAAATTAACTCAAACTAAATCCCATACAAAAATAAATGTATAAAATAATAATTTTCACGATTTAGGGAATTTTAAAAAACTCATTTTGTTTGGCGCCCCTAGGCAATTGTCTTGGTTTGCTTGTTCCAGATTCGGCTCTATCTAGGGCTAGTACGGTACCACATTTGATCTTGATCTGCCAATTAGTTTTTTAATAAGGCGTTAAAGTCAAAAAATTGTAGGGGCCGCCATTTTAAAGCTAGAAGGTCTATCAAATTCCGTTTTCAGATTTGGAGAATTTATTTTCTTTCTATATTTAATTTAGTATATTTCAGAAGTGCCAAAATTTCAATTTGTGTTGCATTTCTCGCCAATAATTTAAAAAATGAGCGAAGCACCTTCGCTTGGTCTTCCCCATGATATAGATATTGTTACGTATCATATATGCAAAAGTATCTTATTATTAATGTGGCACGCCTCAATATTGACTACAATAACATCCCTCTACTCTTACCACTGTACCGAGAGCATAGCTGCATCATAGTTTTATTATAAGAACTAAAAACACTCGAATTGTGGAATAACAACACTGTGCCAGTTTACCCGCTGATGATGATAGCTTTGCTGTCGAAATACGTATCTGGTATTTAGTTACTTGTGTGGAACGGTGCTTTATTTTTCAAGATATATTATAAGAACACTCATGATACTAAAGCTTTCATATAAAAATAAAAGTATAAACTTAGTGAGAATCTTTGCATTTATTCAACTACTGACTACACAGAGAGAATATAGAAGCAACGGTTGACGTGTAGCTGTGTGTTTACTTCGGTTAAGCGCTGAAAGACTTAGATGCATGAGAGGGAGGGGGAGAGAGAGAGGGAGGGGGAGAGAGAGAGGGAGGGGGAGATAGAGAGGGAGGGAGTGAGAGCGCGGGGGGGGGGGGAGATGGGGAGAAAGGAAAGAGAGCGGGGGGGAGATGGGGAGGGGGGAGAGAAAGACAGGGAGGGAGGGAAAGAGAGCGAGAGAGAGTGAAGGGGAGGGAGAGAGATGGAGAGGGGGCGGAGGGAGAGAGAGGGGGAGAGATAGATTGATAGATGGATAGATAGATCGATGGATGGATTGCATGGATATTGTAAATTCAGCTGATAGTTTTTTTGTAAGGAAAATCTTTTTTTTTATTTATTGGAATAACATTCCTTGGAATTGAAGAAATCCAAAAACGGAAGGACAAATACGTCCACCAAAAATTGAGTGGGAGAGCGAATATTAACACCCCTGAATATTGCCGTATGTAAAAGTTAAGTTGAGAACCGAATTCTACTATCACTTATGAGCAGTTTAGCCCAAATAGAAATTTTTTATCTGCTCCCGTTTATTAAATAAGGGGGTTGAATTTTTGATTTTCAAAAATTCATAGAAGGTGCGACAAAAACGTAAGCAGATTGAGACACGAACCAAATTGCAGCTGATCCATACCTATAAGGATTTACAAAATTTAAAAACAAACGTGTCGCCGGTTTTTGAGCGGTATGTTTTTGAACAACCAAAAATATTATATTTATTCCTCTTCACAGTTTCAGTCATTCTAAAAGTTCTAGCAGTTTGCAACATTGTGTACTCTTAGAGCATTTCCAATATCACATCCCACATTTTTGAGTAAATAGGCATTAAAACTCAAATTTTCAAAAAATCGTAGAAGGCGCTAGAGGAATATTTGCGAGCTGGAACACGAACCAAATTGGAGCTCATCTTTAACTCTATGAGCATACAAAATTAAAAAAAAATCATGTGGCCAATTTTTGAGCAATATTTTTTTGAACTTTTCGAAATTTTCGAATTTTTTTTCACTTCATAGCTGTAACTTTTCGAAAATGTTTGTGCACAGTAACATTGTGTCTCTATAAGGCTATTGCGATAAAATATTTAAACCCGATGTTTCAGACCTGTTTTTGAGTAGTAAGGCGCTAAAGTCAAAACTTTCAAAAAATCGTAGCGGCCGCCATTTTGAAGCTAGAAAGTTCGGAAAAACAGCGTTGGATTTGCCCTAAAGTCTTCCATCGGATTCCGTTTTCAAATTTATAAAATTTGCGTTTAGAAAAAAACGCTACCAAAAAACATGTCTAACTTCCGGTTTCAGATTTTTTTTAAACTTATTTTATTTCCCCGATAATTTTTTGATATACCCCCACATTCCAAAGCCTATCAAAATCGGACCATGCGTTTGGGAGTTATTGACACACACCTAGCCACAGACAGACATTTTTTTAAAACAACTTTTTTGGGTTACTGATTGTCCAAATATCGTAAAAATATCGATTTCTGTAATTTTCCTGAAATCTTATACTGAAAGTATAGAAAAGTAAAAAAGTAAAAGTAAAAGAAAAATAGACATTTTTTGACAGCCAATTTAATAGCTTTTGTGCCGATTAAATATTGAAGATTCAGATAATTTTCTTTGAAACAAATAGTAAAATTTTGAGAATAAAAAGGTTTAGGTCTGCATTCCGTCAACTCGAAACGCTTCTAACGTTCAACGTAAGTTTTATTTATCATTAAACTCTCTGCAAGCGTGACCATTAAAACTAGTTGTTTACTCGAGACATCAACACAGCTTTCCTAAAAATAGCGGCTTCGTAATTGGACGAATAAATAAGCAAGTCATAACAATACACGCTGTCTAATTAGCAAGTCCGGGACATTGTGCCTTTTATTAGCTAACTGCTGCTAGTTGTCGTTTAATTGGCGTATTCGTTTTCGTAGTACTGAAATTTAAACTAGTGTGCTGGAAACAATGTGATGGTTGTAATTGACTCTGTAATATACTAGCGTCTTACTAGCACAATTAAACAAATACTGTTGCATCTACTGGTGACAAAATATCAATAGAACAATAATTTATGATATCATTGACTATACCCTTATAGATAATCAAAGATGATATTCAATCCATACAAATACATACACTTGACTCATCACTTGTAAAACTTCCGAGAACTTCGTAGGTGTAATATTACAAAATAAACTTTTGCTCTGCTACTAGTAAGGAATTGTAAATTTGCTTGTAATGTTTGTTAGCACACGATTGTTGAAAAAACAGCTCAGAAGCAATGTCATTGGCGATTGAATTTCAATAATGGCGTTTTTCGACTAAAATAATTTCACTGAAAACTGTTACCGGCGCATTAGTACGAAAAACTTTTTGGATTCAATTTTTTGTGGTATCGTGTTCAGGATGAAGCACTGATTGTGAAAATAAAAACATAAATAAACATGTTGCCAGCCGGAAACCTGTTCAGGTTTTGTTTAAATCAAAATTATTTAAACAATTAAGATGTATTAATTTTTTTGCATCCCGTAATTTTTTTCGTATTCTTTGATCAAATTCCAACAGAAAATGTCTTATGACTTTTTGTTGTAAAGTCAATCGTTTTTATGTTATAAATTTTTGAAATTTTGAAAATACGTGAATTCGACAATTTTTCATCCCCTATAAAAATATTGAGAAATCTGTTACAATTGTTATCAACGAAATATGGTGCAGTCAAATTAAAAGTAATGAATTTTGAAATGTGAATGTACTTCAAAAATTAGCGGGACAGGGACACTTCGTCCAAAGTTCATAACGCCCAAGTTGGGCTTTATAATTGGGCAAAATATAGCGTTGACCCAACGCTATGTTCTGCCTTAAGCTACCACTTCGCCCAGTTTTAAATACATCCATAAAGTCCATTATGCCCACAACGCCTAACGGAAAAAAATATTTATTAACTTAAAGTACCGGGATTCCATAAAAAATTTTGAAAATTAGAATTCAATCTTTTGTAAATTATTGAAAGTATTTGAAGATTTTTTAAAATTTTACTAACGCGGAAAAATTGAAATTTTTAGAAATTTAATAATTATTATTTTTAAAATTTTAAAAATTTTGAATATTTTGAAACCGTTCAAAATTATGCAAATATTGAAAACGTTCAAATTTTGAAAATAATTGTTTTGTGATAACTTTTAAAAATTTGTGAAAATTTATATAAATTTTGAAAATACTTGGAAATTTTGGAAAATTTTGTGACAGTTGAAATTTTGTATTGAAGTAGAGCACTCCTCTCCTTCCCTCCCCTACTTTTTTAACGACCTAACCTTGTTTTTTGTGGTTTCATCCGACTGCAATTACCAATGTGTTGAGCGGGTTGAGCCCAATTTTCGTTTTTTTGCGTTAGGGCGTCTGGACTGTAAAGTGTATACAGACAGACAGGCACACACATACAGGCAGACACCGCTGCAGCGTCTGCTTTATCGATGTACCAAGGCTCTCTAAAACCTGCTTATTAGTCAAACTGTTCAGGTTAAAAATGTTTGCTAGAAAACTAGTGCCGTCAAAAATGTCGCCATCAAAAATAGCGCCGGTCTCAAATGTCGCCTGCAAAAATAGCGCTGTCAAAGCTAGGGCCGGTCAAAAATGTCGCTGCCAAAAATAGAGTCAGCAGAAATAGCGCCAGCAAAAATAGCGGAGATCAAAACTGTTCCCGGCAATAATAGCGCCCTTAAAAATGTCGCCGACAAAAACAGTGCCCTTAAAAATGTCGCCGGCAAAAATAGCGCCGAAAAACTAGCGCCCGCAGAATGGAAACCAGCGTCGTTAAAAATGTCGCCGTCAAAAATAGCGCCAGTCAAAAATGTCGCCGGCATAAATATCGCCGTTAATAATAGCGCGCCGGCAAAAATAGGGCCGGTCAAAACTGCCCCCGCCAAAAATAGCGTCAGCCGAAACAGCGCTAGCAAAAATGTCGCCGTCAAAAATAGCGCCGGTAAAAAATGTCCACGGCAATAATATATATATATACTACAGCGCTACAGGCCTTAAAGGCCCTTGGCTTTTTCAACTATTTCTTTCCATGCTTTTCTATCTAGTGTAACAGTTTCCCATTCTTTTATTTGTAGTTTCTTCAAATCTTGTTCTACTTCTTTCCTCCAGCTTAGCCTTGGTCTACCACGCTTGTTCTTTCCTTCCGGTTCTGATTTGTATACTTCCTTAACTGTTCTTTTGCTTTCTAATCTGTGTAAGTGGCCGAACCATCTTATTCTGTTTTGTTTTATTATTGTGACTATTGTTGCGTCTTTGTAGAGGTCTTCTAATTCTTTATTTGTTCTTCTTCTCCAAATACCCCCTTCGTTTATTCCTCCATATATGTATCTTAATATTTTCCTCTCCCAGGCTTCAACTTTGCTCTCTTCTTGTCTTGACATCACCCAGCACTCACTCGCGTATGTAACTACCGGTCTTATAATTGTTTTATAGAGTTTAATTTTTAATGGTCTTGAAAGAACTTTTGAGCTCAATAGCTTTTTGTATACTCCCACGCACTTAGATCCCATTATTAGTCTCCGTTTTATTTCTTCGCTTAATTTCCCATTGGACGATATTTCCGTACCTAGGTATATTGCACTATCTTCTTGTTTTAGATTGTATACTTTGTTTTCGATGTTAAATTGCAGTGATTCATTTTCTTTCGTTTCTCCCATCACCATGTATTGCGATTTTTTCTCATTTATTACGAGGCCTACTTCTTTTGCATTTTCTATTATTGCTTTGGCTATTCTCCGTAGCTCATATTTTGTTCTCGTTAATATTAGTACGTCATCAGCAAACGCTAGACATTGATGTGGTCCTTTGAGTATGTTACTATTTCTTTCGATATCACTTCTCTTGATTACTTCATCTAGTACTAGATTAAATAACGTACTGGACATTGGGTCTCCTTGTTTTAGTCCTCTGTATGTTGGGAATTGCTTTGTTTCTATGTTTCTCGTTCTTACTTTACTCACTGTTTCTTTTAGTGTTAGCGTTACTAGACTCTGCAGTTTCTTGGGGCAGTTTATTTGTTTTAATACTTCTATTATCTTTGGTCTTTTAACTGTATCATATGCTTGTTGGAAGTCAATGAAGAGCGCATAAATTTTGATATTTTTATTCCAACATTTTTCCTGTATTTGTTTAATAGTGAAGATCTGGTCTATTGTAGATCTATTTGACCTAAATCCACATTGATATTCTCCTAGATGTTGGTCAGTTGTTATTTTTAATTTCTGATTTATTATTTTTGCCAATACTTTGTATACTACATTTTGTAAACTTATTGGCCTGTAGTTCTCGCATTTCTCTGGTTTTCCTTTTTTATAGATTGGTATTATTACTGATTCTTTCCAATCATCCGGTATTTCTTCTTCTTGCCATATCTTCACTATTAACTTCTAGATTTTTCCCGTTAGTGCTGCTCCTCCATATTTCAAATACTCATTGTATATTCCATCACTTCCTGCTGCCTTGTTGTTTTTTAGTTCCGCTATTATTTTTTCCACTTCTTCTGGCTTTGGGACTTCTTCATTTTGATTCTCTTCAATTTCTTCTGTTTCTTCTTCCCATTCCACTTCGTCTTTGAACATTTGTTCGTAATATTCAACCCATAGTTCTTTGATTTCATTCTTATTCGCTATTTTGTGTCCTTCTTTTTCCATGGTTATTTGTTGGTGTTTCGTCTTTTTCATTTCTCTCGTTTTCGCATATAACCATTGTAATTTATTTTGCTTGAAATTCTCTTCTATCTCTTCGATTTGTGAATTTTCATATTGTCGTTTTTTATTTCTAATTATACTCTTTGTTGATCTTCTAGTTTCTTTATATTTATCCTTATTTTCTTTACTATTGTCTTTTAAGTACTCCAATTTCGTTTTCCTTCTTTCTTCTATTGCTCTTGCGCATTCTTCGTTAAACCATCCGTTTTGCGCTTTTTTAACTTTCCTTAGTGTTTTTTCCGCTTTTTCTTTCATTAGTTTGCTTACTTCTCTCCATTCTTCATTAACGCTCATTTCATTATCTATCTCTTCTAATCCTTTGTTTATTACTTCTATATATTTGTTTTTTATGTCTTTTTCTTTTAGGGATTCTATGTTTAGTTTCCTTCTTCCTGGTCTGACATTCTTTACTTGGGTTATTTCTTCTTTTACTGTTATTCTTACCATTATGTGGTCGCTACTGATGTCCGCTCCTCTTTGGCTTCTTACATTTGCTACTTTATTCGTATGCTTTGCCTCAATCAATACGTGATCAATTTGGTTTATGGTATGTCCGTCCGGACTAATCCAAGTCCCCTTATATATATCTCTGTTTTGTAAGTATGTGGCTTTGACTAGTAGTTCTCTTTCTGCAGCGAAGTTCAGAAGTCTTCCTCCATTGTCATTGGACTTGGCATGTTTACTATATTTCCCTATTATACCTTTGTAAGTTTTTTCTTTTCCTATTTTAGCGTTAAAGTCTCCCATTATCATTTTAACGTCGAATCTTGGGCAACTGTCCTACTCTCTCTCCATTTCTTCGAAAAATTGTTCTTTTTGTTCGTCACTGCTCTCCTCTGTTGGTGCATGCACATTTATAATGCTTATTTTTCTTTGTTTCCCTTTTAATCTTATGTAACTTAGTCTTTCATTTATTCCTTTTACACTTATAATTGAATCCTGTATTTGTTTGTGGATTAAGAATCCTGTTCCTAATTTATTCTCGTTTCCTCCGTAGTTAAGGAATATATAGTCTTCGTGTTCGTTTTCTGATTCTGCTTTTATATTTGTTTCTTGTAATGTCATTAATTGTACTTTGTATCTTTTAGCTTCTCTAATAAGATTCTTTAGTGCTCCTGGTGCGTTAATACCTTGTAGATTCCATGTTGCAAAATATATTTTATTTTTGTTATTCTCACTTCTTTGTTTCTTCCTAATTTTTAGCTCTGTGGTTCTTATTCTCCATTTATATTTTTCTTTCTCGCTATTCTTTTGGAATTGTAAGCTTAGAAGTTTTTCCTTCGTATATGATATCGATGTTTTCTTAAACTTGTTCACTTTTTCTGTTAATTTACTTAATTTTTTATTTAATTCGGTTATTTTTTCTTGCAATATTCTTTGGTTTTCTTGTAATTCAATTTGGTTTGTTAACATTTCAGTTTTTATTGTTTGCATTAGTTTTAACGTCTCTTCCTTCTCCATTTTCCGGTTGTTTATCTTAATTTTATTTATTTCGTCTTTTCTCCGTACGTATGTTACTTTATATTAACGCACGTGTGTATCCTCCTTTAGCTGTCTCCTATTCTTGACCTCGATGGGCGTGGCTATGACGTCTTATTATCACTTATTTTAATGGCTTCCTTTTGAGTTTGTACTTTTAAATCGTCTGTAATTCTTTATGTCCTACTTACAGTTTGTGATTTTCTTTTCCTTCACTTCCACCTTATTTACTTTACACTATTTTCACTTCTTTACCTTTACTGATTTTTGCAAACCAATTATTAGCGCAGTTTTCTTAGCGAGTCGGGACCGCGGATGACAGTTTCCCTACGTCGCAAACCGCACCTATATATAATAGCGCCCTTAAAAAATTCGTCGTCAAAAATAACGCCGGTCAAAAATGTTTCCGGCAAAAATAATGCGTCAAACTTGTCGTCGGCTAAAATAGCGCGTCAAAATTAACTCCATATGAAACATCGCCATACTAATACTTTACATTTTGATAAAAGTTTCATTTACAGTTTACCAAAATTAAATCAAACTTCTATGAAAATACAAAGTATTTGTACGGCATAGTTTCTTAAGGCGTTAATTTTGAGGCGCTATTTTTGCCGGTGACATATTTGACTGGCGCTGTTTTTGTCGGCGACATTTTTGACCGGCCTTATTTTTGCCGGCGCTATTTGGATAGCGCTATTTATGACGGCGACATTTTTAAGGGCGTTGTTATTGCCGGAAACATTTTTGACCAGCGCTATTTTTGCTGACGCTGTTTTTTTGCCGTAAGTCACGGCACTCTAGGCTAATTAATAAATTTTGCCGCCAAAAATGGTGTTTTCTCTTGTCAAAATGCTGCAAACTTGATATGGAAATACTCAAAATTAAATACAAATTCCAAGTATATAATAATATACAGGGTGTTACATCTAAAATAAGAAAGTTAAGGCTACAGGTGCCAGAAAACTATACAATAAGATTTGTGTCCGCTTTTGTAGTGATGCAATCACGGTGAGCGTTGGGAGTTGTGGGCACAGCGGACTCGCTAGTCACATATCGAACTGGGTGATACGATCGCGTTGGGCGTTGTATCCGGTTGTTTCCCCCACAAATCGTTAAAAATTACAAGAATAGTGAATACACTAAAGTAAATAAACAATGAACCGAGCTTAGCCGAAGGACAGATTACCATCAATAGTTACCAGCAGGATACAATTTTTCTTTTTACTCCCAAGTAGTTAATTTTTTGTGCTATTGGCAGTCAATGAGCCGACAGTGTGCACGGTGCTGCGCGCGCGGTTTTGCCACTTTTGCTAAAAATCCCAGGGAACATAAACAGTAGCCTGCCACTAAGTACGCAACAACAAAAAATAATGTGGACTTACGTATCCTATTTGTTTAATTTAGTTTATTTTCTAACAGTTTGTAAATTTGAATTTACCGAGTAGACACTAGACAAATGTCGTGTTCTTTCGGGAACCCCTCCAGAGGGTAAAAGCAGGTATTAAGATTGCAGGGTAAAAGACAGATATAAGTAAGAACTCCAAGACACCACTTGTGCATTATTTGTAAACGCTACCAATTTATACGTTATGTTAATAAATTATTTTAATAAAAGAAAAGTTTAAAGTAAAAACATGGTCTTACCCTCTGCTCGGGCGCCACATGTTTTTACTTTAAACTTTTCTTTTATTAAAATAATTTATTAACATAACGTATAAATTGGTAGCGTTTACAAATAATGCACAAGTGGTGTCTTGGAGTTCTTACTTATATCTGTCTTTTACCCTGCAATCGTAATACCTGCTTTTACCCTCTGGAGGGGTTCCCGAAAGAACACGACATTTGTCTAGTGTCTACTCGGTAAATTCAAATTTACAAACTGTTAGAAAATAAACTAAATTAAACATACTCCCCCGCCTTGAAAGGTTGGGCTTTCAAGAAAATACAATATAAGCATAAAATGAATACAACTGGTAACAGATACATAAGATAATCACTATTCACTATTAATTCTGATCCAGTGGAAGAGCGCAAAGTTTTGACACTGATCTCTTATAAACCCCACTCGCAGTTTTTACACTTGCAACACGCACAATACCATCTGGTCCCAAATGAACTTCTACAACACGTCCCAAATTCCATTTCAGAGGTGGCAAATTGTCCTCGCGGATGATAACCATCGCTCCAGTTTTAATGGAACATTGACGATTCTGCTGCCATTTTGAGCGTCCTTGCAATTCGCTCAAATATTCTTTTGACCAGCGCTTCCAAAAATGCTGTGCAATCTGTTGGACGCGCTGAAAACGGGATAGCCTGGACTCCTTTACATCTGCCAAATTAGGCTCAGGAACGGCGACTAAACTTCGTCCAATCAAGAAGTGAGCAGGAGTCAAAGTATTTGGATCGGTTGGATCGTTGGATAAAGGGGAAAGTGGACGGGAATTAACTACTGCTTCGATCTGAGTGAGAGTGGTATATAATTCTTCGAAAGTTAGCATGGCATTACCTACAACCCGTTTTAAGTGAAACTTTACTGATTTCACACCAGCTTCCCAAAGGCCGCCAAAGTGCGGTGATCGTGGAGGTATAAACTGCCAAGAAATAGCATCAGAAAGTAATGCATTTTCAAAGTAATTTTTTGCTGGTTGCGAATTTAAACTTTGAATGAACCATTTTAGCTCCGCGTCAGCACCTACGAAATTTTTCGCATTGTCAGAGTAAATCTTTGCGGGTTTACCCCTTCTGGAAACAAATCGTTTTAAAGCGGCCAAAAATGCCTCGGTTGTTAAGTCGGAAACTAATTCCAAATGCATAGCCTTGGTGGCGAAACAAACGAAAATGCAGATATACGATTTAATGGACGTACAACCTCGGCCTTTTTTGTCCTTGGTCAAGATGGGTCCGCAATAGTCTACACCACAGATGCTAAATGGGCAAGAAGGTGTGACGCGGTCGTTTGGCAAAGAGCCCATTATTGGATTAGTGATTCGCGGCTTTACACGAAAGCAATTTATGCAATTATGCACAATCTGTTTTGCTATATTGCGCCCTGATATGGGCCAATAATTTTCTCTAAGGGAGGCCAGTAGTGCTTGAGGTCCTGTATGTAAGGTTCTTCTGTGTTCGTATTCTACAATTAATAACGTTAATTTATGTTTGGAGGGAAGCAAAATTGGATGTTTTTTGTTTTGATTAAAGTTGGAATTGTCTAATCTACCACCAACTCGTATCAAACCCACTTCGTCAATAAATGGATTTAATCGCAACAATTTACTTTTTGAATTTACTGCAGACTGCTTTTTTAAATCAGCAATTTCTTGCGCAAAAGCCTCGCCTTGCGCGATTTTTACTAAACAGTGCAGGGAATAATTTAACTCATCAAGTGACAATGGCGTATGTTTACGTAACTGAGCTGTATTTAAAGCATTGAATTTAAATCTTAAACAATAAGCTACGCATCTCTGCAGTTTAGTAAGCGATGAAAATTTTTGAAATAAACAAAATTCATTCTTTGTAGTTATTAACGCAGTTGTTAGCTGCTTTGTTTCAGTAGGGTAAAATAAAGAATCGGGAGATACGCATTGACTAAAAGGCCAATTTTCTATAGGCTGCGCTAGCCATTTGGGACCTTCCCACCAAATTTCTGCACCAATTAATTTTTTGGGACTGATTCCCCGCGATAACAAATCGGCTGGGTTATCCGTGGACCTAACATGATGCCAATCTTTTTCGCACGTTAATTCTTGTATTTCGGCTACGCGATTCGCCACAAAAGTTTTTAAAGTATTTGGAGGCGTTTTTATCCAAGCAATAGTAATAGTGGAATCGCACCAGTAAGTTACGCAATTGACGGTTGTGTTAAGGGCAGATTTAACCTTCGACACAAGTCGGGCAAGTAATAAAGCACCACAGAGCTCTAATCTTGGAATAGAAATATTTTTTATTGGAGCAACCTTTGATTTAGCACATAGGAGTTTAACACTAATGTTTCCTTGCACGTCGATGCTTCGAATGTATACGCATGCGCCGTACGCACTTTCGCAAGCATCTGAAAAACCATGTATTTCTACGGTTGATGGATTGTTAATTATTACATGTCGAGGAATTTTGATTTGGTGTAATATGGTTAGTTCATTTTGAAAGCGTAACCACTCGGTATGAAGATCATTTGGAACCGATTCATCCCATGATAATTTAAATTGCCACAACTTTTGCAAAATAGTTTTTGGTATTATAATGCTAGGCGCTAATAACCCTAGCGGATCAAAAATTTTGGCAGTGGCGGCTAAAATATACCGTTTCGTTACCATTGACGATTCAGTTATTACGTTCACGTTATAGCTCACGGCGTCAATTTTGGGCAACCAAATTAAACCCAAGGTTTTGGTCTTTTCGCTTGAACCTAAATCTAGAATGCATGAATTCAATGAACTTGATAATCCCTTTAAAATTTTGGGTTCGTTTGACACCCATTTCCGCAGTTCAAAACAACCCCGTTGCAGAATAGCTGTTACTTCATCGCGAATACTTATTGCCTCTCCGATGGAATCTGACCCCGTAAGCAGGTCATCAACATAAAAATCGCGTAAAATCATTGCGGAAGATCGCGGGTACTGAACGGCTGCTTCGTGTGCTAATTGTTGCAGTGATCTTATAGCTAAAAATGAAGCTGCTGCAGTACCATAAGTTACTGTATTTAAAGTGTAGTCAACTAACGGATCGGAAGGATTTTCTCTCCAGATAATTCTTTGCAAGTCCCTTTGATCACGTTGCACGCATACCTGCCGATACATTTTGGCAATGTCGGAGGAAATTACGTATTTATGTTTCCGGAAACGAATTAAAATTGAAAACAAGTCGTCTTGAATGACCGGACCTACCATCTGAAGATCGTTTATAGATACTCCAGAAGTACTTTTAGCAGAACCGTCAAAAACAGCGCGCAGTTTAGTGGTTATACTGTCCTCTTTTATTACACCGTGATGCGGTAGGTAATAGGTGATGTTAGCGGCATCCTTTGTAATTTTGGTCATGTGACCCAACCTAGTATATTCGTTCATAAATGCCTTATACTGTTGCTTTAAATTAGGATTTTTTTCTAGCTTGCGTTCGAGCGATTGAAACCTTTTAATTGCTAATTCTCTTGAATCACCAAGGTCTGCAACAGACCCCTTTAAAGGAATTGCAACATGAAATCTTCCATCGGAATCCCGCGTGGTGGTATTTATAAAATGCTCCTCGCAAGATTTTTCTTCGCGAGACAGTGCTTTGGTCAAAGAGCACTCCTCTAAATCCCAGAATTTAGTTAATTGCTGTTGAATGTCATCGTTGACGTCGTTTACACAAAGATTGCAACAAATTTCATTGTTTGTATTAAACTGGTGACCAATAGGACCAGCCAAGACCCATCCAAGTTTCGTTTTTTGCAAAATAAGTTCAGTATTTTTCAGTTTAATTTGACCAATGCATAATAGGTCGTAAAATATTTGAGCACCTATTAGAACATCTACCTTATTAGAAACATTAAATTTACCATCTGCAAGTTTTATATTTTTTGGGATATTTAGCTTTGATGCGCCAAAGGAACTACTTGGAACGTTTTCCGTAATCTTTGGGATCACGATGCATGAAATTAGCCAATTATAAGCGTTGCAATGGGATTGAATATTTAACTCAGTTTTGTGCGTGAGATTCGAAACAATTTGATTTATCCCTGACACAGCTATATTAATTTTAGTTTTTGGTAGCTGCAGTCGATTACAAAATTCTTGTGTTATAAAATTTGACTGACTGCCACTATCTAAAAGTACCCTGCAATTGTGAACATTTCCTGACTTGTCCTGCACCCTAACTATTGCAGTCGCTAATAATATATGCTGGCTGCTACTGTCTACGGCATGGTTTGCGATGGTTGTGGATGGACCAGGTTCGGGAGCTTTAGGCTGCGGACTTTCAGATCCACTATAACCGAGCCCTCAGATTCGAACACCTGAAATACTCAAGCTTTCCCTAACAACTCAGATGCACAACCTGAAAACGTCGATTAACCAAGACAGGCTTTTATTAACCCCATTAAAACCTGAATTGGATTTTATTAAGCACAAGATCTGCTTGTATTATGCTATTTATTATTTAATATGTTTATCCCTGAAATAAATATTAAACTGGAAGAAATGTATGAATAATAACACCAAATATCCAACAATCAATATATTAATAAATTAATAAAAATCCAACAAACACAAACAATTACACAAAAATTACAATGTAAAAATATCGTTTAACTTACTTACTTGTAAGGTTGGTCACAAGATTATTAATTAACACTTCTAATATTATTAAACAACTTTTGGTTTAAATTAACAAGAAATTATTTTCCTGTTATAAAATAAAAACTCAAAACGTTCAACTTAAAGCTCTGAGGTGTTTCTAGCCCGTAGCTAGAGAACAACTCTAAACTTTGTGGTGTTCTAGCCCGTAGCTAGCGAACAACTCTAACCTTTGTGGTGTTCTAGCTCGTAGCTAGCGAACAACTCTAACCTTTGTGGTGTTCTAGCCCGTAGCTAGCGAACAACTAACTTCCATGAGGAACTAAGCTTTTCCAAATCAATTTTGCATATAAAGTTTTGATGATTGATGTGAATACGTTTTGCATTGAAAAACAATGTAAAAAGGTAATTTCTGACAAAAGTTAATTCCTCATGCAAATTTGCAATACAGCAATTTATAAAAGAATTTATATATCTTCACAATTTGTTGCACATATTTCTAACCTACTTTACCAAAGTTCAAAAAGATTCAGCAAAATTGGTAAACTTAATTACACCATTAAGCTGACTCCAAATACCTAAGCAAGCATGTTGAAATATATGAAATGAACTATGCTATTGCACAATAATAAAATATGTAAATTATTTAAATACTAGATAAAGAAATGATTTTAAAATTTCCAATAATATATCAAAATACTCTAATTAAGGGCTAGGGTTACATTATCCCCACCACCATAAAAAGAAACTTGTTCTGAAGGAATAAGTTTTCTTTTTACGTAAACCATTACCATAATTAACCAAAAATAAATGAAATCCATTTTAAAATCGTTACACAGTGGATTTCACTGCGCACTAAAATTATTATATCTATTACTACACATCCTAATAACCCTAGAAATACAATATAGCTAATAAAAGAAAATGAAATACCAAAACACTAAACACTTCACTATACTGTTTGTAACGATGAATCAGAAACAAAGTTTATCACAGTTCGTACACGTATTTGAAACAAGTTTTACACTGCACTTTAACTTATCCATTCTGAAGTTCGCGAGTTGGACTGGTGATGTGTCTTGAAAAATGACAGTTCGATGATTCTTCAAGCATGTCCCGCTTAATAGAAGTGAACACTTTTTAACTCCATTACTAGATGTTTTCTCTCACAGCATTTTACAGTATGTATTTCCATATATGTTCTTGACGTAAACTTGTTAAACTTTATTCTTGTAGGCTCGATTTCCACATTTTGTTACCATGTGTTCAATGATTGAGGTTATATTTTCAAAGGAATTTTTCTCCAGGAACAAGGAAATTATTACAGAGTAATGTATTGTATACTAGAAGGAAATAATTCACTTTGTATGGATATTATTTCTAGGTTAATATAGGATAATAAAGGTATAAGGAAACATGAACGGCTTGCAGAATATTTTCGTCGATGTTTGATGTCGAAATTATGACACTGGTTGTAGTTTGCCCCATATTGGATCCTGCTTGAAGATTATTTGCCATTGAAGCGATTGAAAACCACCTACGACCATATTATTGATAGGTGCTGTTACTCGGCTTGCCCCACAAATACTGATTGGCTGCCTACTGGATTGAAATGACCATTATTGATTGATTGATTGATTGGTGCTGTCGCTTGCCTTTGGTTCGCCTCATAGGTACTGATTGGTTGCATACTTGGAACATTGAAATTGTGCATGTCGTGCAACTGCTTACGAACTGGGTACGTATACTCTTTCTGATTCTGTAATTGTGTACACATAAGTATCTTAACATATAAAATTCTAACCTTATTTGACTCCATGAAAATAACTAAAACATAAAAATATTTCCCCAATTAATTATTCTAAATAAATGATTTTATCATTTTACGATACCTTTCTACCTCTATACCTACTATACCTACTTTATGCCTGCTCCACTAACCAAAAATCAAAACTTCTCAAAAAATAATTAACCATGTAGATTAAAATTAAATTATTTAGCTAAATGTACTTAAGTTGTTATTTGTGTTAAAAATTCTGAACATCTTGAGTAATATTAGACTCACTGTTATTACAGTCGTAGGCTATACGTGAAATGCCTAAACTAACCGTGTGTCCTAATACAATCCCTACTAGATGGAGCAGGTTCATGTTTCTGTAATAAAATAATCCTACTACATTATTACTATCAAAATTATTAACAATTATTTTTGTTTTTCCTATATTATAAACTATTAATACTATAATATTTCTAAAAAAAAATAGTTTTGATATATAAAGTTTCACTAATGTGTTACTTGCTTTATATACACTTAAAAAAAAAATTTTAGAAAAATGAGTAGAAAAAAAACCTTAATTTTGTACGACTGAAATGTCAACTTTGATAAACTATAAAAAACCTCAAGATTGACTCTTCAATCGTATTCTACTTGATTTTTTAACACCTTGAGTTTCTTTTAACCCAAGATTTTCTAAATTTTCTAATTGTTTTTTATTTGTTTCCATTAATTTCTTATCCTTTTGACTTATTTCAAATTTCACACGTTTACCCTTTTTGATTTTTTCTTGATTATCGCTAACCGTTGTACGTACATCAAGACCTTCTAAAATAATTTTCGCTACATCTTGAGGACTTACTGCATTTTCTGAATCACTTTCCTCAGTTTCTTCTTCCTCATTTTGATTTTCAGTGTCTTCTATACGTACTGCAAGATAATTTTCGTTATCCTTATCACTGTTTTCTTCAAAATCTCCTTTACATAACTTTAATCTGTTTGCATGAACAATCTGTTCTTTCCTTTTGTTTAATTCTCTTATTTTAAAATTTACTGGTCCTTTTTCTTCTATTATCCTGAATGGTCCTTTCCAAGGTTTACATAATTTCTTCGATTCATGAATTTTAGTAGAATTATCAAATAAATAAACGAGGTCTCCAATTTGAAATTGTACTTCCTTTGTTTTCTTGTTATACTGAATTGCTCTCTTTTCTGCTGATGTTCTTAAATTTTCTTTAGCTTCTTGCCAAGCTATATTTAATCTAGCTAATAGTTCAGAAACATAGTTATCAGCTAAATTATATTTAATGGTTCTGGGTTTTAAAATCAAATCTATGGGTAAAATAGGATCTCGCCCATACAGTAAAAAGTATGGTGAAAATCTCGATGATGAATGAACAGAAAAATTATAGCTCATCATTAAATACGGTACCCATGCATCCCAATCTTTTTGGCCTTTAGCTATATATTGAGATAAGAAATCTTTAAAAACTCGATGACATCGCTCAATCGGATTTCCTTGAGGATGATACGGAGTGGTATGAAGTTTCTTGATTCCTAATTTTTCACATAATTCCTTGAATAATTCTCCCATAAAATTACTTCCACAATCTGTGATAAGTTGTTCTGGTGTACCAAATCTAGAAATAACATGTTCAAAAAAATTTTTACTAATTGTTTTCGCTGTTTGATCCGGAATTGCCATTACTTCCACATATTTGGTAAAATAATCTTGAAAAGTTAATAAGTATTTATTTCCAGAATCTGATGTAATGAATGGTCCCACAATGTCCATGCAACATCGTTCGAATGGATACGAAACTTCTTGAAAATTCTGTAATGGTGCCTTCTTTATATGAGGTGATGACTTCCTCTGCATACATTGATGACACTTCGAGACGTAATTGTTGATGTCAGCCCTCATTTGAGGCCAATAACAACGTGGTTTGATAAACGCATACGTTTTATCTTGACCTGGATGTCCTGCCATTGGTAAGTTATGAAAATCATGAATAACTTTATGTACAAATGTTTTGGGTATAACCATGACATCGGTTTGTCCTTCTCCTTTCTTATAAATAATTCCATCCGTATCTAGATAATAGTTGCACTCCTCTTTTTCTTCTTTTATCTGTTCCTGTATATTTTTACACCACTCATCTGTAGCTTGTTCTTCTTTGATTTGAATTCTGTCCCAAATTGGTGAATATTGAGGTTGTTGCGTATTTATAACATTTAATTGCTGCCTTTGTTGTGATGGTAGATAATAAACGACTATTTTTACAGGTGTCTGACAAAATACGAATTTGATCATGTCGCTGACAATTTCCCACTGTAAGCCATCTAAACCACACGCTATTCGTGGCATAGCTAACACTGGATCTTCAAGTCGTCTGACTTGTTTCTTTAAATCGTATAAAGTTTCCCACACGGTAACATACGTTGTTTCTTGAAAATATTTTTTCTTAGTTATAAGATAATATATGTTTCTACCTAATAGTTGTAAGACTGCTACTTCTCCTGTTTTCTTTTTCTGAGCCTTCAGTTCTCTTGTTGATCCAAATTTTGTTTTAAACTCCGTTGCTATCCCTTTTCCCATCGCAAAGTCTTCTGATACACAATGTGCCAGTGAATAATTCTCGGGACAAGAGAATAAATCCCCTGTTTCTTCGCTAAACTTCTCGTTGATGATTAAGTTAGTTTTCCTGTAATCCAAAAATTGTTTTGCCGTAAAAGTAGGTTCTTCATCTCCTTCGAACATTCTACTTAGAGCGTCTGCATTAGCGTGACACTTCCCACTTCGATGGATTATATCGAATGTATATTCTGAGAGACGAATCGACCATCTCGCCAGACGAGAGCATGGATCGGATAACGATAAAAGCCACACTAAAGCTCGATGATCCGTGATAACTGTAAATTTTCTTCCATATAAATAACACCTAAATTGTTGAACTGCAAATATCACTGCTGCACACTCCTTCTCTGAAACCGAATAATTAAGTTGCGCTTTGTTGAATTTCTTCGAAGCAAACGCGATTGGGCGCTGAAATCCATTATGTTCCTGACTTAAAATCGCTCCCATTCCTATTTTTGATGCATCCGTTTCTACGGTAAATGGTTTGCTGAAGTCTGGATAACACAACACGTTGTCAGACGTTATTGCGTTTTTCAGTGCCTGTACTGCTTCTAAACATTTCTCATCCATCTTAAATTTCACATCTTTTTTCGTCAACTGTGTTAGTGGTTCTGCTATCTCCGCAAATTTTGGAATGAATCGCCTGTACCACCCTACGAGTCCTATAAACTCCCTTACTTTCTTTACACTCGTTGGTACTGGAAACGCTTGAATACTCTTGATCTTTTCTTCATCTGGTTTTACTCCTTCCTTAGATATTACATGTCCTAGATATTGAACTTGTTCTTTTAATAACTTACATTTTGATGGTTTTAATTTAATATTAGCTTTCCGTAGTCTTTCGAAAACCATGGCTAACTTCTCCAAATGATCTGCTACTCCATTTCCATTATGTATGATGATGTCATCTAAGTACACTAAACAAATGTCTCCTGTTAATCCTGACAAAGTAAAATTCATAAATCTTTGGAATGTTCTCGGAGCATTCGCTAATCCGAAAGGCATCTTCCTATATTGGTAGTGATTATCGAGAGCAGAAAAAGCTGTCTTCGGTATAGATTCACTATCCATATCAATTTGATGATATGCTGATGTAACGTCAAACACACTAAACAGATTCGAGTTTCCTAAATAATCCAATGATTCTGTTAACCTCGGTATAGGGAAAAACTCCTTCTGCGTTACTGCATTCAGTGCTCTGTAATCTATACACATCCTCACTTTCTTCTCTCCATTAGGTAAATTTTTTGTAACTAAAACAATTGGAGCATTCCAAGCTGATGTAGATGGTTCTATTACTTTTGCTCTCAAAAGTTTATCAATTTCGTTCTTTAGTACTTCACGTTGTGAATATGGAATACTGTAATTCTTCTTGTTTATAGGCGTAATGTTGTCTGTAATGATTTTGTGTTGTACTGCTGTTGCACTCGTAAGTACACTTTCCCCCTCGTCAAATACATCCTGATAATGGTTAAGAAGTTCCGTTACTAATTCCTTGGTGTCTTCATCTAGATGTGTTAAATTTATTCCTTTTTCTATCCAATTCTTGTTTTTCACCATTACTGTGTTAATTTGTACTTTGTTCCCATCGTTTTGATCTTCGATTATCTCTGGTGCTACTTCGGCTAACGCTACTTGTTGATTCTTCTGAAGAGTAACTTCAAAATCATTTAAATTTATTGCTCGTAACAATACTTCTGGTTCATTCCTAACCAAAGCTCTGGCTACATATACACCATTTATTGTTGTCTCCGTAGGTTCAATTATTAAATCTTGACCTATAATACCCTGCTTAATTGATGCTATAAAAGTAACTTCAGTCCTTGGTGGAATTGGTAAATTTTCTGCTAACTTTACCTTCTTGATTACATTTTCCTCTTGCTCCTCTGTCCTTGCGTCATTATTTCTTACTTCCGCATTTGTAGTTGTAACTGATGACCCACTTCTCACATTACTGTAACCTGATGACGTGCTTTGATTCCCTGACCTGTCATAACTATCTTGAAGTTGTTGAGTATTTAACCTCTGTTCTACTAAATCTACATTCTTGTTTGCTCCTATTTCATTACAGGTAACGAAATCAAGTTCTGTACTTGTGTTCATTTTATTATTACACTTTTGTACTTGCACTTTGGCAATTACTTCTTGATTCTGCATTTCTTGCTGCTTTCTGTAATTCATATTATTTATTAATGTTTCATAGCTATTCCTTGCTTCTAGTTGTCTTCCCTCTAAAAATGTATCCGATGCACTATTATTAGTACCATCTTCTTCACAATAGTTTAGACTCTTATTTATTTCTTGCAATTCTTCTCCCCACTGTTCCTCATCGTCCTCTTGGTAGTTTTGATAACCCGTTTGCTCTTCGCACTGAAATTCTATTTGCTCCTGCAAATAATAAATTGGGATGTCGTAGCCCCATAACCTCAAAATGTTGTCCTTAAAGAAATGAATTACATCGTTGTTAAATAAAAAATCTCTTCCTAAAAGTCCTTGTGCCTCGATTTGTAGTGACTGATCACACACCATAAAATTGTGTGTGCCCAGTTCAATACCTTTTTCAACTCCTACGCCAGCTTCTAGTATACCTAAAGATCGTATTTGGTGTCCGGTTGCGTCCAACAGTTGAATATTGCTGCCATTGTAGACAGATTCTTGATCTACTGCTTCCGCTTTGATTGTCGAGACTGCTGCTCCGGAATCGATAAGAAACTTTACGAGCTTCTCATTTACCCACAGGTATACTATGCATGGAACGTCCGTTGTTAATTTTGATGAAATTTGTGGAATTGAGAGAACAACATTTTTCTGTGATTTTTCTTGTGCGTAGTTTATTGGCCCTCGACTTGGGTTGCAGTCGAAGGTCTGTTGCAGTTTAAAGATTCCCTCTGGGTAATGTTAATTCGCTGCTGAAATCCCCGATTGCCTTGACGGGTTGTATTGTTGGTTGTGTGACCACCATCTCTGTTTTGCCATCTCCCTTGCTGAAAATTAGATGCATGTTGTCCCCGAGTAGGTTTGGAGTTGTTTCTCTGCCAATTGTTGGAACGATAACTCTGCAAATTATTATTGTTGATATAATTATAGTTTTCACTCCTTGGTTGTGTGAAGTTCCCATTTTGCCAATGCCCGAAACTCGTTCCAGCGTGAACAGGTCTTGAAAATTGCTGATTTTGATAGCCACTTCCGCCGTAAAATTTCTGCCCCTGTTGATTTCTTCCCCAGTTTGGATTACCTTGGTTTCTACCAAAATTTTGACTGCCCTGGTTTCTACCAAAATTTTCGTTGCCTTCTCTGTAGTATCTCTCTTGAGAAAACTGCTGCTGTGGTCTAGGTTTCTTCCAACAGTTGCTAGTACTGTGATTAGACATCTTACAGTAGCTACATCCTGTCTTGGAACCAACTGTCATTAACCTTGGGCCTGAAGAAGGATTTGTGAAAGACACTGAATTGCACATTTCATACCGTCTTCCTATCATTTCTGCTTTCTCAATTGTTAAGTTTTCTTCGGCCAACAAAACAGGTGCTATTTGCCTCATTAGCTCTTTTCTCAGCCCTATTCTGAATTGGTTGAGCACTAGGTCCATATATTTCTTCTTTATTCCATCTATTTCCTTGTCTTTTGCCCCTTGTAAATCTTCCTCCAAAACTGCTCTGCCTAACCCATTTAATCTGGTTACGTATGATGCCACATCTTCGTCATGCCTCTGGAAACACTTTGAGAGTTTCATTTGCGCCTCTCCTGGTAACCTGATTGGAGTAAACTTGCTTATAAATTTCTGCACAAATTCGTCCAATGATGCTGTTTCCAATGCAGGATCTGAATCGTAATATGCTAAGGCATCCTTTGTGAGACTCAGCTTTATTATCTGTAATGTTTGCTCCTCAGACCAACCATCATATAAAGCCCTGCGCTTTATTTGCCGAAAATATTCTTTTGGTGAACCCTTTCCTGTGTAGGGGTCCATTGTTTTGGCCACCATTCCTGTAGTAGTATACGAAAACATCGGAGGTACTACCGTTGGATTACCTGTTCCCTGATCCTGTCTGTCTGTCCCTGTACCCGCTGGTGGAGGAACCATTGTTACTGCGTTCTAGTAATTTTCTTCTTTTCCAGTTGATAAAAACCTACGGTCCGAAAAGAAAATGCCACTGCCTCCTGGAGTGAAGTTCGAAGAGGTCGCTGATGCCAAATATCGAACCAAATACTGCTATCGTCAAATACCGCTGCTACCAGATACTCCTGCCAATACTGCTGCTACCAGATATGAGATACCACCAAATACCGCTGCCACCAAATATAACCGAGCCCTCAGATTCGAACACCTGAAATACTCAAGCTTTCCCTAACAACTCAGATGCACAACCTGAAAACGTCGATTAACCAAGACAGGCTTTTATTAACCCCATTAAAACCTGAATTGGATTTTATTAAGCACAAGATCTGCTTGTATTATGCTATTTATTATTTAATATGTTTATCCCTGAAATAAATATTAAACTGGAAGAAATGTATGAATAATAACACCAAATATCCAACAATCAATATATTAATAAATTAATAAAAATCCAACAAACACAAACAATTACACAAAAATTACAATGTAAAAATATCGTTTAACTTACTTACTTGTAAGGTTGGTCACAAGATTATTAATTAACACTTCTAATATTATTAAACAACTTTTGGTTTAAATTAACAAGAAATTATTTTCCTGTTATAAAATAAAAACTCAAAACGTTCAACTTAAAGCTCTGAGGTGTTTCTAGCCCGTAGCTAGAGAACAACTCTAAACTTTGTGGTGTTCTAGCCCGTAGCTAGCGAACAACTCTAACCTTTGTGGTGTTCTAGCTCGTAGCTAGCGAACAACTCTAACCTTTGTGGTGTTCTAGCCCGTAGCTAGCGAACAACTAACTTCCATGAGGAACTAAGCTTTTCCAAATCAATTTTGCATATAAAGTTTTGATGATTGATGTGAATACGTTTTGCATTGAAAAACAATGTAAAAAGGTAATTTCTGACAAAAGTTAATTCCTCATGCAAATTTGCAATACAGCAATTTATAAAAGAATTTATATATCTTCACAATTTGTTGCACATATTTCTAACCTACTTTACCAAAGTTCAAAAAGATTCAGCAAAATTGGTAAACTTAATTACACCATTAAGCTGACTCCAAATACCTAAGCAAGCATGTTGAAATATATGAAATGAACTATGCTATTGCACAATAATAAAATATGTAAATTATTTAAATACTAGATAAAGAAATGATTTTAAAATTTCCAATAATATATCAAAATACTCTAATTAAGGGCTAGGGTTACACCACTTCCGACAATATGGGTTTTGGAGGTTTGCGCATTTAAATGCAAAAGCGTATTATGCTTTCTGCCACAATCCCTACAACCCTTTGCTCTACAATGCATGGTATAATGACGCCCTTTCAAACAATTAAGGCATAGTCGCCTATTTTTAATTTCAGCATACCTAGATTCGACAGGAAGCTTTACAAATTCATCGCATTCATAAATACTATGCGGTTGCTTGCAAAATGAACATGAATGCTCTTTATTATTATTAGAGGTAGAATTTGCGTTTGTGGCTACAAAACTATTTGACGAATAACCCTTGGCCTTATCAATTTTAGGTTTTTCCTTATAATGATTGACATTATTTGGTACCGAGTCGCTCAACTTTTCTAAAAGCTTACATTTATCCTTTAAAAAAACCGTAATATCTTTAACCGTTGGTATCTCACTGCCATATTTAAACGCCTCCCACTCTCTTTTACTGGTGGGATCTAATTTTTTAGAAATAATGAATATAAGTAAGGTATCCCAGTGCTCGACGGGTTGCCCTAAAACCTTTAATGAATGCAAATGTTTCGCGAAATCTTCATTCAATTGTCGTAGTAAACTATGATTTTCCTTAGTTAAAGCAGGCAAGTTAAATATAGCCTTTACATGATTATAAACGATCAACCATTTGTCGTCATATCTATCTAGTAAAGTGTGCCACGCTACCATGTAATTAGCTTCAGAAAATTCTACAGACTGCACAACGTTACTGGCTCTACCTTTAAGCGACGCTTTTAGATAGTGAAATTTTTGAATGTTGCTAATTGTGCTATTTGAATGAATTAGCGAATTAAACGTATCGCGAAACTCAAGCCAATTGTGATAGTCCCCTGAAAATGTGGGCACATCTACTTTGGGCAGGTTTGCCTGAACCGCTACTGGCGTCTGGGCACTACTGGCTTGATTATTGTTCGGTTGTGCAATTGAGGAACCGCCCGGATTGTACCTCGCTATGAGATTTTTTGCCAATTGCATATATGTGTAGTAATTGTTTTCAAAATTATCCCTTTCTTGTTCATTTAGCTCTGCCACCCCATCATCACCTGCTTGCAAAGATTCAATTTGAACCTGAGTTTGATTAAATTCAGCTAACAGAGGTTCAGTTGTTGTTACGCGCATCGGTAATTGCAATAATTTTTTTCATTTATTTCTGGATAGTCCAAAATAGATTGAACAAGATTTACGAATCTCGTTAGATGGCCTTTGATAGTGGCGCGTTTACTAGTTAAAGTAGCTAACTCTGCCATGATATGCAAACAAAATCAAAAAACAAATAGAATACTCAGAAGGAAGCAGTATTACAAAGGATATGGACAGATATGGTAACAATAGGTATGAATCACTTACTCTGTCTTCTAAGTATTGTCGGAGCAGGAAATGATGCTACTAAGCGCCTTCAAGGGATGAACCAGGTAGCCAGGGTTGACGCGTGAAGTCACGAGCTGCAGTGGAAATTTTGTGACTCACCCAAGCAACGCTAAAATGCAATACCAAGCCGTTGTGGAATTTGCCAATTTCTTGATTATTAAGCCACGGATTTTTCTTGATATCAGCGTGCTGATGATGGACGAAGAACGAGAATGGTTGTTCACTGCAGGTCGCGGATTTCTTTAACACGTGCTGTTGCTAGGCCAGGCCACGTGATTAATCAAGACTTAAACCACTAAATGCACTTTTAATTTCACTTTTTACGCTTGATTCAATTATTTAGACTCGAAGGACCATGTTTAAACGCCTCCCACTCTCTTTAAAAATCAGTGAGATTAAAATTGATAGTGTTGATAGTCGATACTAAAATACAGAGCACGTCATCTGCCGGCCAAATTCAAATTGCCGGTAAAGTACGCTGCATGTTGTCCGATGACAGTATACCGTATACCGGCAAAATGTTGCCAGCCGGCTACTCACTAAGATATATCGTAAGCAGATAGTGTAATTGCATATTTCCTGAAAAGACCAGGCAGGGTAATTTTTCAGGACTTTTTTTTAAACAATGTTGTATTGTTTCCAGGGTTTCAGTGACGTAGCAAGAAGTCGTGGGGCTTGGGTTCCAGATTTAAGTCGGGCCTCTATAACACCTCTCCCCCCTTCCCAGTAGGAGATAAAAATAAAACCTTTCGTCATAGAAACACTTGCATATTTAAAAAACAAATGCAAACAAAATAACTAAGTACCTAATAAAGATCCATATAACGTAGAAACTATAATATCAACTGAAAATATTTATGAACAGACAAAGACATATCTACATAATGTAACAAAAAACGTACGTAAGATGTAACAAAAATTTAAAAATAAATCTAAACAACACTTCTTTGTCTCGCCTTAGCACTTGCAAATTTTTGGATGAATTTATTCAAGTCCAGAGGTTATGCAGTGCTATTTTCAATCGAAATTATAGTTAGAGACGACAATCCGTCTCGAAGCATAGTATTTCTTAAATAATTCTAAAATGTTGAGCATATCATCGTCTAAAGAATATAATATAATAAAAAAGCCAATAGAGCTTACATTTTTGAGCTCCCTGGTTTTGAAAATTTTTTAACAGTTTAGTTCTTTCTGCACTTTCTAATTTTTACTTTCCAGTTACGAGTTTTAACGAGAAACTAATTAAAAATAATAAAATTTATTTTTAATTAAAACGGAGTTACATTAAAATGTTACAAAAGCAATGTCAGAGCTTAAACTAACAGCATAACTAACTTCTAATAGCGTGTAAAATGCTTATATAAACGAAAGTAGCAGAGACTGCAGAATGCAGCTTTATCTTGGTTTCATATTTATCTAGCGTTACTATTCTAGGTACGTAACTCCTCCACCCTTAGATGGAAATATAAATTTGGAAAATTTTATTTCCTAATTTCGACTTTCAACAACATGTGCTAATGGCACAGCATGTGGTTTTTCAATTAATTCAATTTCAGTATTCTTGATTTTATTAATTTTATGAATAACTTTTTGGTAAAGGAATTTACGTTTACACATAAGTACGACGACAATAATAATTATAAGCATACATATCAATAAACTAGTACTTATCGATCCAATGGCCAAATGATGTGTCTTATGAATATTTTGGATGTCCTTAGGGACTTGTTTTAATTCCTCTTTGACTGATTGTAAATCATGTAGATTGACATGTTTTAAATTGATTTGATTAATTTCTTGCTTAGGGGTTAGACTTAAATCTAAAGCATCAATATGCGGTAAATAACTATCTTTAATATCTACGTTAATATTATGATTAATTAATAACTCATTTTCTTGTACAACAACATAACAAGAGCTGGGTATGATTAACATTTTGGTGCCGATTAAATGTTTTTTATATTCATTAAGGGCACATTTTACAGTGATAATTATCTGGTAAGGAGTTGCGATAATCCATTGGTTATCTATTATTTGAATTATCTTATAGTGATCAAGCCTGAAAGAATACATGTTACATGTTTTGTTAAGTATAAAAGACAACAATTGTGTTTCACATAACAGTTTATTAGGTATCGAAAGTGGTATTGATTTTTTACAAAAATATTCATTTTCTTTTATTTCGAGGCACTGATTGTCTGTTATGGGTATACTTTCTTTTTCGGAGTGAAGGATTTGATTGAAATGTGGTAAGATCATATGAAAATTATTATTGGTAGAAATGGGAATAGGAATTAATTTATACCTTAGGTATTTGGTTTTTGTTATAAGAGGTATTTCAAGAATGAACGTAATTTGTTCTTTGATTTGGTAGATTTTTACATCTATGATTTTTTCGTAATTAAGAATTTGGGTCTTATCGATGGGATATGGTAAAGATAAATATCTTTTGATATTATTTTCTTGTGATTCCATTAACAGCTTATTTTCTATAAATTGTAGTCCCTGGGTTAGGTCTTCATCTCCTATTAGAGCGGGATGTAGGTCATTTGTTTTTGCAAATACAAACGCTGTTTGCAGATCTTTTAATTTTATTAGAATCAGTTGAAGAAGGGCTATCATTTGATTCATTAGTCCTTCAGCATTTACGATTTCTGTGCTTTGTCTTACTACTTTTTGTAGAGAGGTTCGCATTTCTTCTAATTTATTTGTAATAAACTCTTGGTTCGAGTACAAATCCTTAATGGTTTCATTGAATTTTTCGATTGTTGTTAAAAGTAGGGATGCTTGATGTTCCATAATTTTCTCATGTTCTTTGGAGGTTTCTTGAAGTTCTTTTATCATATTTTCATATCGCTGTCCATCTTCTGCATCTAGGTTGCCCGTTACAAATTTGATTATTGATCCTAAACCATCGATGGCTCCTCGTTTGATTCGATGTGTTGGAAATAGGTGTTTAATGAGGTTTTCATTTTCGGTTACCAAAGTGTTCATTATGTTAAGGTAATTGGAATATTCGTAATTTGAGTAATTTCTAGATTTATAAGTGTTCCTTCTATCGAGGCAAATGGATGATGAACATACGGGGGATATTTCGGGTCTCTTGATGGTGCGAAGGTTATAATTAAGTTTTTTCACATTTTCTTTTAGATAATTGAACTCATTTAATAGAGGTTCGTAATTATTTTGAGCAATAAGTGTCCAGGTTGATGCTTGTATCAAAGTTGGTCCTAATTTCAAGGGGTATAGTCCGGGGTTGTTGGATAAGTCTTGTATGACTACATCGTTGGTTAGGCTTAATGACGTGCAGCAGAGGATTCTGGAATAGAAAGTAACTCGTTAGCGTGAGCTTTCCGTTCTTTATTAGATTTTTTATGTTTTAATTTACAAACGCTGCGATCAGATATCTCTAATATTTCGTAGGGTCCAACAAATTTGGGTAGGTGTTTTCCTCCTCTTGTTTCTTGGGATTTTAAATAAACAGTCATTCCTGGTAATAAATTGTGTTGTTTTCTTCCTTCGTTTCTTTTGTTGATAAGTGTTTCTTTTGTCTCTTGTTTTTCGCTATGAATTTGTTCATATAGGTCACTTAATTTGTTTTTATGAGACGTAACGTAATTTTCGTAAAATTTTGTAGTATAATCGAGGTCATATGGATTTCTTGAATCTGTATGTCCGAATAATATTTCTCTAGGGGTATATCCTAAGGATGAGTGTATCGCATTATTGTATCCTCATATTGCATTCGAATCTTTGGCGTTTCCCGGGGATGAGTTTCCTTTAATATACGGTAATGTTCTAGTAATGTGGAATGAGTTCTTTCTAACAAACTGTTAGATTCATGATGTCCGGGTGTGGTTACATGGAATGTTATTTTGTGTATCTCGAATAAATTTTTTAATATGCTCTTATTAAATTCGCCATCAGCAATGATGTTTGAGGGTACTCCATATTTTGTAAAGTAATCTAATATTTTATCAGATAGTTCTAAATTGTTTCGAGTTTCGATTTCATAGGCTTGTACAAATTTCGAAAATTGATCCAGAATTGTTAGAAACATGTGGTTTTCTACGTAGAAAATATCCAAATGTAAAGTGTTGAAGGGTTTATTTGCCGTTTCGGTTATGCAAAAAGGAGTTTTAATGGGATTTCTGTTATATTTTTGTTTTTTGCATATTTCGCAGTTTCTGATGAAGGTATTTACATCATCTTTCATATTTTTCCAGTAATATTTTCTTTTTAGTTTTTCCAGAGTTTCATCTACTCCTCTATGATTTGTTTTACTTTCATGTTGATTAGTTATTTGGATTGATTTTTCTTCCGCGTCCGTTAGATGTATTACTTGTGAAGTGCATTTATAATACTTGGGTGAATCTTCATTTGAGATTCTAGTTACATATTTACAGAATGCTTTATAGAATTTTTCTTCTGGGAATATACAATAATATTTCGTGTTGGCTGTAGAATATTCTTTCATAACTTTTTCAAATTGTTCTTTTAGGTTGTTTTCATTGATAGGTACTGTGATTTGTACGTGACCTTCGATAGTTCTCTTTTTTATTTCGGGTTTCTTTTTGTAGGTTTTTTCAAAGAAAATTTGATTTTGATGAGTTTGTAGGGGTTTTTCACAAATAGGTATTGACGCTGTAGATTCTTCCTGTGAATGTTGAGTACAATCACTAGGTCCTTCTCTTGGTGGATAATCTTCTAAATTAATAATTGTGGTGTCGATTAGATCTTCATAATCGGGGGGTGATATTGGTCGTACAGGTGTCATTGTAATGAGTGGTTCGGGTGTTTTCAATGATTCGTGTTGTTCTAAATCTTGAAGCAATTGGTCAAATTCTTCGTCTTCGTGTACGATGCAAGATTCATTGTCTTTGTCTCTCGAGGTGATCGGGTTTATGTAGACTCTAGATAGGGCGTCTGCGTTGGTGTTTTTCTGTCCTTTTTTGTATTGAATTTCGAAGTCGAATTCCTCCAATTTAAGGCTCCATCTTGTTAATTTACTGTTAGGTTCTTTCAGGTTGCGTAGCCAGACTAGGGGTCGATGATCGGTATAAAGGGTAAATCTTGTTCCAAAAAGGTACGGTCTAAAATGTTTCGTAGCCCAAACAATTGCCAAGAGTTCTCTTTCGATGGTTGAGTATTTTTGTTCTGTCTCATTCAAGGTACGACTTGCGTATGCGATTGGTTTATCTTTTTGGCTAAGTACGGCTCCTATTGCAACATTCGATGCATCCGTAGTTAATTCGAATGGTTGATTAAAATCGGGGTGAATTAATATTGGTTCATTAATTAAGATATTTTTTGATCTTTCAAAGGCATCTATAAATTCTTTATCATGTATTATTTTGTTGTTCTTCTTAAGGCATCGGGTTAAAGGTTTTGTCAATTTTGAGAAATCTTTAATAAATTTTCTATAATAACCAAGTAGGCCAAGAAATGATTTAATTTCTTTATTTGTTTTAGGTATTGGGAATTTTTGTATGCATTCAATTTTTTTAGGGTTAGGTTTTATTCCTTCCGGTGTTATTATGTGTCCTAGATATTCAAGATCTTTTTTAAGAAATTCGCTTTTGTCTAATTGAATTTTAACGTTTGCTTTTCGAAATCTTTCAAATACGTTTTTCAATCTTGTCATATGTTCTTGTAGCGATGAGGAATATATTATTACGTCGTCGAGGTAGACCATGCATTGATTGGTGGTAAGTCCTTGTAGAATATTATTCATAAGTCTTTGAAATGTGGCTGGTGCATTCCGAAGTCCAAAGGGCATTCTTTTGAAATGGAAATGTCCTTCTTCGGTGGAAAATGCGGTTTTTTCACGGTCTTCGGGTTCTATTTCGATTTGGTGGAAACCTGAGGCTAAATCGAGGGATGTAAAATAATTGGCTCTGCCAAGCTTATCTAAGATATCTTCGATGTTGGGTAAAGGGTGTTTATCTTCGATCGTTTGTTCATTGAGGCGTCGATAATCGATCACGATTCTCCATTTTTGTTTTTCGCTGGCATCAATTTTTTTTGGTACAATCCATATTGGAAAATTGTAGGGCGATTCACTAGGTTCTATTATTTCCTGTTCTAACATTTTCTCAATTTGTTGTTTAACTTCTCTTCTATGTACCTGTGGGTATCGATATGTTTTTGTAAAAACTGGATCGTTTGTCTTTGTCCTTATATGATGTCGAATTTTATTTGTTGCTGTGAGTGGTAATTCAGGATGGTGAAAAACATCTTTGTATTCGTAACAAAGTCCGGTGAGTAGAGTTTTTTCTTCTTCGTTTAGGTGGTTGATACGTAAATTATTTTTAAGATTTTCATTTAATAGTTGGTTTTTCTTTTTATTGTCAACAGATGTAAAATTTAATTGAACTAATTCTTTGTTTTCAAAATCTTCCAAGTGTATGGGGCTTTGAAGGGTAAGACTTACGTTTTTGTCTGAAGTATTAATTATAGTGGTACTAAACCAATTGTTATGTACATTCACAAGGGCGTTAGGTATTGATATCCCTTGTCCGTAATTTCTTTTCTTACAAATTTTTATACCGTTGAGGCTCTCGGTTGGCATTTTGATTTTCATTTCGGTTCTTGACGGGACCTTGATTACATGTATGGTATCTTTTATTTGTTCTTCTAAATTTTGGTATGACTTTTTCTGTTGTGCAGATGGATTTGATTTTGTTGGTAGAAAGAAAGGTACTGTAGTCTTTTCTGTTTGAATACATTGCTGTCGGAAATCAATGCTTGCTCCTATTTCGTTAAGTAGGTCGCTTCCTATAAGTCCTATGTAATTGTCGTGAAAATTATAAAGATAAACTTCATGTACTCCTTCTTCATTAAATAGTGAAGGTATGGGAATGTTGGCTACTTCATCATGGTATGTCTTGCCATGTGATGTTGCAATTTCGAAGGGTTTTTTAATTATGGTTTCAGGGAAGTGTTGATGTATGAATTCAGGTCTGATTAGCGTTCTTGTGCTACCTGTGTCTATCATTAATTTGTAATCGGTTTGGGGTATTGTAATATAGGGTAATGTAGGGTTGTTATAATTGCAAAGGGTTATAATTTCTCCGAGGCTAGTATATGAAAATTTTCAAGTTCTTCTACTTGAGGCTCGAATTCTTGTGCGTCATCTACTTCGAATTGTTGATAATCTATGTCGCCATATTCATTTTCGTAGTTTTCGGCTTCTGCTTGTAATTCTTGCAATTCTGTGTTTTCTGTATAAAATAATTCCGTGGATGTAAAATTGCGTGGTTGATTAATTGTTTAAATGTAATTTTGTTGGCGAGGTACGTGTCGTTGTACAGTAGGTCTTCTTTGTATTGTGGATGTTTGCATAGGGGTAGGTTTTTCTTTAGGAACAGTTCCCGTAGGTTTGAATACGTTTGGTTGTCTTGAGTTAGATCTTGTATTTAAATTAACTGGTTGTTGTGGGAAACCTGGAAATATCGTAGGTGGTATTGCAGGTAAACGTTGAGTTTGTGCACGTGGGTAACCTTGAAACTGTGCGTTTGGTGCGAATTGAAAATTCGGTGTTGATCTCATTGGAACGTATGTGGGTGTTGGCACATATGTAGGTTGGTGTGGTGTTGTGCGAAATGACGTATTCTGACGTGATGCGTTGTTTGATTTTTGCATAGGCGTTTTGTGTAGCGATGACATTTGTGATCGGCGATCTTCTATGTTTTTCTCTTCTAATATAATTTTTAGGGCGTCTTCCATAGATGCGGGATTTCTTGATCTTACGTATCGGCTGAGATCTCCTCTTAAACCGGTTAAAAACTGATTTTTTGTGAGACTGGTATACATGTTCGTTTTTATTTGGATTATATCTCCGTTTGGCTCATTCATAACGAGGTGTGTGAGTAATGATGTTCTTAATCTCATGCATTTGTCGTAAAAATCGAGTGCGTCTTCATTTCTCTGGTATAGATTAGTAAGTTCTTGTAATAATGCTTCTTCTGAACGATTATCTCCAAAACTGATTTTTAATTTATTTTTAAGTTCAGCCCAGGTGGTTATATTTTGTCCAAGAGTAACAGCTTCTGCTGCTCCGGTTAATCTTGATAAAGCGGTCGTTAGTAATAAAGTATTGATATAGGCTCGTGGATCATCGGCTGAGAATTGTTCGATTATGGCTCCGGCCTGACGTATCCATTTGACTAATTTTGTAGGGTTTCCGTCGTATTCTCCAATGTTGTTTAAGAGACTAGGATGAAATCCAGGGGGGAAATTTTGTGGATTTGCCATTATTATGTTTTGTTGGTTTAAATTGTCGATAGGTTCCTCTTCAATAATTCGCAATCTATCGATTTGTCCTATCAAGTCGTCAATAATTGACATAAAATTTGTTTTTGTTCACGGAAATAATTTGCTTAATATTTAAACTAACGGTTAACAATTCTAATTAATTTTTAAACTAAAAATTTTTTATTTATTGTTTCTTAGCAAAGGAAAGGTATATTTACTCCTTGTTAGGAAACGCAATCCATTTACTTTGAAACGGGGCTTTATTTATTTTTAAATTAAGTGCCTACCCATCTAGTGTGAGTACAGTAAGAGATTAAGTTACTCTAGCAGTAACACTTACTGGTCTCGCTTACCGCACTAGACGTGATTTTGTGTTTTAAAGGTTGCAATCGCTAATAATGAAAGCAATTATTAACAACAATTCTCCTGAGAATCTGTTGATAAATGAATTGAATTCGATTATTAGTTGCGTAAAACTAATGATGATTATTTTAACAATTTAATTATAACTTATGCTCCAAAGTGAGCTATTTATTTGTTTCAAGCATAAGCCACTTTTCACTTTTTGCCACTTGCTAATAAAATTTTCTTACATTAATATTTCGATGGTTTTCCTCATGTTCGTTGAGCGTGTGACTGGACCCAGCGATGCTTGTCCGGGGCGTTGTCACCGGTGTGGTCAGCTTTCTCGATGTTTGGAGGGCTGGTTCACGTTGTAGGGCTCTTTTAGCGATTTTTGTCCTATGGAGTCGATGGTCAGTTCTGCTTCCGAGATTTGGACGATGCTTGTTTCTCCTCAGGGTTGTAGAAGTTCTTTGGCTTCTCAAATTAAGCGTTAAAACGCAAGAACAAAGTAATTTTTGACTTTTGAGAAATCCGCCGCGACTGCGCCAGTTACGAGTTTTAACGAGAAACTAATTAAAAATAATAAAATTTATTTTTAATTAAAACGGAGTTACATTAAAATGTTACAAAAGCAATGTCAGAGCTTAAACTAACAGCATAACTAACTTCTAATAGTGTGTAAAATGCTTATATAAACGAAAGTAGCAGAGACTGCAGAATGCAGCTTTATCTTGGTTTCATATTTATCTAGCGTTACTATTCTAGGTACGTAACTTTCCTATACTTTCAGTATAGGGAAGTATTGATTTCATGCAAAATTTCAAAGTTGAGATTTTAACGGAAATAGTCGGGGGGAGGTCCATGGACCCCAAAAACGTGATTTTTAGAAATGTCTGTCTGTGGGTGGGTGTGTTACGCTCCATATCTCCGGAACGGCTGGACCGATTTTGATGTGCTTTGGAATGAGGGGGTATATCAAAAATTCACCGACAAAATAAGCTTTTAAAAAAACCGAAACCGGAAGCGGAAGTTAGACATGTTTTTTTGGTAGCATTTTTTTCAGAAACTGAAATTTGGAAATTTTAATAGTGGAGATTAAAGAAGGCCTTAGAACAAATCAAACTATTTTTTACCGAATTCTCTGGCTTTAAAATGGCGGCCGCTACGAATTTTTGAACATTTCGACTTTAACGCCCATTTACTCAAAAAAAAAGTTATCTGATTGGAATCAACTACATCTTGTTTGGTAGCCCTTCAAGGGTACTATACCATGAAATATAATTAATTTTGAAAATATAAAAACGATCGCAATGACATCACTCCAAAATTTTGGAATTTTTCAAAAAAATATTTCTCAAAAACCTTGCACCTTGCGTTCCCCATTGATAGCAAAATCCGAATATAATATTTTTTCGATAATTTCATATTTAGGGGGGCTACTGTTCCCCCTCCCTCCAAATTTTTTCGATAAAAAATTAAAAACCTGGTTTTTTGTTTTGTTTGCTCTAGGAGAATCTTTTTACAAAAAATCAAAAAATCGAATTTTTTGCCCCTTAATAATCTTTTTGTCCTTTTTGAAGAATTTCACATACTTTCTACAGCAGTTGTATTCTTATACTAGTCGTTTAATGTTCAGTGTAGGCTAACTTTTTTATTTTAATAGATAGACTCGCAAACCCAAGAGCAAAGTTGTAGGGCAAATTCTTCTCGATTGTATTTAAGAAAAAAAACTTGAGTTTCCAATTTTAATATGGCGGCCACGGTAAAAAATAACTTTTTTTTAAATGGAAACGTGGCATTTTGGCTTTAAAATCAGAAAGGTTTTGAAATTCTAAACACAAATTAATAAGAGTAATTTCTTGCTAAAAATAATACTTCTCGAGTTATTAATATATTTTCAAATATCAATTTCCGCGCTTCCGTTGATTCAGTCCGAATATTTTACCCAACCTTATGCTTGCAGCGCAGCGGTCGGTCTTTCTTCACCCGCTTCAAGATGTTACAACTTATAAGAACTAATTACTTTAACTAGTCGTGTCTAGACAGGTGTATATCGAAAGTGTTGGAAAATATAAAACAATGTATTTAAATGTATAGGAAAGTCCAGGCGAAGTGTTTCGTTCATTTTTGTTTTTATAGTTGTGGCACTCGATTTATGCACATTCTTTTTTTGAATTCATTTTACCGAACACTTCACTTCAAACTTTGTTATTGAAGCAATTTCAACGATCGTGCAAATCGTACGTAACAGAAGGTTGCCATGGTAACGTACCCCCACAGTCACGGTTGTTCAGCACGGCTACTCGGAAGAAAAAACTATCATGATACTTCCTCCTTTTATTGCCTATTTGAAATATAAAGAGAAGTGTAGGACTAATTTAATACTTACTAGTACCCTAATATTTTTAAACCACCGGTGGTGTATCAAGATATTCGACGAAAGTACCCTGGTGGTTACGCCACTGTAAGGTTTCTGGGTTATTGTTGAAAGACGTTTTTATTAATAATCCGTATAAATTCTGTTATTTTATTACCTGTCTGGGCATTTCGTAAAAAGGCGGATTTCACCAAAAGACTACGACGTACAGTCTGTTCAATGAAAAGAATCGACGAAGGCCGTAGATACTTTATTGTTGATACATTCTTTATTTTTTATTCATAACAGAATTTTTTTATGTATATATTTCTATTTGGTTCGGATTCCGCAGCGCAATATCTACCGCCATACGTAAGTAGGTAATCCACAGTGCCGTTCAAATCTCGTACGTGTGCAGATGTAAATTTCAATCGTTATTCGCGCGGGAATATTTAAAACGTAAAAAGTATGGGAAAGTACCAACTACCCGTTTCGCCCTATAATAGTGCAAATAACAATTGACTATAGAATCATTTCGCTCCTGTTTATAGACATTAATAAAATTTAAGATATTGGTATGTACTGAAACATTATTTAATTTTGAGTGACTAACCCCGACCTTTTAAGTGCCACAGCAGTCAATCGAATTACTTTCTCACAACTCAATTTATTCAAATTCAATTGATCGGTCATAGAACATATTAAGTCATTGATTAAACAATTCGTCAATTGCTGCGCTGTACTTCAATCAAATAAGTAACAAACAATAACTGTTATTTTTATATTAATCTGTTTATAATGTAAATGCAGTTTTCAGTTAATATTTTTTTTATAGTTTTGCTATTATAATAGAAACAATAACAAAATTGTGTTTTTACAATTTTGCGATTATAACGAATGAACTAGAACCAAGACAGCTACGATTCTAAACCGTTTTCCAATTCATTAAATCTGTATTAATAGATATTGGTTTTAAGCGATTTTTCCAGTATAATCGAACCGTATTGCAAGCTGTTACTTAATCTGACAAACATCTTTCCTCCAAATGCAGGAACTATCACACCGAACAATTTATCCAAGAGCAATTAATTATTTTCCTTTTTTTATTTCAATAGTATATTGTGTTTTATAAACGTGGCGTTAATTACGATCTCATGTCAGTCCAATGCTAAAATTAGTTTGTTAGTGTATGTAATGTAATCTTGTTGATAAGATAATAATGTGTTGAAACGAAAATAAGTATAATAGTTTACTTTGTAGATATACCGGTCAAAATAAAATGTTAAAAGTACATTTATACCGTTAAATATACGTTATTGGATGTAGTATTTTGGCTGATACAATAGGATCGACTAGGAAATGAACCCTCGATTAATTAACTGAGCAAAGGACTAAGTCGAGAATATTAGTTTGTGTTATTAATGTGAAACATGACATGTTACACAATAAAGCCGGAAGTAAGTTGAACGGTATTGAAAGCTAGAACGTCCAGATCATCATCATGCTATAAAACTACCAAACTGAAAACAAATATTGTGTCTGCTATTTTTTAAACGTTATTGTATCAAAACTAGCGATCTATCAATTTCAGGATGTTTGTCTTCAATAATACAACAATGGGGTCGATTTATATTTTTCTTGAATCAAATTTACAATATTTGGCTACTCTCGTGTTTTTTTTGTTTTTTTCTATTACCCGAAAAATTGATGATTGAAGTTTCTATTTTAGAAGGCGTTTTAAAATTAAAATGTTCACCACAATATGACGTCATTTAGCGGTAAATTCGAGCATGCGCAGTACTGCCATTTTTTGTTATTTGTGTTGCTGCTGTAGGTATCGTAGTACAGGCATTTTAGATTTTAACCTTGCAAAAATACTATAGAGCTGAAAATTGGTGTACAGATAGTATTCATTTTCCCGAAAAACATACTAAAAGTTCCTAAAAATCTCATGTCTGCCTCTCGTTCTTTTTGGAAGCTAAAAGGGCCTAAATCACAAAACCCTGCCTTTCTTCTTTTTCGGACAACTATCCGGCTACAAATTACCTGTGGTTAATTAATTTTGCAACTCCTGCTGATGCTTGTTTTTCTTGTCCATCCCCACTATACAGAGTGATAACGAAACCAGGTACTCCATCATTTAGCGGTAAATACGACCATGCGTAGTACTGTTAGTTTTGTGTTTTTGGTGTTGCAGCTGTTGGTATCGTAGTACAGGCATTTTAGGTTTTGACCTTGCAAAAACTAGTATATGGCTGAAAATTGGTGAAGAGAATATTTATTTTCCTGGACGGCATACTACAAGTTTCTAAAAATCCCGTCGTTTTTTTCGAAGCCAAAAGGGCCTAAATCACAAAACACTGCTTTTCTTCTTTTCCGAGACAACTGCCCGGCTACAAATCACCTGAGATTGATTAATTTTGCAACTCCTGCCGATGCTTGTTTTTCTTGTCTATCCCCACTATACAGGGTGATAACGAAACCAAGGACACCATTAATTATTTCTAGAATTTTCACGATAATGAAATAAAATTGGGCGTTTTTAATTATTATTGAAAGATGCGAATTTTATGACATATTATTTTCCATTCATCACTTTTGGTTACAGTGGCAGTGATATCAACTGTTTTTTCTTCAACAACTCTTTATATTACGATATATTCTAATAGACTATTAAATTCGCAAAGTCGAAAAGTTACTGATAAAGTTGAGCTGTTAACTGGTAGAGGGCGCTAAAGTAAAACTTGAAGTAGGCAGGGTTTACAAATGGTCACTTTTTTGAGATAAAAATTACTTTTTTCCGTGTAGGTCGCTAAAAGTCGCTAATTTTAGCATTTAATTACTAAAGTCTTAATTTTTTAGCTTTGATTCATCACATTTTAAAATTTCTCTCTATTTAATCCGTCTTTACCTTTTTTGGTTTCCCGTAAGTTACTATATCAAGCGATTCTGAGCTGACATGGGCGTGCTAGTACAATTTTTGTAATTGAGCGAAAAGAAATTTTCAAAATTTTGGTAATTAAAATATTGCTGAAAAACGGGCCAGGATTTTCTTTTAATTTTGTAGGCTAGTGGAGCTGGAGATGACCTACAATTTAGTTCGTGGCGCGGCCCGCTAAGTGCTCTGTGACACTTTCTATGAATTTTCAAAATTTCGGCTTTAACGCTTATTTTCTCCAAAACAAGCGTGCAGTTTTGAAACTACTAAGACTCTGAAGTGAGAAAAAATCAAACTTTTGATATTTTCATAAACATATTGCCCTAAAACTGATCAAACGATTATTTTTAAAATTTGTACGCTTATAGAGCTGGAGATCAGCAACACTGTGGTTCCCAGTCCGCTAATTTTTTTGTAACGCCTTCTACGAATTTTTGAAAATCTATGCTTCTTTATTTAATACATAGGAGACGTTTAAAATTTCTGTTTAAGCTGAATTGCTTATGAATGTTAGTAGAATAGGATTGACAAAATCATTTTCAGGTGCGGCAATACTTAGGGAGGTTAATTTTCCCTCTCCCACCAAATTTTTGGCGGATGAATGAGTCCTTCCGTTTTTGTTTTTTTTTTCATCCAAAGGTACCCCTTTTTCCAAAAAAAAAACATCAATTGTTTTTCACAGAAACACGTACGGTCATCAGTCAGCTGGTAGTTATAGCGTAGCTCGTTTTGACTGCACGTCATATAATGTGTTTTTAGTAGCACGATCGTTATCTTCCGTTATCTGTACTACACGACGTGTTCCATTTGCGCTTTGCGAAGTAATAACAATGTGCGTTTATTTTCTACTCTAGTGAAAAAAATTTTGGGACATGGGAAGAGTAAAAGTTTCTTAAGTATCGGAAATTTACTTTACTTTGAATTATATTAAGTAATTAATTAATTCACAAATTATTTCTAGTAATGCGATTGGTATAACGGATATGCAATGTATTTGTGAAATACATAGGGTTTTTTTGTTAAGAAGTAGTAAACAACCCCATTGTACCAATACATTTTATGCTAGGCCTGGGATGCGCAAAGTGGGACCCCCCCCCCCCCCCCCCCCCCCCGAGGGACGCAACATGATGCTGCGAGGGGCGCGATGACAAGCGCAATTTGTACGTGATTGCGACATAGCAGATTATTATTTCATAACAGATAAATATTACACTTTACACATAAGCACTAGATGTGTTTGTATGAAGACTCTAATCCCAGTCCCGCCAGCCTAGCCCAAACGTTGTCCGTGGAAGGAATGCCTCCCACTTTGTGTACCTCGGTTATTATTAGTAGCATTGGTCCGACTTTGATGAGCTTTGAATGTTGGGGTATATCAAAAATTCACCGACAAAATAAGCTTTTAAAAAAAATCCGAAACCGAAGCGAAACATGTTTTTTCGTAACACTTTTTTTCGTAATACGATTCTTTCAATCTGTCAACGGAATCTGATATAAGATCTTAAGGACATCTCTAATGCATTTTTTCGAATTTTCTAGCTTCAAAATGGCGGCCGCTACGATTTTTTGAAAATATTGATTTTAAAGCTTTATTACTGAAAAACGAGTCTGCTGCTCAGGATCAAGTTTCGTATTGTAATAGCTGTAGGGGGCACAATGTTACTATGTACAAAAAGTTTTGATAATATGATAAATACAAAGTAATACAGTGTGGTTGTTATGCGAAATAATAACACTCACGTAAATAATTATAAAACTATTTATTGCTAACAAAACAAAACAAATGTACAGACAATTCAAAGACACAGAATAATTATACGCACGAAATCAGTTGCGTTCGTAACGCCATCACCCACTGTACTGAACAAGGGTAGCGCGCGCCGGAAACCCTTAGTCCACCAGGGTTGGTTTTCAGCTTCCCCATTGGTTGCTTCGTACGGTAGCATTTCCGTAGAATCTTCTAGAATGTTCTAGAACGATCTATGCTACCGCGAAATTTCAAAGCTGGGAACCGGTACAACAGTTTAAAATTTTGAACGTTTGCAATAAAATCTTGCTCAAAAGCTGGCCACGGGATTTGTTTTAATAATACTAAATTTTATAGGCAAATAGAGCTGACGATAAGCTAAAATTTGGAAAATTTTGACTTTAACGCCTATTTACTCAAGTACGGGTTATCCGATGGGGATGCAATTTGATATTTTAAATGCCTTAGGGCAAGAACATTTGGAACATTTGGAACTGCTAAATCTGTGAAGTGAAAAATCTATATTTTTACATTAATAAAATATACAAAAAAGCAGGCCAAATAATTATTTTTAAATTTTAAAGGTTCATAAGGCTAGTTATGAGGTACAATTCGGTTCCTGTCCCACTCAATTTAAGCAATCCTTTTCTAAAAAAATTAAAAATCGATGTTTTCACGTAAAAAACAGTCGGGTGGTAGTTATGGTTTAGCTTGTTTTAACTGCACGTCATATTATTAACTGCACGTCATATTATATATATCTTTTTTGTTGCACGAACGGTAATTTAATTTTAGAACTTAGGAAGAGTAGCAGTTTCTCAAATATATAGAAAGTCCGGGCGATGTGCTTCACCCTTTTGTTTATTGTTATTTTGCACCATTACAAAAATACCTACCTTTTGCCAATCATTGTGCTTAGTTTTCAAAATTTCCTCGTCCCGGAAGTGTTTCCGCTGGGGGTATTCTACACCCCAAACTTCTCGGTGCTAATCTTGCCGGTTATGGAGGGGACGCTAGCTTGTATTGACATTAAGTGCGGTATGCGACCTGAAAAGTTTGCGCAAGAGAATATGAAAATGACAAGATTAATGTGGATTCCTTCAGCTATTTTAAGTAAAAGGCAGTGCTCGTCCTACCTTTTCAGGGCTACGTGCAAAATTAATGTGCGTGACAAAATAACAATAACTTGAATTATTTTATCAGTTTTAATTACTATTATAATTATAGTAAACAATTATAATATAAAACTCAAAAGTAGACGTTATTTAATGGATACAAAATATTACACATATAACAAATTATTAAATATATTGAATAATAAAATCATAATGCATATAAATACACTACAAATAAACTATTTATATGTTCATTCCAACATGTAACCCTAAACAACAGCGAATGCCACATTACCGCCTCACCTTCCAACTGAGAGTCCGGCTGAATACACTGCCAAGCTGGTCTACGCGTGATTTTGTATAATAATATTATACATGGTGGTATATCTACGAGTATGGAGTAATAAAATAAAGGCAACTAAAATAATAAAATCAAAAACAATTCTTTTCTATTTTTGTGTGGCTGATCAAAGCGCGCGGCCGGGTGTGATGCACCTCTACCACCCACCTAGGACCGAGCCCGGTAAAAAGGCAATATTGTCAAAAAAGAAACGATGTGAAAGAGGAACAATAAGAATTTGGATGGCATAGTTTTCTTTTATTGAAAAGTGGAATTTCCAGAGGGCTTCTTTTCAGAGCTTTAGATTTTATATTACCAAAATATATACCTGAACATTTTTCCTTAAAAATGACTAAAGTTTAAGGTTGTTTCGTGAAACTGTTTTTAAATATTTATTTAAATATTTAAAAACTGCAACGACCCAAGACAAACACAATTATTTATGAAAAAGTATGGGTATGCTAATATGAGGTTTAACTGAAAATAGCAGATTTACTAAACTACTAACTAAACTGTATTCTCAAACCAAGTCTAATTTTACGTGATGGATGTGTTCAGGAAATTAGTTAAGACAAGATTAAGGAAATGCGAACGTATGAGCTAGGTAATAATAATAATAATATGTATCTATATAAAAAGGCTGACTTGCTAACGGCAGATAACATTCATGCGCTAACACAAATTGTTTTTTAATAACGTTTTTAGCTTCGCTTATTTTCTCTTTCATAGTATGTGCATAAAATATTGTACAGCAACGGTGTAGCGATATTATTACTTGGTTTAATTTTGACTCTTTATTCAAGCTCGGTAAATTCAGTGTTTAAGTGAAAACGGAAAACATATTTTGTGCTTTATTGAAGAGGAGTCGTAAAAATAAATTATGTCGGGAATTCTATTTTCGTCGATTGCGGGATAGATAAAAATCGATTTACTTTGATAGAGCGAAAGAAAAAATAATTTTATTTTATGAAATGGATGAATATTAAGCAGCGGTTGTCTCGCTAGCGGCAATAGGTTTACACATTTTTGGTAATACTTTGGAAATAACTCAAACAATCACAGTCACCCGGCAATCACGGCATAACTCGACAATCACAGCGATAACCCGGCAGTCATGGCAATAACTCGCTAATCAGGGCATAACCCGTCTATAACTCGCCCTTCGCGGCAATAAGTCTGCAATAACTCGCCAATCACGGCAACAACTCGACAATCACGGCAATAATCCGGCACCCACGGCATACCTCGACAATCACGGCAATAACCCGGCACCCACGGAAATAACTCGCCAATCACGGCAATAATTCCGCAATCACGGCAATAACCCGGCACCCACGGCATAACTCGACAATTACGGCGATAACCCGGCAATCATGGCAATAATTTACCAATCACGGCATAACTCGATAGTAAGTTAGCAATCACGGCAATCATTCGACAATCACAGCAATAACCCGGCAACCACGACAATAACACACTTTTCATGACAATAAATCGCCCCTCACGGCAATAAGTCTGTAGTAACTGCAATAACTCGCCTATCACGGCAATAACCAGGCAATAACTCACCAATCACGGCAATATGTCGACAATTCCGGCAATAGTCCAGCAGTCACGGCAATAACTCGCCCTTCGCGGCAAGTAGTCTGCAATAACTCGCCAATCACTGCAATAACCTGGCAATCACGGCAATAACACGGCAATCACGGCAATAACTTGCTAATCACGGCAATAAGTCGACAATCACGGCAATAACCCGGCACCCACGGCATAACTCGACGATCCCGGCAATAACCCGGCACCCACGGCAATAACTCGACAATCACTGCAATAACTCGACAATCACGGCAATAACCCGGCACCCACGGCATAACTCGACAATTACAATCACGGCATAACTCCACAGTAAGTTAGCAATCACGGCAATCACTCGACAATCACAGCAATAACCCGGCAACCACGGCAATAACACGCTTTTTATGACAATAAATCGCCCTTCACGGCAATAAGTCGGTAGTAACTGCAATAACTCGACAATCACGGCAATAACCAGGCAATAACTCATCAATCACGGCAATAAGACGACAATCGCGGCAATAAGTCAGCAATCACGGCAATAACTCGACAGTCACAGCAATAAGTGGGCAGTCACGGCAATAACTTTGACAATCATGGCAAAATTTGTCAATTACGGCAATAAGTCGGAAATCACGGCAATAACCCGGCAATAAAACGAAAATCAACGGCAATCAACGAAAACAAATCGGTGATCAACAAAAATATTCAGGTATATTCGCTGGTGTAGAACACCCAACTCATGTGAGCAGTCTGTGTATCTACTCTGCAGAACGATTATTTTACAGAATGATATTTAAACAGAATCCGAAGTCACTCGAAGTTAGTTTGGAAAATGATCCTGCGTGATCAATCAACTGTTCTGAACAGTTATGCAACGAACGGAACTAATTTATATTTGATTGCCATGAACCAACACTAAGTTAATTTTTAACCGTTTAGGGCCTAAACTTTAGGCAAACTTAAACTTCATAACACCTTCCCACACTGTTATTTTGACAGAAGAAAACATGTTTTGAACTTCCGCGAACTCAAAAAATTGGTTTAAAAAACATCTGTCTGTCGGAAGGTGGGTATGAGTGTTTGTCTGTGCGCTTCAACTCCTAAATGGATGAGCCTATTGTGATGCCCTTTGGAGTATATCAAAAAATCATCCACAAAATTAACTTTTGAAAACATCCGAAACCGGAAGCAGAATTTTTCAAATCTAGAAGTAAAATCTGACCCTAAGGCAAATCTAACGGTTTTTATTTCTCTTTTTAGGTTCAAATTGGCGGCTTCTACAATGTTTTGAAAATTTTTAATTTTACGCTTTATTACTAAAAAACATGTTGCCATATCGGCACACTCTATAATTATTATGATAGTAGTCCGACATGAAAACAATGTTATAATTCAACAGAATTTTTAATTGATTCCAAAAATCACAAGATTCGATAAACAACAAACAGACATAACGAACAGCATTCAATAGCGGAAGAAGCGTTCAAAGCTGTCAAATTAGCTGTTTTTACACATTCTAGGCTAAAATGGGGAATAAATTAGAATTTGTGCACTGCAAGAACTTAAAACTAACTAAAATTCCGCAAAATTATTGGGAACTGAAGTGAGAAAGCTTCGCGATAGATAAATGTGAATTAAATTTAAGCTATTGGTGAAAGCACATGGAAGTAAAATGGAAATCACTAATAGGTGGCAACGAAAGTAGTCTCATTCCTTTCATTTTGTTTTATTTGTTATTACATTGAATTAAAATTTTGGCAAAGTAATATGCGTATAAAATCACATTATATGATGTTTACGTCAATGCTTTACATTTTCGGTTTCGCCGGAAGTGACCCCAACTGTCTCATTTAAAATGGAACACCCTGTATATTTCGACACGTTTGAAATCAGAATCAAATTCTGAATACAGTGGTATATACTTCACTTGTTTTTTTCTGACAGTTTGAAAAACGTACAATGCATTTTTCTGCTTGATGTACATGTAGTTATTTGTGTAACTAGTGCGCAAAATGATACTATAGCGCAAGATTGAAAGTTTTTTGACTAGACGTTAACCGAGTCAAAAAATCATTGGAGAGCGCTAAAGGCAGTTCTCGCACGAGATGCACACAATATTTTTTCTACAACTGTATTCAAGAAAAGAAATCGAGGTAAAATCGTTTTAATTTAATTGCAAAATAAAATGAAATTGTTGACGTTGCCCTTGGCAGTGTACGCTAAAAAAGTTTTTCGCCGATTGACATTGAAAGTTTGATTTAATTAACATTTGACAGTCACGAAAGTGTCACTTTTACTGCTTAGACATTAAAAAACGGCTTTAAAAGTAACATTTATCAAATTGTAAACGTCAAATTTGTTTTTGCATACCAACCGCATGACATAGCAACATGATGACAGCGATAACATTAAAAATATTAAAAATAATTACAAAATTATGTTAATTCTAACAAATCGACGAAAAAAAGTTACTTATTTTTACGCTGCTATGGCAAAGTTAAAAAAACAGCCGCCATCAAAAAAAGACCAATTTTGACAAACAAAAACTAAACTGAAAAGGTTACTTTTTGTGACGTTTGTAGAAAAATATTGTATCTATAAAGTCAACTGCTATTTTAAAAATAATTTTTAAAATCAAAGTTAATGTTTGTGAATCTAGGGGATGATACCTTTTACATCCATTACAACGGTGGCCATAGCTTGATATTTTATTAAATTTATAAAATAAACATGTTTTCTGGGTAGCATTTTCCTCGGAACCAAAATGTTTTAAATCTAATAGCAGATTTTTTTGCGAACGTTCTAGCTTTAAAATGGCGGCTGCTGTGATTTTTTGAAGATTTTAATTTTAACGCCTTATTACTCAAAAACGAGTTAGCAGATTCGAATCAAATTTGGTACTGTAATACCAATACTGAAATTTGATATTAAAAATACTTTAGGGGTATGCAGTGTTACAAGCTACAAGAACTTTTGGAACTACTAAAACTGCGAAGTGAAAAAAAATGAAACTTGATATTTTCAAAAACTTGCTCTGGAACTGACTAAACGATAATTTTTAAATTTGTACGCTCATAGAGGTGGGGATGAGCTTTAATTTGGTTCGTGTCCCAGCTCTCTAATTTTTTGTGACGCCTATCATGAATTTTTGTCTGTGTAGGACCGTTAGCTTGCGCTCGATCCAGCAGCAGTTATTTTCAGTGATTTTAGGTTTTGGACCGTAGTTGGAAATTAGCTCCGTTTTGATCTTGAAAGCGAACTGACTCCGTCCAAAATTCAGCGCTTTTATGCTATTTTTTTACCGGCATCGCATAGCAAATCAAACAAACATTGGCCGTCCGCGCATAGCAAAATACACTAACATTTGCAGACGTGGCGACCGTAGCAGGAAACGGAAGTCGCCTGTTGTCTAGTTTTACATGAAACAAACGTGTGCATACGGGGTGATCGAAGTCGTCGTTGTCTACTGATCAAAACATTTGCAGACTTGGCGACTATAGCAAGAAATGGAAATCGCCTGTTGCTTAGTGACGTACAAACCTGCATGTTTGCTGTCACTTTTGTAATTATTTATTTTTATTTAGACATGGAAGAATGTGAGTTAAAGGGCAGAATTTATGGATCATGTCAATCAATGTCTATGGCAGCCACTTCTTGGTATGCCTTATTTTTCACGTCCCTATTTTTATAACTTTCGTCCAATGAATCTTAAATGGATCTTCGCTTTTGGATACCGGAATTAAATTTTGTATCGATCATTTGATATGTTTTATTTTAACATTTTTCAATTTATTACAATCTTAATTATGTAGCGTATTGACTGAAAAACCAGTATCGAATTTTAAGGTAGAGCAATATTTAGGGGAGGGGGTGATAATGTGCGCCCGCTTACCCTTTTCTTGACTGACGAATGTTTTCTTCGGTCTTTGGTTTTCTTTATACCCAAGGAATCATTAGAAGAATTTTTTAGCTACAGTACGGTATGCAGCTGACCGTCCCCAGTGTGCCGTACGCTTTATCTAACTGGTAGTGTAGTGGTGCTATCTTGTATTCACCTGTAGCGCGTAAATCGTTGATAGAAAAATATGACGAGTAAGAATTTGTAAAGTATAAGAAAGTCCAGATGAAGTAATTTGCTATTATTTTTCATTTCAAAATTATTGCTATTACTGAAGAGTCCTAATAAGAATAAAACGCGTCTTAGGTTAATCATTCCTGTTTGTAAATATGAGCATTTTTTTTTGTTTACTCGATGCAATATTTGTTTAAATATTTATTACCCGTTATTATAAGTGTTCATGCTGATGAGAAATGATCGTTTAAAAATGTTTAGTTCTTACTACTAGAACGTAGCTTGAAATCCTCAAACCTAGTTGTAGTGTTATAAATTTAAAATTGTCCCAAAGCTTTATTATAGCATCATTAGCATAACAAACTATTTTTAGTCTCGGTTACATTTTATACTGTTAAAAAACAATACGAACTGGTTTTTGCTAACTGGTGGAATAGTGAAATTAATTTTATCTATGGTAATCGTAATGGGAATTGTTTGTGAAATCTGTGTCCTATGCCTCGAGCACTCGACTGGCCTTCGAGTCCTAACGTCTGAGGCCTGAGTTATTTTTAGAACACATGCCTTTACAGTTTATTATAGCCTGCATTGTGGGAATTAATACGTAAAAGTATTAAGATGTGTTACAATGGGAATTACCTGCTTTAATATTGTTTTTTTTCCTATATTTTGTTAATCGCGTACATTCCTATTTTCTTCGTTGTTAGAGATTAGAAAATTATATAAGCTGAACAAGAAACCGCCTATAATTAGAAGTTATTTCATTTATCTAAGTTAGCTTATTAATCTATTTTTAGCACCGACCATGTGAACTTCGTAATACGGTATGTGTTTTAATTTATACTTATTATAATACTTGCGTTAATTACTAAACATAAGCGAACTATATTTAGTTGGATAGGTTCACATATTAAACTTTTTGGGGTGGGCATGGCATGTCCGCGTTGAATGTTATCTGTTATCGATATGGTCTAAGCTGATTGTTTTTGCAAGCAATTGCAGAAGTTACATTCTACAACAATTTGTATAAGACGTACTCGCAATTGATATAACACTGTACCGTCCAAAAGAAATAGTATAGGCGAACTTGAGTTTCTCGTATGAAAGGGAAAACGATTCATCTAGGTAGGTACCTATAATAAACGGTATGCCATATAAAGGTTCTAAGATTCAGATGTACAGGGTGAGTCGGCAAAACTTATATGGTCATAAAAAAATTTTTACAATGTAAAAGTACAGAAAAATGTTAACTAAAAGTTATGGGGGGGCAAAAGAGTCACATTTTAAAATTGTTTATACAGTATACAGGGGGTTCCATATAAAAGTGGCATACCAAAACACCCTGTGTATTTTTACATATCCATATTCGGATTTCACTTGCCTTTCTGAATATGCTTTGTTTTTGAAATACCATTATAGTTGCCAAGTTAATCCACTTTTTTTTCGAAACAAACTTTACTTTCTAATACTTCAGTATAGGGAAGTATTGATTTTATGAAATTTTTCGGAATCTATATTTTGATGGAAATATGGTTGGAAAATCGGTTTCTAACAATGTCCGTCTGTGGGCGGGTGCGCCCTATATAACTCAGAAACGGATGGTCCGATTTTGATGAGATTTGGAATGCGGGGGCGTATCACAAATTTATTGCGAAAAAAACTTAAACCGGAATCTCTTTTGGTAACATTTTTCACGGAAAGCGAATCCTCGTTTTGAAGCCGAAATCTGATAGGAAGGCTTAAAGGAAAAAATAATGCTTTTTCCGGAACTTTCTAGCTTCAAAATGGCGGCCCCTGCGATTTTTTGAAAATTGCGACTTTAATGTCTTATTACATTAAAACGAGTGTACATATCGGAATCAAATTGCGTGTTGAAATAGCTTTAGCGGTGCACAATGTTACTGTGCGCGAAAATGTTCGCAAATGGAAAAACTATAAATTAAAAAATAGTTTCAAAGTTTTGGTAAATTTCAAACAAATATGTCGCAAAAGCTGGTCACAAGATGTTTTTTTTTAATTTTGTAAGCTCGTAGAGCTGGAAATGAGCTACAGTTTTGTTTGTGTCCCAGCCTTCTAATTTTTCTGCGACGCCTTAAATAAATTTTTGAAAATTTGGGTTTACACGCCTATTCACTCAAAAACGATTTATCAGATTGGGATTAAGTTCGATATTGAAAAAGCCCTAACGGTACACATTGTTACAAGCTACGAGAACTTTCGACTACTAAAACTGTGAAGTGAAAATAATATAAAAAGTTTGGACTTCTTCAAAAAAATATTGTTGAAAAAGTGGCCGCACGATTTGTTTTTAATTCAATAGGCTAATAGAGCTAAGAATGAGCTATAATTTAGTTCGTTTCCCAGTCTGTTAATTTCTCTGTGACGCCTTCTCTAAATTTTTAAACTACTCGTTTCTTTTTAATAAAAGACACTGTTTATTTTTACTTAGTTGGATAGAGCTTTCTGCGCTTTTTAATTTTTATTTACCAATGGTTATATACCCAAAACCACCGCTTTCGAAAATTAAATTCTAGAATTCCAGATATTATAGAAGGCATTGACACCTGTTTTTGTAGTAGAATATGAGATTGGACCATACTATTTTTGATGACAGAACAAATGGAGATACGTTTCCAATTCTTTTTAGAAATAGTCTGCCAGATTTGTTGCAAAATCGATTACAATGCGCAAGTACGCTATTATTTAAATAATGAATTTTTAGATAAGTAGATTGACAAAGATAGATCAATTCGTTGGCCATCTAGGTCTCCAGATCTAACAACGTTATATTGCTTTATGTGGGGTCTAAACGCTCTATCCAACTATGTAGAAATATACAGGGTGCTATATTTAAATATTCAAGTTATGATGTCGAATATCCAAATTGCATATTAGCAGTATGCTTTCAGTGAAAAAAATGTTTATATAAAAAAAACCTAAATTGTCTATATGTTACGGCCAATGTCGTTAAACCGGCTAATGACGTGAATGACTTCAACACAGGTTGGATTACCATAGTTTTTCATTTTTGCTTGATGAATGGTCGTCCCCTGATGGCATGATGTACAATTAAAGTTTGGTTAGCAACGCAGCAGCTTGGCGAATTAACGTCATTGGCCGCTCATTAGCGTTAATAACCCATTTACCAACATTAACCGTAACATACAGTGCCGGATTTACCAATAAGCTGACTGATTTTTGGGGCTTCATTTTAGGGATTTAAATTTTGCGTTTCATAATTTTTGGTATCGTGTAAAATTGAGCGGGCCGCAAAATACGGTTTAACTTTTCAAAGCCGTATACCATTATCTTGGATAAGTAAATTATTATAGAAACATAGCAACACAACTTTAGAGCCGGTAATCTAGGAAGCCTCACGCCCACGCATACTACTTGAAGCTAGGTAACTGCAACAGTGCAACTGTTCTACCGGCAATTCTTCGTGGTGAGGTGAGAGTCTCTGCAGTTTGCGTGCCTTTTAAAATAAGTTTTTGGTGTGTGTTCTTTTCACGCCCTGCTGGATTACTACCGACTTCGCAGCGACTCGAAGTCGGTATTAATCCAGGAGGCCGTAGTTTAATTAAAGTAATGAAGGTGTCACTTAATAACAGTAGTTAGTAATATAGAGTGCTTCTACAGAGCAATCAAATAAAAACTTAATCGCAGTTGCCTTTGAGACTAGCGCGGTATGTCGATGATTAGTTTGCAAACCGTGGATATATTATCGTAGTTGCTCGGTTTATTGTTTTACAGTAGTTGCTTAAGTTTAGCATTCTTAAACAATTGGCAAGTGAGCATTGCAAATTATTTTTAATATTCATTATTTTTATTTTACAAACGTGCATGATAAATATCAGTTGACTGTTTCAACTTACATAATGGAAAAGAATATTAGACGGTGCTTTGGTTTAGCGGTAAAGCGTGGGCTTGTGATCTGGCAATCCCAATTTAAAACCTGGGACAGACCTGTGTTTTTTTTATAATTTTTTTGATTTTTTACTGCTTATCTTATCTCCCCCCACGTCTATGATTTATTTTAAATAAAATCTTTTAATTATTTTTGAAAAATGGGTTTTTAATTAAAATTACGAACAAACAGGGTCTGTCACTGGATTTTAACTGGGGTCACCAGATTACACCCAAACGCCTTTAGCGATAAACTTTACTTCATCACCGTTTAAATTTTTTTCATAGTGTGAGTTAAATGGGCCACGGTTGCCAACTAACATTTTTTCATGCACGTTTGTAGAATAAAATTAATAAATATTAAAAACAATTTACAATGCTCGTTTGCTAATTGTTTAAAAATGTTAAGTATGAACAATTGCTGTAAAATGGCAAACCGCAACTGCACGATTCGCAAACTAATGATCGAAATACTGCGCTTGTTTCACAGGCGACTGCGATTTAGTTTTTATTTGATCGCTGTGTACAACAAAAGTATACACATGCAGCGAAGATTTCAACTAAAATAGTTGCTTTAAAAGCAGGGCCTCATACTTATTTATAGCCTAGGGCCGCATAAATTGTAAATCCGGCACTGGTAACATATACATATAAAGTGGAAAGTACATGTATGCAGTGGCGGGTCGTAAAAGAGGGAACGTGAGCGAGTCCTTCCGAGCAAATACGAAAAGCAAACAAACACAAGATCACGTATAACATGATACACTTTTCCAAATCGTCTAATACTGTTTAAATTTCACTCCAGGAGAGTGATGTTTTTATAAAGGATTTTAAATTGGCAGAAATTTAATTATACGTTTTCTAGTGTGGCAACTTTATTTTTAAAGCGAGACCTAGGCTATATAAACACACCTCCATCAGGGGGTATTTGTGCCATTTTAGCGGGGGTCAGAAACAGAAGAAGAAATTATATTTTCATTCATAGTTATTTAACACCAACTTATTTAATTTTGCAGTTTGGTCTGTTTTGTCTACATTCTTATCACAATGTTTATGTTATTGTATAAACAAACGTTCCTGCGGGGACGGAAGGTCGCGTACCATCACGGGTCCAAACGCCTGTGGGAATTAGATCAGTTGTGGTAGTACTGTAAATTGTAATGACTATGTTTAAAATTGCCTGTTAGCAAAATAAATTCGCTAAACAATAATATGCAAATTTATCAATCTGAAAAGAGAAAAAATAAAGATTAATGCGTGTTCAAATTTAACATCAATATGTATGAATCTGTGAATTGGATTTGAGGGTGCAAAGTGCTTTATTGTGCTTTAATTGTGTCTTATACTACATAGCAGCAGGTGTTAAAGATTTAAAAAATTAAAAAAGGAACATCCTTCAAAACGCTGATAATTTTTATGACTTAGTGACCATGCTGACCACCAGCAAATGTCGGTTCTACCTTTGTCGGAACGAAAAATTCCAGTATATATTTGTTTGTTTAATCTTTCACCTCTTATACCCGAAGGTGTCGAGGTCTTTCACTCCGGGTAGGCTCTTCGCTTGTGTAATAGGAGGTATTGGGGCTTTACGGCCTTCAAACCGCTACGCTCCTGAAGCTTATGCCATCCTTCATGCACATTCATTCAATGTCATTCACACACATATGTTTAATTGTATGTTTTTTTATGTTGTTTATGACTTTGTTACTTGTCCTGGTCAGTCAGTAATCAAGGCAAGCGCTGTTAATTATAACCCAACGTCGAATGGTTACCGAGCTCGATACCGATCCACAGAATTTCAGAAAAAATATCTGCTTCTTCCAGGATTCGAACCGAGAACTCACGCATTGTGAGCCTGATCCTCTACAACTGGACCACCCGGACTTAATTCCAGTATATTCTTAAATTAATTACGAGTACGGTTCAAGAAATTTTTAACATCGGATACCGTCCGAAAATTATGCGGTTTTTTCCGGTTTTCTGTTTCTCTCCATAAAAATTAATAACATGTTAATCTGTTACTTGCTTATCCATAATTGAAAATTTATCCAATTTAACATTTGCAACCCAAAATGTTACCGTTAATGTTATTTTGGAACTAAAAAAATGTAATTTAAAATGCTCTTGTGTGTGGCTGAGTGACGCCTCATAACTCCCGATTCCGATTCGTTGGTTTGATTCTCATACATCAAAAATTATTCGACAAATAAGTTTCTCAAATAATCCGAAACCGGAAGCGGAAGTTAGATGTCTTTGGAGAGGTTTTTTTTGGAAATTGAATAAAAGACTTGAGGTTAAATTTAAAGCTTTTTACCAGAACCTGCTAACTTCAAAATGGCGGTAGCTACAATATTTTGGACATTTTTAATTCAACGTTTTATTATTATTCAAAAACGAGAGTTTTAGACGAGATGTAAACTGCGAAAAGAAAAATATTTTAACAATTTTAGAAACTTGAAATAAATATTGAAAAACTGGCTACACGATTTTTTTTAAATTTTTTTAAAATTTTTGTGGGCTCGTAGAGCTAGTAGTAATAACATTAAGGGGTACTAAATTTTCCTTCTCCCGTTTAATTTCTTCTTGGGTCTGAACTATCAGTTATTTAATCCTAAAACTGGTATATTAAATTTCTTCTTCTTCTTCGGCATTTTCCCTTTACGAGTTCGCCGTCTTTTGTTTTCATCTTTCTCTATTCTCCCAATCTCCTGTCTGTAAACCTCATCATCCATCGCTGATTTTATATCTCTCCCAACTAAGTGGAGCCCTACCCCTTTTGTTTCTCCCCTTTGGATACCATTGCGTCATTCTCTTGGGCCACCTATGGTCCGGCATCCCCCGTTGTACATGTCCATACCACTGGAGTGCCCGGTTTTCCAAAATTTTCGTAATCGAGCATGTGATATTCATTCTTTGCCGTATCTCTTCATTCCTTACTCAATCGTGTCGTGTTAGCTGTAGACTTCTCATGAAGTCGAGTTCCACAGTACGAATTTTGTTTCGGATAGTCGTTGTAAGCGGCCACATCTCTGTCCCATATAGAACGATATTTTGCACTATACTGTTGAAAAGCATTTTCTTAGTTTCTTGTCTTATTGTGTTGTTCCATATTAACCCGGGGAGAGCCTTTGTTGCTCTTTTTCCCATTGCTATACGGGATCTCAATGTCCCGTTCACATGTTCCTGTAGAGTTTATAATGGATCCTAAATATTTAAAATTCGTACATGCTTTGATATGTTCTTCCCCTACTTGTATATCCAACGATCTTCTTCCTGTGCTTAGGTATTCTGTTTTTTTTTAAATTCATTTGCAGTCCCAATTTCTCATATTTCTCTCTTACTTTTCTGAGCATGTATCTTAAATCCTCTTCGTCTTGTGCAAATATGATCTGGTCATCTGCGTGCAGAAGGGAGTGAAGAGTAGTGTTACCAACTGGGAAACCCATACCTGAACATTTTCGGTGCCAGGTGTGCAAAGCCTGTTCAATGTAAATATTAAAGAGCACTGGTGACAGGCTGCAGCTCTGTTTAAGACCTTTCGAGAGTATTATGCTGTGGGTTAGTGTGTTTGCCATTTTTATTTGTGCCCTTGTGTTGTTACATATTTTCTTGGTTAGAGTGATCCATTTTTCTTTTATATGCTTTCTTCTCATCGTATTCCACAAATCGCTTCTGGGAACATGTGTCAATGTTCTTCATCCTATTTTTTTCCATTAATTGTCTTACACAGTGTATATTATCTAAATATGATCTTTCCTTCTTAAACCCAATCTGCTCTTCGTTTAATGATGTTATATTTTCTTCTATCTTATTCTTAAGGATACTACTAAAAAGCCTTGCCACCGTAGGTATTACACTTATTCCTCTGTAATTGGAACAGGATTTCTTGTCGCCCTGTTTAAATATGGAGATGTATGATAAATTCCATTCTGGTGGTAAATCTTGTCCATCCTCTATTTTATTGAAAATTCTTTTTAAGTATTGGGCTACTTTATTTCCACCACATTTGAGAAGCTCCATCCTGAGGTTTCCAGGACCAGCGGATTTATTATTTTTTGCTTTCCTACGCGCTCTTCTTACATCTTCTTCTGTAATTTCATGTTCTGTCTCTCTGATTTCTTCGACTTCCTCCGTTCTTAAATATTGCTGTCTTTGTTCCTGCAGAAGATTAGAGTAATGCGCCATCCACTTCTCTGCCGATATTATCTGAATTATTCCTTTATTTGCCGTGTTGGTTCTGATTTTACTAATAACTTTTCACGCTTCACTGGATCTATTATATCCTATCGAGTTGTCAATGTCCCTACAAAGTCTATCCCAGTGTTCGTTCTTTTCTTTCCTCACTTTCGTATTTCTATATATGCTTCTCTGTGTTGTAGGTTTCCACTTGTCAGGCACTTCATGTACGCTTTTTTCTTTTCTTTTATCATGTTCTCTAAAACATCTGAGAATTTCTCTGTATGTGTTGCGTTCTTTTTTTGTATACCTAGAGCTTCTTTGGCAGCATCGGCTATTGTCTGTTTCAAATGCTCGTACATTTCTTCAGGTATTCCTTCTATGTTTAGGTTTAGCTTCTGTTCTATCCTATTCTGATACAAAGCTTTAACGCTTTAGTAAGTCCGTTTTGAAAAATGTTTCTTTAAGTTCTGTCATCTGTTTATGTTCGTTGTTTACACAGCTGTCAGGTTTTATTCTTCTATTTGTATATTTTAGATTTCCTATTACCATGTGATGGTTACTGGTGCACTCTGGTTGGCGATAAACCCTTACGTCCTTTATCTTAAACGTTTTCATTTTTTTCGTAATTACTAAGTCAATAATAGATCTTAAATTTCTAGTTGGGTCTACCCATTATATTTGTGGATGTTCTTGTGCTTGAATAGTGTATTTGCAACTTCACATTCATGTTCTCTGCAGAAACTAAGAAGCCTGTTCCCGTTGTTGTTTGTTTCTTCTTCTCCAAACGGTCCCACCACGTCATCTTTTTCCATTCCAACCCTGCTGTTCAAATTCCCAATTATTATAATTTTTATTATTATTTTGATTTGGTATATTGTCCATGATGTCGTTCATTCTGTTGAAGAAATCGACCTTTTCTGTATTCGAAGCATTATCGTTCATTGCATAAACCCCAATTATAACCGTATCTTTGCCCTGGATATTTATACTCATCGTTACTATTCGTTCATTTATTTGTGGGAAACCAGTGATATGTTTTATTCATTTTTCTTTGACCAGTATCGACACTCCGCATTTAGCATGTCGGTTTTTGGGTACGCCGCTCCATATATGATAGTATTTTCCTAGCTTTCCTTCTCCCACACCTTTCTTTTTTGTCTCACTTAGAATGACTATATCCACATTCATTTTTTGAATTTCTGAGATTACTTCTATTTGTTTTGTTCCTAGGCCTTGTACGTTCCAGGTTCCTACAGACACTGTTCTTTTTCGGTTCGCTGTACGTCTCTTCTTCTTTAATCTTCTCCCTCTGTCTTGTCTGAGCTCTTTGCCCTACTCGCCTGGGGTAGTCTTGTTTTTAAATTCACATCCATTTTGAAAACAAAAGTTTTTTAGCATAATAGAAATATACCACAGACGCCGACCTGCAAACGCTGCGGTCCGTTGCTCTCTTACTTCGTCACCCCGTGTACACAGAGAATCAAAAACTACATCCACTGCAACCATTAAAACCCCATGAGACAAAGTGAGGTTTGAGAGCTTGGTTCTTTTAGCCGCCCAGTGTGGGAACAGACGCTATTTGCAGCCGCTTACTCTGAGACAGACGCTGCTGCTGCTGCTGGTTTTGGTCCGCCCCGGGTATTTTATTTCCCCGGTACCCACCATATCTGGTGGGCGTTCCCCTATCCGCCACAAGGGGAGGCGCCCGATGGAGGACCAGCAACCCCACACGGGTATATTAAATTTTAAAAATTTAAAGTTTTCTCAGAAGAAAATTGGGTATTTATTGGTATCCTCTGGTAATGCGAAACAGAGCAAAAGCCATGGTGCAGTCGGCTATGCTGTCGTTTGGCTTGTTTTGATTGTATGTAATTGTTCGTTGCACGACAAGACGTGTTGCACTTGCCCTTAGTGGAATAAAAACGTGCAAGCGTGTGCAGTTTGTACGTATGCATTTTATTTCATATTTTAATGTTTTGTTTGCACACCACAATTTTTAAGTGCTTTTAATTGCAATTGAACCCCACAACTCTACGTCTCTATGAATGCCATCTTAGCTTCTATCAGAAATAGACAAACATTAGTTATGGAATACAACAGCGCTTGTAGATACCACCACTGTTTGATGGACATACATAGTTATATCACAGTTCCTATAGCGTGTCTGTATCAATATATTTTTATCGGCCCCCGTTGGTTAAATAAGGGGGGAATTTTCGATTTTCAAAGCGTCATAGAATGTGTCGAAGAAGAATTAGCGGACTGGGACACGAACCAAATTGTAGCTGATCCATAGCTCTATATGTCTAGAAAATTAAAAAAAAATTGTGTTGTCAGTTTTTGAACGGTATGTTTTTGAAAAAGTCGCCATTTTGATATTTTTTTCATTTCGCAGTTTCAGTAGTTTGAAACATTCTAGTAGCTTGTAACATTGTGTACCCTTAAGATATTTCCCATATCAAATTTCATCCCGATTTGTTGTTCGTTTTTGAGTAAATAGGCTTTAAAACCAAAATATTCAAAAAAATTCATAGAAGGCGCCGTCGGAGAGAAATTTGTTAGCTGGGACATGAACCAAACTAGAACTCATCCTCGGTTCTATTAACGCAAAAATAAAAAAAAAATTGTCTTGCCAGTTTTTGAGCAATGTTTTCTGAAAATTTCCGTAATTTTGGAAAAATTTTTCGTTTTATAGCTTCTAACTTTTTGAAAATGTTTGTGTAGATTAACACCTTGTCTCTGTAGGACAATTACGATAAAATATTTGAACGGGACCCGTCAACTTGTTTTTGACTAATAAGGCGTTAAAGTAAAAAATTTCAAAAATACGGAGTTTTAAAAAAAACGTATTTGCCAAAGTCTTCTATCAGATTCCATTCAAATTTATAAAATTTATTTTAGGAAAAAAATGCTACCAAAGAAACATGTCGGTGAAGTTTTGATATAACCCCACATTCAAAAGCTCATCCAAATACGACCATCCGTTCGGTAGTTATGATGCACCACACACATACCCACATACATACTTACCCACCTACATACAGACATTTAAAAAAAACTTTTTTGGGGGTTTCTGGAGGTAACATGTATCCGTCAAAATCTTAATTTAAAAAATTTTCATGAAATCAATACTTTCCTATACTGAAAATAGGCAGTTTTTATTTTTTAAAAATGTTCATATAACAAATAACCTGTTAATTTGTGATGACCTATCTAATTTGTAAAATTAGGGTGGGGGTGGTATAATTTGTTGATTTCATTAACTAAACGAATTCAAACGGGACATTTTGAAGTATTGTATACAAACACACAGATAGGCGTAATTAAAAACTGCAGCAGACAAGACTGCAGAACCAAATACACGTTAAAATTGTGAAACAACTCCGTCGTCTGCTAGTCTGTGATTGGTCAATTTGAGATAAAGTGGGAGTAAATCGTTACACATTTCTTCTTTACTAGACGAAGGCGTCTTTAAATTTTTTTTCGTATTTAATAAAAAGGACAATACGTTTTATTAAAATTACTAAAAAAAAGGTGGTTCTGCAGCACCGCAATCAGCTCCTATTGAGTAGCCGCTACTAGTAGAGTAAAAGATGAATAAACAATAATTGATGGATTTGCAAGGATTATTTCAAAATTTTCTTATGTAAAAGTATAAAATTGTAATTGTTAGTATGCATTTATAACAAAAATGTTTATTTTAAATTTTCTTTTTGATGAAGGTCAAACAAATATTTTACCAAAACAAAGTGTCGTGTCTTTTTATTTTTTTTATAAACATTCGATCTAACATGCATAGACAGACACAAACACTCATGACTATGCCGGGACTCGAACTAAGGACTACTTTGCCCACTGAGCCACCGCGGTTTTATATTCATAAATGGTTTTTAAATTTTATATTAATGTATATTCTTCTTTTCCAGATTATCCATATCATATAGTGATAGCGTGGGCTGGCCATGCGCCTCGGCCTGGTCCTGCTGGTCGCGCTGTTGCTTCCTTTCATAGCTAAGGCCGATTTTACAAGATCGTCGATTGAGGATGAATCTTCTGATCATGCACATCGTACAGTCCTTGGCTCAAATTCTGTGGATTTCGTATATTCTAAACCTACCAGCTCGACCAGCAAAACAAGCAATTCATTTAATTCGATATCTCCTAAAAATAGTAAACATAATATCGACCAGGATGGATACTTCACTAACAATATCAGTGATAATATGTACGAAAAGAACGTCACTTATCAAGCTGAGATGCCAATTGAATACCTCACTACTGAATCAATGTATTCCACCAAAACAACACTTACCAGTGAGAATCTCAGGACAGAATCTCTTGAAAAAGAAAATCCATACAGCATTAAAAATCTCACCGTTGGATACCTGACAGCTGTTAAACAACTCAAAGGTAGGGAAGGTTTGACAGTTTCCGGAGCACTTACATTGGCAATTGAAGAGGTAATTAATTATAACATATTTCTTGTAAGTTTGCTACTAAGACTTTTGTCGTATTTATTGCAGATTAACAACGATACAAAAATTTTACCAAACGTAACCCTAAAGTTGCGATGGAATGACACAAGGGGTGATACAGTGTTGGCAACACGAGCTATGACTGATATGATCTGTGATGGAGTAGCTGTATTTTTTGGACCAGAGGGTACATGCTACGTAGAAGCAATTGTGGCTCAGTCGAGAAACATACCGATGATTAGTTATGTTGGTACATTTTTTATATATACATTACAGTATTAATTACATTTGAACTGCATTTATAATTGGGATTTCTTGGCAATACATTATGCTATGTTAACTAAAGAGCGAGAAAAAAGACACTTAATCAAGAGGGCGGTGAAAAAAATCTGGTGTCTTTGTTTGACCCTTAAATGTCATTCTTTCGAAATTAATGACAGATACCGCTTATTGTGTATCAATCTGAGACACATTTTTTTTTACTGCCCTCTTGATGAAGTAACACATAATGTCTAACTTCGTAAATATTGATTCTATTAAAAAAAATAGCTTTAATAAAAGTTTATTACATTTTAGCGTATGCTTTGTCAATGTTTAATTTTTTATATGTTTCGTTATTTGGTTGGTATGGCAAGTATATAATTCTTGATTTTTAAAGGTAATTCATTCAAAAAAATTTTGTTATGGGATTTTATGCAAATAGTATTGTACCAGAAAGAGAAGGTATTGCTGAATCCAAAAATGTTTAAAAAAATGTAGAGTGATATTTAAAAAACAAGAGTTGGTTGCTAAGGTAACCAAATAATGAAAGGTGTTTAAAAAAATCAATATCAACAAAATCTGCTCAGAAATTTAATAAACAACTTTTATTAAAGCTATTTTTTCATAGAATAAATATTTACGAAGTTACAAACATTAGGCGTTACTTTTTACTCACCCTGTATACTTCATTGGAACTGCATACATTATAAAATAATTTTTACTTCACCACAAATCCATACCAGAAGTAAAAATTTAAGATACATAATAGGAATGTTATGTAATATTTAATATTTATTAGTATTATTAAATAAATACTAATCCTGCAGATAATACTTAAATTACTTTGTGCAAATAACCAGGGGTTATTACATTTTATAACCCTTTTCCTCCTGAATTGTCTTTGCAATGATTTTATTTAAATATAGTGTTAGCAAGCTTTATGAACTAGCAATGACGATTTTTATTTTTATTTCTTGGTTCCTTCTGTAAATATTGAATGGGACATATACGTCCCAACAATGTTTTGTTGCGGGATATGTGTGTCCCATTAGTATTTTATAACACAAATATAAAAATGATACTTGCTAAAAATTATGTGTGATATGGACTGAAACAGTCCATGCAAAGCGGTAAGTTGCACATTAGGTTAGTACGCTTTTCTTTTTTCTTTTGGGCACACCTATGGCAACGATGTCTGGAAGTTCCTTGCTCAGGCAAGTGGTCTCCTATATTTGTATATAATTTAGCCGTCTTTGACTGTTGTGCCCAATACTTCATATTTTCTTCATTTTGATGCCGCTTCTTCTGTTTGCCAATGTTACAAGAAACCATATAAAGCGAACTTTCTTTTTGGTAAGTTCAGTGATTACAACGTATTAATTATACACTGCCATCATAAGAACCTTGTAATATACTTTTCTCCACCATTTTAAGGATTTTCTGTCTATATCATAGCAAGCCAACCCATATATTTATTATAAAATTCAATAGCCATTTGGGATACGACAACCACTTTATGGCAGTTAGACAACGTTATAAAGTCGTTGGTATCTTGCCATCTCATAGTCAATGGTTCATGTTGATTCCCCACCATTTAAAAATGGCCACGGTTCAGCTTTCCTAAAACATTTGCGACTTTCTTTCTGTTTTTGATGATTGTACCAACTGCTGGATAATCTATTTTATTTATAAGTCTTAACTGATTTAAAGAATCTTTCAAAGCAAAGAACTACATCTTTTTCGTGGTTACTTGAGACCACTTTATAAACTACACGTGCTGCCATGATTTAGATTAGCTAGTATAATAGAATCTTTTTGAATTGGTATAGAGATCCTGGGAACAAATATTTTCTGTCTTTGCTGTGGACCACACACTGTTTTCATCATCGTCATCTTAATCTTCTTCTACAGCAACTTGGTGTTCTGAATCAATGTCCTGTTCTTCCACACCAATGTCTCCGTCTTCACCATTGTCTAAATTATCAAAATCTTCTTCATGTTCAACACTTTCATCAGAACTATCACAATCATCCGTGGAGGAAGCGACAAGGTCCTCATCTTCCACACTATCATCAATGTCAAAGTCATATGACTATTCTTCGTCTAGATCAATGTTATTTGCAATCTCTGCTAATTTTTGACACCAAAATTTTTTAACCACCACTCATGCTGCTATAAATAACAAACATAAACAAAAACTTCAAATCTGTAGGGACACATTTATCTCTTTAAAGAAACCTGTTGGGACGCGGATGTCCCGCTTGGTAAATATAGAAATAGGAACTTTCTAAAAGCGCTTGGCTAACATAATATTGTTGTACTTACATCCATTTGTATGTTATACACTCAATATTACACAAACAATACAAAAACTAGCTAACACAACCAAACAACTCCGATTTAAATCAAATAAATCAATTTTTTTCGATTTTTAAAATAAAAATATTTAAATTGTAGTAAGTAAATTGACCGAGTTTAAGAGCGCGCCGCGCCGTGGCACACGACACAGATGGCGCTAGTATAGACATCATATAGGCATTTTTATATTATTTCGCACATAAATAAGAGATTAGTTGTTCACAAACCCACGAGCAAGTAATGTTGAGAATTGATTTTATGCGAGAAATCAATAATTCTGCTAGTACAGTCCTGTAAAGAAAAATATATGCACGTCAACAGAACGCATGTGACGCATGGGTTTGTGAGCAACTAATCTCTTATTTATGTGCGAAATTTGTTAAAAGTTTTAAATTAACGCGCCAAATGAATCGCCGTAGCGCCATCCGTGCTGATTCCTATGAACTTTTGTTCAAAAACATGGCTGACGTTACTCGCCTCGAATTTTTAAATTTACTCAGCTGGCACATAGTTTAAATAATTGACAAAAATTTTAAATTGGTGTACCTATTATAACAGTATCTAGATGATCAGCGTAAATACAAATGAAGAATAGTGTTAAATATATAGTTTTATGTTTGCTAAGAAAAGTTTTTTACCTTATTTGCATGTTTCACAAGAAAATAATTATCTGAGCATCTAAGTTACTTTATTAAGTAACATCTATTAACTTGTTTCATTTCGTTTTCTTTTTAATTAAGTCGCTGAGTACATATAAAAATGCCTATATGATGTCTATACTAGCGCCATCTGTGTCGTGAGCCTCGGCGCGGCGCGCTTTTAAGTGATAAATTTTTAATTTGTTTAGGTGATTTATACCTGGGGGGGGGGGCTATGTTAAATAGGACTTTAAAACTGCTTCAGCTTTGAAGACTTTTTCATTTTTTAAATATTTTCAGTACCTAGGGTTCAGTGCCGATTTTGGGCGAATGTTCTTATGATTTCGGTAAAATTTTCGATTTCTAAATTTTTATGGAATTACATGTTTTTGGGGTGTGGTTCAATGGGTGTGTGTCTCTTATCTCCTGAACGGATGTGCCAATGTCGTTGAGTTTTGGAATATCAAAAAAGTCATCTACAAAATAAGCTTTTAAAAAAATCTAAAACCAATAGCAGAAGGCACCAACATTGTAGCCCACATACGAGATATGATTACTTAATTCTAGGAAAGATATTCTCATAATAATCTGCTTCAGTTTTTCTCAAAAATAATCTAGTTGCCATGCTCTATGTAGTATTCAAGCAAAAGCTGCTAAGTGTCCCATTGTTTTAAAGTTGGTATTGAAAACTAGTGGTGTTTACTTGAAGAGTTAATTCGCATAGAGCAATTATTTTCTTTTTTTGGAAAAAATGAGAAAAGACTTCTAGAATCATAAAGCGTCTTCTAAAAGTACAGTTTCTTATGGGTAGATCGGTTTAAAAATGGTAGCTTAGAGGCTGACCCTAGACCTGGAAGATACCGCAACTGCTGTAAATGAAAGAAACATTGTTGCTGTACAGAGTATCATCGATATTCGATAAAGACTGCTGAAATATAAATAGCACAAACTGTGGATATCAGCACTCGCAAAGTTTACAAAGTTTTACACAATCGTTGTTTTGAATAATCTGAAGTGAGAATTGCTGCCAAACCCTGCCTATTCAGCTGACTAAGTTCTAAGTGACTTCCATCTATTCAGTGAATTGAAAAAACCTCTTCGTAGAGTTAGATTTGAGTCGCAGGATGAAAAAAACGTTGCGATCCAAGAATGGTCTAAGAAAACTACAAAAGCATTCTTTGATGAAGATGGGATAAAGAAGTTAGTGCATCACTGGAAAAAGTTTATAGAACTGCATGGCTATTATGTTGAAAAATTAATAGTGCAAATTGATGAGAATGTATGAATAAAAATGTAATAAAGAGACTCCTAGAATTAAGTAAACATCCCGTATTTGGGCCCACTGCCATGGGTATACCTCCTATGCCATGCATAATTTATTTGCTCAAGCACCGAGGCATTCGTGAATTCCTTGTCACTGTATTACAGGAATGGAATCTGTAAAAGCATTAGTTGCTATACCCTTTTCTGAATTTGGCCTGCAATCTTTCGACCCCTTTTTAATTATTGTTACCTACTTTGTACTTGAAACAATTTTGGTGTATCTCCAAAAATGGTGTGGCCTTCGGAACCCCTTTGTAATGAATGCATTGTGGCAGCGAATGTATTAGACTCTTTTTTTTATGAAATTTTTTCGGAAACACTATTTTCTAAATCTGAAAGCAAAATATGATAGTTGACTTGAGTGCGAATCCAACGCTTTTTTCTTGAATTTTCTGGTTTCAAAACTAAGGCCACTACAACTTATCGAAATTTTGACTTTAACATGTATTACTTAATAACTAGTAGGCAGAATGACATAAACTTTTGTTGTTATAATAGCCCTAGGGGGACACAATGTTACTATAGACAGGGTGAGTCATTTAAATGTCGCCCCACTTTTATTTCCTAAACTATTTGGAATATCAATTTTTTCTTAATAAAAGTTGTTTATAATTAACTACTGCATAAACTGAAATTATTACCAAGTATACTGAGTGTTTAATAATGCATGTACAACACATTACTTTATTTTAAGTGGAACACCCTGTATGTTATAAAGTATTCACCGGCATGTTAACAACCGCAGATTATTACATAGGGTGTTCGTAATTTAATGTCAATTTTCAAAACATTAAATGTCAATAACTGTTATTTTTCAAATTATGGAATTAAATTCTCTTTAAATTTGATATAAGGTTTTGTATACCAAATGTTCACATTTCCATGGTTTTTGTGTTTTTAAGTTTGTTTTACAAATTTCATATGCAATGAGGTGCACTATGAAAATAAAACCAAAACTTTTATTTTCTTACCCTTAGGAAGTGTTCTATTTTTTTAAAAATTTTTTCTTAATACAAGGGGTTTGTTGCCTAATGAGCTACTTTATGCCACATTCCAAAATTTTCTGTACTGTCACGTAACTGGGCAGTCATTTTACCCTTTTTAAACGTAAGAAAATAAGAGTTTTGTTTTGTTTTCATAGCAAACCTATTTTTATTTAAAATTTAAAAAACAAATTAAATTAAAAAAAATCAAAACCAATCAAAAGTAATTTAAATAATTGGTATACACAAATTAAAAAAAAGAGAATTTAATTCCACATTTGATGGTGTTAACGAATACTGGGTGTTCCATTTGAAAAAGAAAAGTTATTGACGTTTGAAGTTTTGCAAAACACCCTGTGTAGTAATCTGCTGTTTTGAACATACCGCTGAATACTTTGTATTGTGGTTATAGTCTGTGCAAAAAAGCGATGGTTGAACGTTTTTGATATCTAAAATATTAATTAATATTAATCTAATAACGCCCGCACTGCTGTCGAAGGAATGGTGCAATCTGTAGCCACCGTTGGTGCTACAATGGTGATGCAGAAGTACTTTTGAAAACACGAGTTGTCCTGGTCGTTTTCCAAAGTTCAAAATTTAACCTAATTATACACATCTCTTTGTTCGCTACTGGAAGAAATTATTTTTATGTTCCAAATCTGCTTTTAAATCACTTAAAATTACGGATACTGCCTCAAAACTGGTCGTATGAAAGGTGCAGGGTGCAAAAAATCGTGTTTTTTATTAATTAAAAACAAATCGATTTGTTTAATTTAAAACGAGTTTTTTTTTTATTTATACCAATTAGAATTCTTGTTTAAACATTTTAATAACAGGTGTAACCTAATCTTTGACCAAGTAACATTTCGATTATGTATCCTATTTTTAAATACGAATTATTTTGCAGAATTAAATTTTTTATTTAATGTATAGATTTGTGTAGAAGTAAAAATTACTTTAAAGTGTATGCAGCTTAAATAAAGTGTATTTTTTAACCGGCTTTTGGTATTGTTAAAAAAATTACAGAATTTTCGAGAATAACGCAAAAGTTTCTTCATATTCTTTCAGGTGTTTTTGATTGTAAAGAGAAATCAAATGAAATTCAAACACACTACTGTAATTGCAGTAAGCTGTGGTTTGAGTTTCGCGTCTGCTAATATGAAGAAGTGCTTGTCATTGGCTAAAATTTTTTATGAAGTATGCAGAAAGTTAGATGAAAATTTACCAAAAAACTTTTAATAACATTTTTTTCTCTACTTTGATCTGTTTCATAATTAAATAGGACTGTAATAAGTCTTGAACCGTCTAATAGTTAACACTATTATGTAATTCTATTCAATTCTAAGCTTACTGCTACATTATGCATGTGATTGTACTAATTGCAAAATTTCACATGAATACGATAACCCTTCTCAATAATGAATTAATTTAAATCAGTGATTTTTTTATATAAATCGTTGATTTAAATCATCGCATCATGGCAAGGTGCTAAGTGGTATCAATGCCTATTATAAAAGATCGCTTTGTTGCTGTTAAAAAACTTCCCATTTACCACATATAGTATACGTGGGAATCTGCGCACTGTTACAAAACTGGTTAAATGCATTTTTGATAAAACCTGCGTTTGTTTCCAAAACTAACTATATGCAACCACTACAGTTTAAAAACAGCCTATACAGGACAGGACGTCTGTTTTAACCGGGACAGTATAGGGATCTCGAAAACTATAAGAGATACAAAGTCAGTTAAATTAGATAAAAGTTGCCTAATTAAGGGAACAATGTAATGGTAATTTTGTTTTTCTCAATATATAGCTTAATAGATATGAGCAGAAAACTGAACATGTTGAAATTCTTCAATGCAAAATATCTCTGTTCATATAGAAAATAGAAAAAAATCATAAAGGAAAAAGATCTATTGAAGTTGTATTACGAAAAAATATTTTCCCTTCCCCGCTGTGTTATGTTTTGTTATTTAAAAAAATACATGTTTGTGTTACATCTCGAAAATAAAACAAACACAATCGTTTTCTTAATACATTTGCATAATAGAACTACAACTTCTTTCCTTTACGATTTTTTTATATTTTCACTAAAAACAGAAATATTTTACCGTGAAGAAAATATTGTTTTAGGTTTCTTGCTCGTATCTAGTGAGCTGCGGGTATTTTGAGAAAAACAAAATCACCATTACATTGTTGCCCTAATTAGGCAATGTTTATCTAACTTAACCGACTTTGTATCTCTTATAGTTTCCGAGATCCCTCTAGTGTCCCGCTTAAAATAGACGACCTGTATACAGATTTCTGTTTTAAAGCTATCTAAATCCAAATAAGAAATTGAAATAACTAGCTTCGACTCCATCGATTTTTCAAAAACTTTAGAAAATGGTTAACTGTAGCATAACATACGTACCTACCAAAAAATTTTAACATTTCGTTGAACAGCCTAGAGCTGCCATTTTTTCGTACTTATCTCTGTTCCACTTATGAGTGACATAACCAGTTTTGGAACTGGACAGCTGTTGTGATACATAGCAATTAAGAACCAGCCGAAGTGTTTTGCTCTTGTTTTTGCTTAGGCTTTATAATGTTGGCCAATTTGTCTTAAAATTTTATTTTTACCTTTAGTTTTCCTTACGTTATTAATTTTCAGTGAAAATCTAATGAAAATTTTTGAATGCAAAAACCAATGGAATGTCCCATTTTATGTCTGGGGTTTTCTCAATTAAATTTATTTGAAGTTTCTCTTATTATTGATCATAGATTAGAAGTTGTTGAATGGAATAATGGTCAATAATTAATTGTTATTTATTGTATTTATCTTTTATCTTTTATTTGTAAATAATGACTACTTGAATTATAAATATAAATCAGTTTTAACAAAAAGTAAAAAGTCTACAGTTGCAAAGATATAAAACAAATATTATCAAAAAATATGACAATTTAGATTTCATACCTCAATTCGTTCTTACAAAGTTTGGGAATGGGTAGTCGGTTTAGTATAAAATTTGATATTAATATAATTAACCACTTTCCTAATTTTGTTTTAGAAATGTTCTGATTACAAGGCCTCTGATGTTCCCACATTTGCAAGAACAGAACCACCTGATACACAAGTAAGTAGGTACCTATTATGTTCATTTTGGTTCAACTATTGATAGTCTCGAGATCTTCCTTGCATATGCTCGTCTATTATTTTTTTTAGACCAGAAAAAGCTGTGCATTAGGCCCTTTAGTGACTACCTTATATTTTAAGGTCTTGGGGCACTTAGGCCACTTTGCCAGGCCCACTGTGCGTACTACCTTGTATACTATCTTAACTAAATCCTTAAAAACTACTTTAGAACTATTCTATGTTAAAAGGTTTTCATGAGCTGACAAACTGCCCTGGCTCAGATTCGAACACCAGGCCAAATAGAGCCACAGACTACCGAAAGTCTATGACCTTGGCTGCAAGGGCCTACGCCACTCGCTTACCAAGTTCCCTTACAGTTTGTGTTTACAAAATTGAGCTTATTGTGTTTTAAATGCACTGTGTGTAGTATACAAAATATCGAATATTCAACAGTTTCGAAAAACTTTAGGCTTATTCGAGTATTCGACTAGCTCCAAAAAAATGGCCGAATAGTCGGCCAATTTCACTAGCAATTTCATTTTTCTGTACCAACTTTGAAACCAAAATTACAGAATAGAAAAGACAAGTCGGTTGTTGTTATACCAAAAATTTTTATTTAGTGTGATATTCTTCTATAGCGGCTTTAATATAATAATGTTGTAGGGTTTGAATAACTGCATACCATAAATTTCTTTTAAAGAAAAACCGTCTATATTTGTATATGCTTTTCCTCCATCTATTCGCTCATACAAATTATAGTTACTTTTTTGTTCTCTAATCTCAAACTGTGTTCATCTGGTAAAATTTCAAAGTCATATTTTTGCTCCCTTTACATTATTTTTCAGAAGCATAGTTTTTTTTGAATATATTAATGTTATTGATTTATCCTTGATATTATGTTAAACTAAAACCTTAGCATTTTTATTTAATTTTTTTTTTGTAGGTGACAAAGTCTGTGATATCTCTTCTAAAATACTATAGTTGGAATAAGTTCTCAATTATATATGAAGAAGCATGGCAAACTGTGGCACATTCATTAGTGGACCAAGCTAAACAAAGAAATATGACTATAAATGATAAGAAAAGTGCTATTGATCGGCATACGTGTTGTGAAGAAAAAATGGCTTGCTGTTCCAGTGGGTACTGGTACCAATTTATTCAAGAAACTAAAAACCGGACACGTAGTGAGTATTTTTGACTTCTTTACATAGTTCTCGTACTTGAATTTATTTCAAATTTCGTCAAAAAATCATGTAAGCAGTTGTCATTAAGTTTTTGTTAGTTCGAAAAAATCTATTGTCAGTACTATTGTATGCTTTTTTTATTGCACCCGTATTCTTGCCCTTTTCAAATATTGTCTGCTCTTTATATTTGATTGGCTCTTCTATAGGACGAGGCAACAAGCCAGCAGTGATTGATTTCTTCTTTACTATTTGAAATACAGAAAAATTATTCAATATATTCTTTGAGGCTTTCGCGGTTTCTCGAACTGTCAATATTACAATTTAATTTCGGCTTTGACCGCGTCGTCATTTGGGAACTACACCCAGCATAATCAGGTAAGGACCGACCTGTAGCTTGTCTGCCTTTACAAGCATTTGCTCTAGAAGTCTGAGCAATATTTGTTCGTAGGCCCTGCCTGCCTAAACAGGGCCGTGTGCTTAGTTTATTTAAACCTTGGGGCGGACAAGGATTTGATGTTAATGTATTTTGTTTGCCAAGACAATAATACTTAATCGGCTTATGCCTGTTAGCTGTTTGTGAACCCATACAAACTAACGTTTCGCAAGACATTGCAGCTTGCATCTTCAGAGTGAATGGAACACTAAATTCAAATCCGGGAAGCGGAGGTATTTAAACCTCGTTGAGCCAGTCGAGCAGAACGGCGGAGTTCTGGTTGGCTGTCACCGCAGACAAGCTACAGGTCGGTCCTTACCTGATTATGCTGGGTGTAGTTCCCAAATGACGACGCGGTCAAAGCCGAAATTAAATTGTAATATTGACAAAATTATTCAAGTAAAGTTCTAAAGATCCAAGAGGACTACAGTTTGAAATGTTTTTCAACTGTACAGGGGGGTTCCACGTAAGAGTGGCATACCAAAGTTGTTTTTTTTTTAAGAAAACACCCTGTATATTGTTGCATTTTGTTGTTCGCCTTTAAGCTGCCTTTCTGACAAGGTTCTGTTTTTGAAAGTAATTTTCTTATCCTGTATTTCTTTAAAATAGAACTTATATTATCTAATTTTTTACTTCCTCGTACCTTTAATAGGAAAATATTGATTCTCATGAAACTTTACAGAAATAATGCATTTTCAGGCTTTAGTAACACAAAAATTGGGTTTTGAAAAATGCCCGTCGGTGAATAAATGTTCAAAACATGAAATTTCTTATCTAGTCTCTACACATTTTTCTTTCTAATTTTTCGAAGCTAATGGAGCTTGGGCTATGGGGTAATTTCTTGGTAAGGGCCGCAAAATCCCATGGTATCTAAACTAGGAAATACAATCTCGGGGTTTTGGTTCCCCGGCTAGTTTTGGGGCCCAAAAATTCCGGATTGGAGCTCTTAAAATCTCGGGATTTTCAGGACCAAAAACTAGCCGCTTTTATACTGCAGAGAATGCAGCTGACGTATGAGTTTTTAATGACAATTCAGCGAATAATTGTGAAGTCGGAAAGAACGTTTTCTGCTGCTGGACCATTTTGTACCAGCATCAGATCACGCCTGCCCATTTTGGACGAACTATTATTTCTGCGTCATTATGTTCCAAACATAAACAAAATAGAATTTTTATATTTATTTTTATTTTGTTACCAACAAAAAATTTTTGATAAAGCATCAAATTAATGCATAAAATTAATGCATAAAATTGAGTTTTTTATTATAGTAGGTTAGTCTCGGTATTCCGGGATTATATATTTTCGATCCCCAAATCTTGGAATTCAAATTTTGTCTCGGAATTGTATTCCCTATTGTAAACCTAAAGACAAAGCTGCAACACCTCAGCTTCTACATGGTCACCATATTTACCACTGCACAGAATTGATGATTCACAAAGTTAGGGTTGCCAGGTCCCCATCTGTCGTTGGCGTCCTGGGCCGTATGATTTGATTGAATTTAGAAAACAATATTTTTTTAATAAAAAATAGATTTTTTTTATTCTTTTTCAAAGAGATTTCTTGGTATTGATGAAAATCAGAGAAGGTATAGCCAAGCATAGGGAGGGTACATTGCTAGACATTGCTGCTCCTAAAAATAAAGTTGTGAATCTTATTCTACTATCACTCATTGACCATTTTGCTTACACATAAATGTTTTATCATTAACGTTAAATAACGGGGTATGAATTTTCCTTTTTTTTTTAATCATTAAAAGCGTCGCAGATAAATTTGCAGACTGGGGCACCAACCAAAATGTAGATCATCTCTGTCTCTATGAACTTATAAAGAAAATTGTGTGACCAGTTTACGAGCAATACTTGATTAAAAACATTTTCGACTTCACAGTATTTATTTGTACAAAAAGTCTCGTCCATAGTTACATTGTGCTCTTCTAGGGCTCTTTAGCACCAAATTTCATTCTGATCTGTCAACTTATTTTTGAGTGATAAGACGTTCAAGTAAGAATTTTGAAAGAACGTCGTGATGAAGCCAGGAAATTCGGAAAAAAATTGTTCGTTTTGCTCAAAGAAATTCTATCAGATTTCGTTTTCAGATTTAGAAAAATCAATTTCTGATAAAATGACAAAAAATTTATCCAACTTCCACTTCCGGTTTTGATTTAAGCTTTTTTTTTTCAAAGAATTTTTGATGTACTCTAGCAGTGCAAAACGCATCGAAATCTGGGCATCCGCACAGGAGATATGAGGCAAACAGACATTTTTTTTAAAACTTTTTTTTTGAGTTTTGAAGATCCAAAACATGACACAAAATATTAATAAAAATAATAATAAAAAAAAAAGGTAAAGCAAAGTCCAATTCAAATGCTTTAGTTTACCCATTTTGTAAGTAGGATTTTTTTAGTATGAGGAACTTCTTTACAGAAAATTTCTCCATATTTGTTCCCTGTAATTATGTAATTTTTTTTAAGACATTGCATTCTAGTTTTCTGCTAATACTTGTTGTGAGTGAATCACCTACTTATAAATTATAATAGTTTTCGTTCGCTTCTTATTTTGTATTGTAAATGGTATTTATTTTTTGCAGTTTACGTGTTCCTGGGCTCTCCTATGTCGCTCGTAGATCTTATGAATACAATGGAAACTGCTCAACTGTTTGATAAGGGCGAGTACATGGTTATCTATGTTGATATGAATTTGTCCAATGATGCACATAAATATTTGTGGAGTAAGTCAATATATTTGTGATTTTTTAAAATGCAGAGGCTTTGATAATTTCAACATTATTACATCATCAATCAAAAGGTGTTTTTGCAAAGAGCTATATTTTTTTATTTGATTAAATCTTTTGAAAAACTAAAAAAAAACCTTATAAATAAAATATACGGGGAGTTTTGAAAAACATGGGCCCTCGTTCAGAGACAGATTGCTTACTTAAAAATAAGACAAAAGCTTCCTATAAACATGTGTCTGCAACCACTTAGTTTTTGAGTTACAGCTTGTTAAAATTTTTTTTGTTTTAAAAAATCGCAGAAATGATTTGGCATATTCTATTGAAATTTTTCATGACTTTTAACGTTTTTGGCTACAATTAATTTTCAAAAACGGCACCAGGGGCATACGTGCAGGTAATGGAGTCATTAAAAAAATTAATAGAAAAAAAGTTTTAAAAAATGCATGCATGCCACTGTTTTTAATTTTTGAATTCTTTTTTGTAATCCTTGTTGCAAACTGAATAAAAACTCTATTTAAATTTTAATTTTTTCAATGAGACCATTATCCACACGTATGGCTCTGGCAAAATTTTTGGAATTTATTTATAGCCGAAAAGGTTATAAGGCATGAGAAATTTCAATAGAATATCCCAAATTACTGATGGCGATTGGTTACTTTTCAGTGGTTAGCAGGTCAATTTTTTTACGAAAACTGTCAGTTACTAATTTTCTAAAAATTAGTTTGAAAAATCGATTTGAAACCGGCCTGAAAAACTGGTTTAAAAGAACCGGTTTGAAAGAAACGGTCTAAATAAACCGTAGCAGGTCTCAAAAACCGGGCTAAAAAGTTGGTTTGAAAAAAGCGGTCTGAATAAACCGGTCTGAAAAAACAGTCTGAAAAAAACCTATGAAAAATCTGTCTTAAAACCAGTCTCAATGCATTCGTTAAACTAGTTTTGAAGTTGTCACTATTCAATACTGAATTGAATAATGATTATGTCAAAACTAGTTAAATGAACGCATTGAGACCGGTTTTAAGACAGTTTTTTTTCAGACCGTTTTTTATATTATTTTTTTAAACCGATTTTTAAGACCGGTTTTTCGGATCAGTTTTTTCAGATTGGTTTGAAATGGTTCAAAAACCGGATTTTGAAGAAGCGGTCAAAAATTGGTTAACCGGATAAATTTTTTTTTGGCTCAAACCGTTTCTGAAATGTTTTGAAACAATGAAAAAAAAATTTCAACACCTTGTATATCGAAAACTAAGCTGTTACGGATACATGTTTATAGGAAGTTTTTGTCTTACATTTTAGGTAAGCAATCTATCTCTTAACAGGAGCTCATGTTTTTCAAAACACCCTGCATTTATTATTTCAATGACTTTAAAGAAATATAGAGTATAAAAGTTTTAAAATATTGTAAATTTTTTTGTGGCAACTTAGGGGGCTCCTACTACTAAGGTCATACGGCCTCCATGTAGCATGCCACTATTTAAAAAAAAAACGCTTACAAACAGCCTAGAAAGTGCAGCGAGTGGTGCTTAAACCCACTTGCATAGTAGCTCAAGCCAGAGACTTGGACTACTCTTGGACTCTACTGTCCGTCCCATGAGAATATCCTGCACTGTACATAAGATGTTTATAATTTCTGTAACCAAAGTCAGAGCTTATGTGTGATTTGTAAATGCTAAGTTTAATTATTTTTTTAAAATGTTAATAAAAAACTGTCACCTAATTTTCTAACATATTATTCGTGTTTTCATATCTTTACATCCATTTTATTCTTTTTAGAACCAGAAATACTTAGTAAGTATACCTCGTGTGAGCATCATCAAAAACAAAAAGATTTTGTAAAGAGGGGTAGGTCATTATTTGTTGTTGTATCGTCACAACCATCTGAAGAGCCTTATGCAAGTTTCACTGAGAATGTAAGATTGTACAATAATAAAGAACCATTTCATTTTGGAACACCACAATTTTTTCAAGGCCATAACTATCAAAAGGTAAGTTTACATTACGCATTTTTAAACAAATTTCTTTTAGAAAGTGGAAACTTTTTCATAAATGTAATGGCGTTTTAAAATTCAAAGAAGACGGTTTTTATTGAGAAAATCACTTTTTACCAAGCACAATAACCTGTGCAATTTATTACTAAAATACTAAGTACCTAAGTACTGCAAAAGCAATTTATTTAATTTGATACTGTTAACGTATACATTTAGACTACTAAACTATCTCCACTTACATTTTTACGTAAATTGTGTTGAGAAAACTGTTGTACCTATGTGGGTATGAGAAATGTATGAAAAGTTCTAAAACTGATGCTGTTATTCGGAATAGGAAGTGTTTCAAAGTTAGGAAATGATTACTTTTATGAAGTGGAAGTTATAATACTATTAACAGCACAGTAAAATAATTGAGGGCAGTTGCGATAGGTCTGCGAATTAATAGCTCGCAGCCTTATCCGGTCGACCCGAGTTCGAGCCTAGCTGTAGCCAGATTTTTACAAATTCGGAGCAGCAGAGACGGGCTCTGTAGTTGAATTTTTCGGGGTGAGGCATGTTAGACCCATACATAGCACTATGTGGCGTGCTAAGCCAAGAAAAGCAGAGAGGACACAACTCAAGGATTATTTTGAAATAATAATAATAATAATTGCCAAATGAATGTCTGTTGTTTTCCATAGCAACACTCAATTCTGTTTGTTTTGCTAAAAAAACTGTTGTTTTATACGGCATTCGTCAAAACCGTGCCGTTCTTTGATAGCTCTGTTAATAAAGTGGCAAAAAATTGTCAAATTATTTTTCCGTTTTGCCGTACGTAAGTGTCGAAAATTTATTGAAATGTTTTGTTCAAATGAAAATGGTAACGGTGCTATAAATTTTAATTTATTTTCAAGAGGTAGGAACAAAGCTACAAATTTAAATTTAAAAATAACTATTTAAGACGAATACAACAACAAAAACAATACTTTAAACTAGAGATGATCAAATTTTGGGAATTTTTTTTGGAAACTTTCCCAAGGAAAATTCCCGGAAAGTTTCCAGGACTATTTTTTGTTCGAATTAATAAAACGTCCGAAATTAATGTAGCTTGGCTAAAGCATTCTATGGATACCAAATACATCCACCATAATAGCATTATATGTATATTATATTGTAATTAAAATTACAGGAAAGATAGATACCTATAAAAAACATGATTATATAAAATGCTTTCGAATTAATTAAGCGATTGAGACTATTAACATTAGATATTAATAAAACAAAAATACTGGATACAGATAAACACCGAAGTAATTTTATATAGCTTTCGTCAATAACAAAATAGTAAGAAATTAAAACTTATGATTGAGTTAGAACACAAACAATTTTTGAATTTATATAATTTATTTTTTATTGGAATTTTTAAATTATCTTTTTAGTATATAATTAATTTAATAATTAATAATATTTTTGCAATATATGTTTTTAAAATTGATTAAAAGAAAAAGAAATTGCATTACAAAGTGTCTAGGAATGTTACCAAGAAACTTTTCCGAGATATTTATAGAAGCTTTCCCAGAGATGAATATTTCCGTCCTGAAAACTGTTCATTTGGAAATTTAATTTTTGGCTAATAATCTGCTGTTTTTAACATACCAACGAATACTTTATAGTGTGTTAATAATCTGTGCAAAATAGGGAAATGTAAACGTTTTTAGTATCTAAAGTATTATTTTTTATTTATTATTAGTCAACAAATGTCAACAAAATTTTTCTAAACCTTAAATAACTCGAAAACTGTTAATTTTAATATTATTAAACGTTCATACGTTTATACTTGTAATTAAATGCAGAATCTAAATATTAATAATATACAGGGTGTTCTGCTTGCAATACCAAAGTAAGGTTCTATACGGGCATAAGTAAACACCCAGTGTACTGATAATAATTTTGTACATTGAAACATTAGCGAAATCAGTAAAGGGTTAGCTTCAATAAACAGAAAACAATGCAAGTCTATAAGTCCATTATTAATAAAGTTTGTGACGATACGTAACGTTGTGGCATTTCTGCACCTTGTAGGCGATGATTTTATTTGAAATGTCGAAAAATTGTCGTGAAACAGTTGCTGTCAAACTATTTACTTGACACCGATTATTTCATTTAAATTTCAAATCTTTTGCACTTCTGGTTTCATCGGAAACGATCTCCAAACTTCTTATTTTAAATGGAATACTCTGTATATTTGGACATTTTTGGAATCACAAATTTTATGTATCATAGTACTCTTTATATACATTTTTAAGATGGAAAACGTTTTTGAATTGAAATAATGTTTTACGTCAAAAGTGCACAAAATGGTTTAATTCTTTGCTGCACGGGAATTTTGTCAAGAAATAGCCTTTTGCTGCACAAGCACAGCCCACACAGTACTACAAGCACAGGTCTTGTCAAAATATCTGGGTTGCCTCATCTGCTGGTGTTTTATGGTAATAAATAGTGAATAATAATAAACAAAATAGTGTTCTGCGATGTGGTATGCCGAGGAAACCACCATGCTTGATCACAAAACTTGTTAAAAAAAAAGAGGTACGGCTACTGTACCACTGTACTTTGCAGTTTGCATTTGGGGGTGGTACAGAATGGATACCGTCGAGCCTCAAAGAGTTACAATATTAATTTAAAAATAAAAGTCGTTATTTAGCCATGTGCTTCACCACGTGAGAAGGTTGAAGTTATTGAAAACAGTTTTTATCACAAGAAAAAGTCGTTTCTTTTGAAGAGGGTATGATATCGGCTCATTATGTTTTTTAAAATAAGCTTTTTTACGATTGTTGTGATACCTATAACTCGATATTTTCCGAGGTATTGCCTTGTACACCAAATTTCATTTAGAAATTTAAGTTTTTAAATAGATTTTACCAATACAGTTGTACATTCATGTCATATGCATGTGGTGACAAAACAAATGAATCTGTGTATCTCATTCTTTTGTTCAACAATTATTTTTTTGTTTTTTATCATTTGTATTGGTTATAGACGTGCATAAATGTGTTTGATCTAAAATGGAATTTGGTTCCTCTTGCAAATACCTACACCTGATTGGGTTATATGGCTATCATACAAATCACTACAAATTTATAAAGAATATAACGGCCAGTATCATTCCATTTGGACAACTTAACTTGAAAAATTTTTTTTACAGTAACTTGAACCTCTCATGCACTGATTGAAGCACATAACTATTAAATTACAATTTTTATGATTAAATTAATATTTTACCTCATTCATAGGAACCATTTTATTGTGAATCATGGCAATCTTGACATCAAACATAATTTTGGCCCAAAAATTTGCTTCTTGAAAATTTATTAAAAGAGTACTGTCACACGTAAAATTATATTCTGATTTCTAAAATCAAAACATACATTACATTTGCATTTAAAATAAGAAATATGGAATTATTTCCAGTAAAACGGCAAGCACAGAAAAATATTGAAATTGAAATTTACATCAAATAACAGTAATTCATGTGTAAATTAATCACTCCAAATTTTATTTATTTAAATTATAAACGAAAGAAAAAAAAGATGGGTAAAACTTGTTTTTGCATCAGGCATAACAAAAAAGTAATAATATCGTAAACACAAAACTTTTGTTTGAAATCTCAAAGATTAATGTTTGAATATTCCACTCACATTGTAGCAACCAATGGTAGCCGTTTATTTGCAGGCTCTTCTTAACCAATCACATCTAGACTGATCACGATAATACTTTTTTTTAGGAAGTTCTGGTGTTATCGACGTTGTATAACCATAAGCAACACGTCAACAACATTTTTTTATTTTTGCATTTAACAACTAAATAACTTATTTGTATGTAAAACAAATAATTATAGTAAATAACCAGGTAATTTCTTTGTTAGTGGAATATTCTAAAAAATTCCACTCTTATGTAAAAATTTTCTATAATAAATTGTAAATTGTTTTATTTGTTGTAGGTTGTGTCCATTTATGCTGCTTATTTATATGATTCAGTAAAACTTTATGCTAAAGCTCTACATAAACTCCTAACTCAATACACAACATTAACAGAGGAAATTATTGAGGATGTGGCAAGTAATGGTACCAAGATAGTTGAAACAATTATTGGCTTGCAAACATATGAAAGTAAGCATTTTATTTAAGGATTTTCGTTCTTTAATGTTCTTATGTTCCTACTATTAACATTACATTTTGTTTGATGATAGACTGAAGTGAATTCACATGATGGTAAATTAATGCTGAGACATCACTCGTCACAAAATAAAAACTTCTTATTGTACCTTTGCCTATGATTTTTCTTGTTTTCCCTTATCACACCTTTAATCACATGTGAATTCATTACAACGTATCACTGGAAAAAACATAATGGCAAGCAAAACTTATTAGTGTATCACTATGTAAATCATTTACCCCAGTTGGCTGACCGCAATTGTGGAGGACCATAAAATTGCACTTTTTATGTACATCCATACATACAGGGTGTTCATTTGATAACTTCCCACCCCCAATATCTCGGTGCACAAGGCTTTCTGAAAAAATCGCCGAGACACGTCAACAGTATTAGCAAGGGGGACATATTTTTACATAATAGTGACATAAATCGTTTCATCCCCCTACCCCCCAGAGCCGCCCCCTTAAAAATTTTAAATGGCAAGGGGGGTTATGTGATACCTCATTTGAAAGGTCTTCGTATTGCCTACATTTTGGCGTTTTGTTTTTTAAAATCGGTCGATTAGTTTTTGAGATATTAAGGGAAAAGTGTTTGAGTTTGTTAAAACAAAAAGGAGCGTGTATACTTATTGATAACATTTTTATTTATAATCAGTATTAAAAATACAAATAATTATTGGAAGTAAAAAATTATTTGGAATGTTATTATCTTAATAACTGCTCAAAATGTTGTCCATTGTTGGCTAAGCAACAATATAACCGTTGTTCAACGTGTTCCCTGACGTTTTGGAAAACATGTCTTGGAATTGATCGACATTCTTCAATTATTCGTTGACGGAGCTCGGCTATACTTTGCGGTTGAGGCGTATAAACAACCGATTTTAAATGGCCCCACAGAAAAAAATCTAAGGGAGTTAAGTTGGGGGACCTAGCTGGCCACTCTATAGCTCCTCTTCGACCTATCCATTTACCGGGAAATGTATTCTGCAACCACTGCCGAACCGGTAAGACATAATGAGGAGGGGCACCGTCCTGCTGAAAGTATAGTTGTTCCTCATCAAGTAGTAAATTACCATCTGCATCACGTTGATTTTCAACTGCTTCAGTTATTAGTGGATTAATAGCATTTTCCAACATGTCCAAATACACTGCACCATTCAAATTTCCTTCGATGAACAAAGGTCCAATCACTTGATCTCCTAAAATACCTGCCCACACATTAAGTTTTTCGGGATACTGAGTATGTCCTTCTGTAAAAATGTGTGGATTTTCGTTACTCCAATATCTACTGTTATGTCTATTTACAAATCCATTTAAATAAAATGTGCATTCATCACTGAAGCAAGTATTCTTCAATATTTCATTATTATTATTAATCATGCCAGTCATTTGTTCGCAAAATTCAATTCTCCTGTCAAAATCGTCTTCATTTAGCTCATGGCAGATTTGCATTTGGTAGGGATGAAATTTATGAAGTTTTGCTACTTTATGAACTGAACCTAATGAAATGTCAGTTGCGGCGGCAATTTGGCGGAGCGAACTTCTGGGGTTTATACCAAAATGTCCTAATATCTCAATTTGAGTGGCCTGATTTAAAACTCTGGGTTCAGTACGTTTTCTATTCGAAACAGATCCAGTCTCAGTAAATTTTGCTATAAGGTCTAGGACATACCTATGGGACGTGGACTTATCTGGATGCCGTTCATTAAACGTAGCTGCGGTTTGTCGAGCACATTGATTTTCAGCCCCATAAATTAACACAATTTCAACTTTTTCACCCAAAGTGTATCCCATTTTTAATAATTATCAAGAGAACTTTACAAATTTACTAAATATCAATACGCGCCACACTAATTAAGCAGTTTAAACAAACATCAACTATTAATGCCAAACACTTTGACAAGAAAAACATCCAATAGTGCATTATGACAACAGCCTACTATGCGTTTTACAAGCTCCTTTCTGTTTTAACAAACTCAAACACTTTTCCCTTAATATCTCAAAAACTAATCGACCGATTTTAAAAAACAAAACGCCAAAATGTAGGCAATACGAAGACCTTTCAAATGAGGTATCACATAACCCCCCTTGCCATTTAAAATTTTTAAGGGGGCGGCTCTGGGGGGTAGGGGGATGAAACGATTTATGTCACTATTATGTAAAAATATGTTCCCCTCGCTAATACTGTTGACGTGTCTCGGCGATTTTTTCAGAAAGCCTTGTACACCGAGATATTGGGGGTGGGAAGTTTTCAAATGAACACCCTGTATATAAAAGCACAAAAGGTTTTTTTCTCCGGTTCCTCCAGCGGCTACCGCTTCACCAATTTGGACCATTTTTTTTTTAATGAAAGGTCTCTATCCACAGATGGAACATGAAACATTTTTAACCGACTTCAAAAAAAGGAGGAGGTTCTCAATTCGTCTGTATATATTTTTTTTTTTTATTTATTTTTTATTTTATTTTTATGTATGTTCGGGCATAACTTTTTTGTTTATAAACCGATTTTAATAATTTTTTTGTGATGGGTTCAGTATAGTTCCAAGGTGGTCCCATTATAATTTCATTGGTATTGGAGCTTGAACTTCGAAGATACTCCTCAAAATCTATTTTTTTAACCGACTTTTTAGTGTTTCCGTATTTCATCTTCCGTTTCAACTAGCCGTCATTTCCTCATTCGAGAAGCATCTTTACTAGGTCTACCCATCACTTAAAATTGTAAAATAATTAACTTTTAAAAAAAAAAGGGAACCGACTTTAAATAAAAACACAAAAGTGACATAAGTTAACTAAAAAGCAAAAAATAAATGTTTTTTATACAACAGTTTAATACTTATTTGTTGTTCCGTTTAATGTAATTAAGAAATTGCTGTTTATTATATAATTATTAATTGTTTTATAATTTAGAAGTCGGTGTCAAGTAAAACAAAAATTCGAATCTAATTTGTTATTGCAGCAAGGTATATAATTATTATGTTTTACTTGGCACCGACTTCTAAATTATAAAACAATTAATAATTATATAATAAACAGCAATTTCTTAATTACATTAAACGGAACAACAAATAAGTATTAAACTGTTGTATAAAAAACATTTATTTTTTGCTTTTTAGTTAACTTATGTCACTTTTGTGTTTTTATTTAAAGTCGGTTCCCTTTTTTTTTTAAAAGTTAATTATTATATTTTTATTCTACGTCGATTTTTTTATAATAATTATTTTAATTTATAATATATATGAAGGTCGGCTAGACGCCCGTCACTTGGGGCGCCATCTGCAATAACGTCGCGTGTCATTATTGGAACTAATGCATCACGTGACTTGACATTTCGCCGGTTCTGTCAACGCTGTCTGTCAGTGCATTGTGTGCTGGGGTAACACTAGTTATCAATAAAACGACATGGAGCACAGGAAACATAATAGCGACAGTTAGAAAAAATATAATTCAAGTTATATTGTAGTTACAAGGACATACTTAAAATTGATTATTGTAATTGACGTAATTATGGCAACAATTAAACAATATCAACCCATACTGACTCAATTTAAACCACTTACTTTACTTCTAAGTAAATGGTTATTCTATTTTTATTAATTACATTGTAAATAGTAACAGCTCTGTTTTATAGTGAAAATTCCCTTGCTCTTACACGGTATAGGTATATACAGTTTAAAAAAATTATGCAAGTAATAAGTCGTGGTAATATCGACATTTATCTATAATAATATAGCGGTATTATTGTTATTATCGATATTGTCGGTAATATCAATATATGGATGGATATTATCGGTATTATTGTTATCATCGATATTAAATTTTCAATACCGCCTAGCCCTAGCTGTGATTAGTGCATCGGTGCCGGCTTCCAACATTTTGCCGGTATGACGTCACTGTGTAACGTAGTGTCCACTTTACCCATGATTACCGGTAATTTTAGTTTGACCAGTAAATAATATAATATTAGCGTTTTTATGAATGAACGCTTTAAAATATATTTGAAGTCGACTACACACTACTCTATTTTTAAGCACTCTTTTGAGAACAATAATTCAACTAAACATAATAAAACATTTATTAGAAAAATACTAAGGAAACATAAGGAAAACATAAAAGTATTAAGTTAAATACATCTTTACATAAATGAATCTGAATATAATTTTCCCATAGTAATAAATTATATACTAGTGTTACCCCAGCGCACAATGCACTGACAGACTGAGCGTTGACAGAACCGGCTAAATGATAAGTCACGTGATGCATTTGTTCTATAAGGGAGACGCGACGTTGGTGTAGATGTCGCCTCAAGTAAAGCGCTTTAGCAGACTTTCATATATATTATAAATTAAAATAATTATTATTGAAAAATCGACGTAGAATAAAAATATAAAAATGTTTCATGTTCCATCTGAGGATACAGACCTATCATTGAAAAAAAAAATGGTCCAAATTGGTGAAGCGGTAGCTGCTGGAGGAACCGAAGAAAAAAAACCTTTGAGCTTTTATATATGTATGGATTATACTATAATGTTCTCATTCATTTTTGTAAATTTTAGCCACGTGTATAATTTCATGAATGTGATTAGAATTATAATGTGCGACTTTTAAGTTATGGCCATGTTCTGAAGCTCTGAGCGTAATAAAAAAAAATAGACAGTCCTTTCTAAAGTTCATAAACCTAATAAATCTAACAATTTTAGGTAAACCTCATAAAACAATGCCATGGATTATACAGGAAATACAATCAAACCCTCATTTACAATACATTCTCTTATATTCTCGCCCTCCATGAACACATGTATATGTGATTGCATTATATAATTTTTTTTTATTATTTTGACACGACTGTAGTTCGGTGTTCTAGAATTTCTTTTCCATTTGCTTTAGAGTATCGTGAAATATTTATATGTACTCAATTTTTATCCATTTGTAAACTTCTTCTACATATTGCCGTATCCAGCTTCAAATAAAAATAATTAAACTCGGTAAGCTTTAATTCACAATTATGTGGAAAAAGCCGGATTCTTAAAACATACCCTCACTACAGTATTATAAGACGGTGGTTTCTGATTACTGATAAATCGTTTAGAATGTGTCTTAAACCGCTACATTACAATCGCCTATGGTCGATATCCACCTTCGCAAACGAAAGAGTCGTGCCTAAGCATATACGCGAAGCGATGACGTCATACTGACAAAACGTTAGAAACCAGCACTAATCACTGCGATGACGTTATAAAAATTCAGACACCGTAAAAATATCGTACTGTTATGTCATTTTTATAAATTGTGTGCTGTCACACTGTCAAAATTATGTTTAAAAAATGTTGTAAATAATTTTTTCATTGACTTCAGAAAGTATTCTTTTCGACCCTCATTTTGTAGTCGAAGTTGACAATTGCTGCTTAGAGAGAGCACAATATTTTTTCCTCCCAAGGGGAAAAACTTATTTTTCTCTTGCTTTTAAATGCGAGTCGTGGTTATGCTTTGTTTATTTTTCTTTAAAACGTCTTGTATATCATGGATACGTGTTGGTTGCCGTAGATAACAAAGGCATCTTGCAAAAGTCAATTTTTACACAATTGTCAAATTAAATAATTTTTTCATTGACCTTGTTGGAAAGTAGGCTTTTCGACCCTCATTTGGTGCTGACAACTGACGCTTAGCGGGAGCAAAAATCAACGCGAATTTGTTCCCGCTTTTAAATGCGAATGTTGGTTAGGCTTATCCAATTGTTTAAATTTTATACCAAATTCAACCCCTAATATGCGGAAGGTTGTTGAGATCCAATTTTATAATAATTTTGTTAAAATTTTCTAAAATTAGATTTTTAAGATGGTTTTTCATTTAGAATGTTTTTCATGTCAATATTTTCACAATGTATCAAAAACATGTGATGGATATCAATGATTTTATTATATTACAATTATAAAGAAATAAATATGAGGTGGTATGGTAACCACAGCACTTGTGATTACGATTACAATCATAAAGTTTCCATTATAATTGCTTGATTACTTTTGTATTTTACAGAGAGATCCAAACTGATTGACCATGCCACTTTATAGAAAAAAATTACATGCTGCTTACCTATTTCTGAGCATTTTACCTATGTCAGCATTGTGGATTAATACTTTAAAGGAATAATTTTGATAAAGTTGAAATTAATTTTGATTGCATTTAGACATTTTTTTATGATGTCACCTTCAATCAATTTGGATCTTACTATATATAAATTATATATAAATGTACTCCAATTTAATATATAACAATTTCATTGTTTAGGTATAACTGGAGCAACGATGCGGTTAGACAAGAATGGAGATTCAGAAGGTAACTTTTCAGTACTAGCGTTAAAAAGCGTAACCGGCAGAGATGCAATTGAAGTTACAAAGAACTTCACTTGTGGTTATCAGATGCTACCAGTTGGCCAATTTCAACAAGGGGAGTTACCAGTGAGTGAGTTAGACAGATTTTTAAAGTTTTTTTTGAAGTAGAAATCATTTTTAAGGTTGTTATAATATGATAATGGTGATCGAAGTAAAAAATATTGTTTCTACTTTCAAATGTGTATTATTTCATAGTAATATTAGTATCTCATTGATATATTACTCACCTACGTTTAACAGCGGGTAATGACACCATTATTTACCTTTTTTATTGCACCATATTCTGTTTTGGTATCAGGTTTATACAGGGTGGGTCATTTAAGTGTCGCCCCACTGTTATTTCTAAAACTATTGGAAATATCCAGTTTTTTCTTAATGAAACCTGTTGATAAGTAACCCAAAACTAGTACCAATTATACTAGGTGTTTACTTATGCCTATACAGCACATCATTACATTGTTATTTTAAATTGAACGCTTCATTGACAATTTTCTTAAATGGCAATAAAAATATTTTCTTGGCCAGTTATACAAAATACTTTAATATAAAACATTCACAATTCTTGTAATGTAAGAGTTTGAAAGGTTTATATCGTTCAAACAAGAAAAAAATGTTGGTGTAATATTCTTAAATACCAGTGGCGGCTACTCATAGGAGCTGCGGTGCTGCAGACGGCCACCTTTTTAGTAGTTGTATTAAAACAAATTATCCTATTCATTAATTCGGCAAAGTTTAAATTAAAGCAGCGAGCCTAAAAGTGAGACGTCGTTGATTAGTAAAGAAGATCTGTGCACTGACTTACTTCCACGTGAGCTGTAATTGACCAATCAGAAGCCAGCAAACAATGTAATTGTTTTGCAATTTGGACGTGGATGTGGATTTGGTACTGCAGTCGTGCAGAACCAAATGTTTGTTTATTTTGAGTTTTTGATGGGTGATTTTAATTACTTTTATCTGCATGTTTGTTTAAAATACTTCCATAAAAGTTTTGTGACTTTTCTAAACGTTCGTTCAGACAAAAATTGCAAATAAAACGGGAAGCTCGTCCATTACCTGATATGGTTATTGAAATTCCAAGTAAGTAGCAGAGGAAAGCAGTATTAAAAACATCTTTTTTATTTTAACTTATTTAACATAAAATAATAATGCTTTTGAACTATTACGATGACGTCACTGCTCAGTCACGTGACAGTACAGAAACTTTAAGAATGTGGCATAAAGTAGCTGATTAGGCAACAAACAAATTTTAATCAGAAAAAATTTGATATTTATAAAAACCATATCAAAATACACAAAAAACCATAGAAATTTTAATATTTGGTGTACAATGCTGCATTTGAAAATCAACATTTGAAGTGAACATTAAATTATGAACACCTTCTGTAATAATCTGCAGTATTTAACATACTGTTGAATACTTTATAATGTGTTAATACTCCGTGCAAAATAACAATGGTTTTTGGTATTTAAAATATTAATTTTGTAATATTAGTTCACAAAAACTGTCCAAATTACTAAGAAAAGTCAAACAACTCGAGAACCACTAATTTTAACATCATATTATCTTTCTACTTTTATATCTAGAAGTTAATATAGAATCTAAAAATGCAATAATATACAGGGTATTCTATTATAAATAATAAAGTAATGTGCCTAGTACCTAGTACAATTGATAATAATTTTAGACGATTCATCAGTTAATTATGAACAACTTTTATTAAGAAAAAATTTGGTATTTTCAATAGCATAGGAAATAAAAGTGAGGTGATATTGAAATGACTCACCCTGTATATGTACAGCGTCCGGCAAAATGTTTGCAACATATGGGGAAAATTTCTATTATTAGAATTTTTAATAAACTTATTTTTGGGATCGTTTTTACATCTCGGTCAACCTAAAAATTGATTTAGACATAGGTCACTTGACATCAGGTTTGGCGAGAAATTCTAAAACTAAAAGAATTTTGAAAAAATCGCCTTATTTGAGAAAAACTCTAAAAAAGTTATTAGAAAATAGTGTTTAAAATCTATTCGATTGCCATGTGCAAAGTTTGGAACAAAAATATTAATAAATTAATGATAGCGTTTTATTTTCAAGTTTTTTACGTTAAATCACTAAATCCCTATTTTCGTCTTTGGAATGAAGTTATTCCAGTGAAATTCGTTTGTTTAGGTCATAATCAAACACAGATTTTGTTTTTAGCACACTTGGAGGAACTAATTCAAAAAAATGTTTTTTGTTGAGTACCTGCTTGTTGCAATGGTTTGTTTCTAATAGCCATTGCAGTTTTTAAATATTATTTCTGTGCCTTATGCCTAGAAAAGCTAATATCTTTGATTCTGACACATTTTTAAAAGATCTTTTTAAAATTCAGATTTAACATGAAAATATTCAAAACAAAACGCTGTTTTTAATTTATTATAATTTTTGTTCAAAACTTTGCACATGGCTTTAGAACTGGATTTTGAACACTTTTTTCTAATAACTTCTTTTGAAATTTTTTCAAATGAGGCGAGTTTTCGCCCGTTTATTTAATTTTTTTGAATTTCCCGACAAACGTGAAGTCATGTGACCTATGTCGAAATCAATTTTTAGGTTATCTGCGATGCAGAAGCGATCCAAAATTAAGTTTTTGGTAAATTTCATTAATAAAAATTTCCTCGTATGTTGCAAACTTTTTGCCAGTCGCTGTATATTACTTGCCTAATACATTTTCTTTTGTTTCATAACGAACTTGAACAAATAAGTGATGCAGTTTAACAAAGTGTTTGTTGCACCAAGTACTTGATTATGTTCAAAGCATGCTGCTATACTTGTGGCATGCTCACTTACAAGGAAAAGTTATTTAAATTTATCTCAAAAATTTTGTTATGGAACATTCGCAAACTTTTGCATGCTAGAAAAGAGTAAACAATACTCTATTGAATAACACTGAAAAACCTAGGTTGCTATGTATTAAAAACAATACTCGATCAACATCACAGCTATTACAGTATTATTGGAGAAAAAGTATTATTAATGGCAAAATGGGTTTAATCATAATAATTTTATTCAAAACTTTTGCCAGACCCTGTGTGTGTTAGTAATAGTTCTGGGAAATTAATAATTAAATAATTCATAAAAAAATAGTGTAATTGTTCAATAATGAGCATGTGCTGAAAGACCATAATGTTAAGCTAATATAAAATATTCTATTTGTAGATTTATACCATTACATCTCAAGTACAATGGCCAGGTACAGGAAAGCCCGATGATGAGCCAAGTTGTGGTTTCAAAAACGAATTGTGCCGTAAAAATGATACCCATCTGAATAGCATAATTGCTGCTGGAGTTTTGGCAGTTCTTTTATTTTGTGCTGGTGTTATTACCATGAGCATTTATAGAAAATGGAAAATTGAACAAGAAATAGAAGGTTTACTTTGGAAGATTGACCCCAGTGAAATACATAACTATTATGAGCACGATATTGTTGCTTCACCTAGTCGAGTAAGTTTTGTGCATGCATAATTACTTATTACTTTTTTTTAATGTAAGTTTATCTATTTTAAATAATAATAATAGTAAATAAAATTAACTAATATTTTTTTTATTTAAATAGTTAAGTCTATGCAGTGCAAGTGCAACATCTTTTGAATCTCATGGAGGAGCTCAAGTATTTGCAATAACAGCACAGTACAGAGGTGTAGTGGTTCGCATAAAGGAACTTACTTTTTCCCGAAAGAAAGACATATCTCGTGACGTGATGAAGGAAATGCGCCTCCTGCGAGAATTGCGACATGATAATATTAACTCGTTTATAGGTGCATGTGTTGAACCTATGGCACTGTTACTAGTCACTGATTATTGTGCCAAAGGAAGTTTATATGTAAGTATGTTTTGGTGAATGCTCTAGTATTTTGCGATTGGTTTTAGTGAGAATTGGTTATTTACTGGGGAAACTAACCTGATAATTAACCAATAATGAGGAAAACCTCTTTAGTTCTCACAAGAACAATTATTTGTATGTTTAGACGTACATTTCGCCCGCTAAGCAGCCATCTTCAGTGAACTAAAAACAAATATTATGCTGAAGTGGAAAAACACAACGAAGCAGATAAGTAACTTACGCCTGCTGATATCAGAGTCATGAGTCATGACTTGTTTCTTACGTTTTAGTTCACTGAAGATAACTGCTTAGCCAGCAGAAATGTACTTCTGAACATACAAGTAATTATTCTTGTAAGAACTGAAGGAGTTTGTTTTTGATGTCAAAAAATTATATTAAAACGACAAAGTTACTTTTTTATAGTAGAAAAAAAATTAATTGGTAGGAATAAATAAAACGGATTTTTTAAACTTAATAAATTTTTTTTACGTAAAAATTGATAATCTGGCGTCAAAAAATGGTTTGAAGACGTCAAAAGGTGATTGTTTTTACTGTAGGAATAAAAAGAATTAATTATTATTAATAATAAAACGAATTTTTTGACGGCAACAATTTATTTTTTTACGTAAAAATTGATTTTTTTGACGTCACAAGTTTATTTTAAGACGCCTAAAATTGATTTTGTTAATTAAAATCAATTTTTGATGTTAAAAATTAAACTAAATTTTTAACGGCAAAAAAATCCATAATTGAAGTCGGAAGATGCTGCCAACTAACGGCACAGCTGACGTGGTAACGACACCTTAGTTGGGCCCCATATAAAAATTATTTGCTTGTATTTGATTTAGTTGCCGCAAAAGTAGGATATATGCTGGGTTTATATCAAAGAATGTTATGTCCTATCCCAAGGACGATTTTAAGTTGTGAATTTATGGTTCACACATCACTTATTTGCCCTAGTTCACGTGTTACATTTTGTCTACTTTGCTGTGACTAGCTGGTGTGAATATACGTGCGACATATTTTGACAGGTGGCTTTCCTGGCGGTCACTATTGCAGTATAGTTCTGTCCTACGCTACCACCACAAATACCCCGTTAGGCAACAGAGTTTTCAGAAGTCAAAAATTCATTTATTAGCGTCAAAAAAACTATTAATTGGCATTAAAAATCTATTTATTAACGTCAGTTGACATTTTTTAACGTCATAAAATGGATTTTTGACATCAATAAATGAATGTCTAGTCAAAAACATTTGATTATGTGATTTAATAAATATTTTTTTCCAAAATTCGATGTTTAGAGGTCAAAAAATGTAGTTTTGACGTCAAAGAATCAATTTCCGACACCTGAAATTCAATTTTAGTCGTCTAAATTTCAATTTTTATTTAGCAACTTGAGGAAAATGTATTTTTGTTTTTAATAATGCAGGACAAAAAGCGAAACGGCATTTTATATTATTTCATCTTACTAATTAAAAAAATGTACATCCACCTCGATATGAATATTTGCGTTTTTTATTAGATATGTTGACCATTATTTTTTACTTTTTCAATGTTTTTTTGCATCAATGTGAATGTGAAATATATTAATACTTCCGTTTATTCAGGATATTATAGAAAATGAAGATATTAAGTTGGATAAAATGTTTATTGCATCTCTAGTCCATGATCTCATTAAAGTAAGTTTAGTAGTTAAAAATAATGACTATGTTTCTTATACAGGGTTACTTTCAGGGCATGTTGTATATACATAATTCTATGCTAATTTGCCATGGAAATTTAAAATCTTCAAACTGTGTAGTGACAAGTAGGTGGGTACTTCAAGTTACTGATTTTGGATTAGCCGAAATGCGCCATTGTGCAGAAAATGAAAGCATTGGTGAACATCAGTATTATAGAAGTAAGTATAGTAAGTATAATTCTATGATACAGTACTATCGAGAAAACAAAAACAAAAGTTGCCCGGTCAACGACATCCTTGCATAGCACGACATACAGAACTTTTAGTCACTTGATGTAATTATAAAATAGAATAAGTAAACAATATGAAATGAGTAGGAATGCATCAGTTTTCTCCAAAAGTAACAGAATTTTCAGCGTACCTACTTGCTAGTTGAATAACTGTAAAATTATTTGAAATTTTTGTCTTCTCTATGTTCTAGTCATAACGCCAACATCATACACCTTTGTTTTTGTATGCTTGGTAATAGTATAATAGAGAGAGATCCAAAATAATTATTGGGAAATTACTTATTACTTTTAGGCATTTTTTTATGACGTCACCCTCAATCAATTTGGATCTCTGTATAATTCATAAAAATAGAATTTTGTTATTTTAAATTTATGATACATTTGTAAAACCAATGTAATATTTTGATTATTAGGTTTATTTTGGAAGGCACCAGAAATCTTACGACATCCCATGCCATACTTAAGAGGCACTCAGAAAGGAGATGTCTATGCATTTGCAATAATTCTATATGAAATTATTGGAAGGAAAGGACCATTTGGAACAACTGGATTTGTTGAACCAAAAGGTAAACGTTATAATTTGTATCTTCATTACAAACAGAAATACAGCTCGAGTCAATTGGGTGTCACCCAACTATTATTTCCTAAACTATTGAGAGTATCAATTAAAGTTTGTTGAAAATTAACTGCTGTTTAACCTAAAATTATTATCAATTATACTGAGTGTTTAGTTATGCCTGTACACAGGGTGTCTCATTTTCGATGTAGTTATATGGGTAACTTTGTTAATATTATAGCTATGAAGAAACCATTTGCATCTTATGTTCCATTTTTTCAGACGAATTCAATGGCTGAAACAAAAACAGAAAATCTTTTTTTTTGTTTTTGAGCTAAAGTCAAATAGTGCAATTTTTAACATCTCTATTGGGTGTTATGGCTCATTTATTTCCACATATATTAAAAAATGGCATTGGGATTTTTAATAGACTTTTTTATGTAAATTACAATGGCGTACTTAGATTTTTCATATTTGCAATGGTTTTTGAGGTACAACATAAACATGCATTTTTTTAATGGGAATCATAGTCGGATTCGACATAATTTAAAGATAATAATAATAAATAATCTTTATTGGAAATTAATACAAAAATTTGATATTTTCCAAATGGCGAGGAATCCGCAGAGCTGTTTTTCGTCCCTGCCAAAAAAGTAACATACTTAATCTAACTATTACCAAAAAACCATACAATAGTTCTTAATTTTAATACAATTCTAATAGACTGGCTGCAAGCCGCCTACCGAGCATCTCACTCATTTTTAACTTTTTCGCTAAAGCACATATTTTTACATAAGGGTTCCTCAATACGGACAGGTATAGACATTTATTATTACTTTAATTTCTTTTGTTGATTTTTCTGTAAGCAATAACTGGTATTATACAGGGTGAATAAAAAGTAAGGAACATTGATGCTACAGCCTTAAATAATAACTTTACGAAAAAAAGTTTCTAACAAAAGTTTCCTCTCAAGTTTTTTGCCATAATTTGGCGTTTTTCATTTTTTTTCAATTGTCATATGTTTTAGCTATGATGTCATCGAAATTTTTTTTAAATGGCAACCTATACTTTTTATGGTATGATAAGTTAGTGTTTTTTATTCTCTATACAGCCATGTAAAAATATCATGCAGTTGCATAATAAAAATTTCAAGAAAAATCACTATAAACATTTATTTTTGTCACTGGCAACATTCTTCATCAGGTACACTTATTGCAAGATAAACAAACGACAATAGCAGGTCCACGTCATAGGTAAAACATATGACAATTGAAAAAAAAAATGAAAAATGCCAAATTGTGGCAAAAAACTTGATAGGAAACTTTTATTCGAAATTTTTTTTCGTGAAGTTATTATTTAAGGCTGTAGCATCGATGTTCATTATTTTTTATTCACCCTGTATATTTATTAAACACTTGTCTTTTTAATTTTAACGATATCTCGGTCGCTTTTAAAAATACTCTTAAGAACCCAGTATTTTTTCCAGCCAGCATCGGTACATCTTTGAAATGCTTTGTCCATTTTGTTCTGAAACGAGATCAGCTGTTCAAGATAGATCACATCTTCTTTGTACTTCACCTCTCATCTGTGGATGTTTATTTTTTTTGCATTTCTGTTGCTGATTAACACATTGATCGCCCAATGGTGAGAAAAATGGGGGTCGCTGGGGCCAAAATTGTATTCGCTATATTTTTTATATAGCTCTTTAGTAAAATGCTATTTGAGCACAAATTTGCTCAAAAAGCATTTTCTAGTGCTACTTAAAAAAAAATGTCTTAGGTACAGCATCTGTGCCTCGGGGCCTGTAACTATAATTTTTTCCAGTTTAGGCCGGAAGGCACAAATGTCGTGCCTGAATATGCAGGTCCTTGCAAGTTGATCCCTGTTGGAGTGCATCACAGGTGGTTTGCACTCAGTGCTCATTGCATCATTTCTCTATAATTTGTTTCTTTGAGAGGCACAGAGTCACAAAGTAATATTACGTTTAGTTTATTTATTGCCTTTATTTACCTTTTTATAATAACCTTAAGTTCAATTTTGTACGCTTCAAATATTATATACCTATCACCGTAATGTTACGTTTAGTTTACTTGTAATCTTTATTTACCTTTTTATAATAAACTTAAGTTTGATTTTGAAAGCTGCAAATATTATATACCCATCATACCCGTCTGTTCTAAATAAAGGGAAATATGTGGAAACGTTATTTTAGATAATACCCTAATATCAGGTTTATTATTATCACTAGAAAACAAAATTAATACGCCTTGTATTAAATAAATAACGAATTTCCATAACAAGTCCTCTAGAACACAAAAGAAAAAAAATTTTCCTGGGGCAAAACGATATTTGGGTCCCCCAAGCCCCTCTATTTCAGTATCCGTATAAATACACAGCATTCCCGGCACTACGGCTGTACCAGCGGGCTCAAACGCATATGAAGCACCAAGGCACAGACCGTGTGTCTTGTGGCCCTACTGAAAATAAATGCATGGCACACCAGGTGTGCCATATGGCGCGATTAACGTGTTAAGTGTGGTTTTTTCGAAGTTTATACTTAACGTGTTAAGTGTGGTTTTTTCGAAGTTTATACTTAATTCAATCTTTTTATTTTCCTCGGTTAGTTCCAACAGGAACATTTCCCTACTATCTGCGAAAAGGACCACATAATCAGCGAATCTTAATCTTCTGCTGAATTTGTATTCCAATTTCGTTCCAGCGTAAGCTTTGTAAAACCTGTTGCAGGGCTGCTATGAATGGCTGTGGGGACAGGGGTATCACTCTGTTTTACCCCTCTTTGTAGTTGAAAGCTTTTTTTTCCTTCATTTTCTAACTTGATTTTTGGTGTACCTTCCCCGTATAACTTCCTCACAAGTGTTACATAGTTCCCCGAGACTCCTTGCTGTCTTAACACCCCAAACATAGTATCGTGCTCTATGCAATCGAACGCTTTGTTAAAGTCTACAAACGCCATGTGTATGGGTTTGTCAAATTCTTATTCTTTGAATTTTTCCACTGACTGGTTAATTACATAAATATGGTCTATTGTTGAAAAATCGCTTGTAAATTAGGCTTGCTCTGGTGGCTGGTTCTTTTCTATTACTCCTTTTTTATTTATAGGAAATTGATTGTACTTTAACTCATCTGTGGACCACTTTTATGTATGATCATTAGATATTCCAAGAAATCAGAAAATTGCGTATTTTGTGCCAAAAATTTTAAAAAATTGAGTATTTTGGAAAGACGTATTTTGAAAACTATTTGGACTAGAACATTCTTTTTTTTTAGTTTTACTCAGAATTTTGCACTTTTTTGTTTGGACTACTGGCGAACAATCCAGGATTGTGTGATTTTTGCACCTATTAAAAAAAATTTCTGGGTTCCCAACAGAGTTGAAATTCACAAACTTTTTGAACGCCCAAATAAAAGGTTTCGCCAAAAAAAATACCATTCCTGTTATTTTTCTACAAAAGTACCTGATGAATGGACTAGTGGTTAATGTAAGTAACAAAGAGTAATATTATCAAAAATACCACAATGTCTATTTTATTAATATTATTTTAATGTATGTTATGTAAACTCGCATTTGTTTTCTGTACATTTTATGTTTCTGGCTCACTATTTATTTTTAAAGTACACCAATTTGAACAATATATCTAATATCTCAATTATTTTGAATGATAAATGTTTAAAGGAAGTTTATAATTAATATGGATTGTATTTTAAGTTTCACCCCCTAACCCCCAGCTACCTCTACTTTTAAATTTCAAATAGCACCCCCTCCCTTGTGGTACATCATTTTAAAAGTAGAAAAAATTCTCATCTACCCACATTAAAAAAATTGGATTCAGTCGATCCGTTTACCAGATAGTTAAAAATGTTTTATTTCCTAAAAATTCATAGCACCTCCTACCTTGCGATACATTATTTTTAAGGCGGGAAAAATCCTCATATACTCACCTTAAAAAATTTGGATTCAGTCGAGCCATTCATGAGTGAATGTTCGAACATTGTAATATTGCTGAAAATAAATTATTTGTGGCTTTATTTTACAATTTTTGACCCTAACTCATAAACTTTTAAGGTGGGTAGATGAGGATTTTTCCCACCTTGTAAATGATGTATCGCAAGGTAGCTATTTGAACTTTTAAAATAGGGGTAGCTGGGGGTGAGGGGGTGAAACCTAAAATTCAATCAATATTGGTTTTAAACTTCCCCCTCCATATCAAAATCGACGTGTTTTTTGTTTAAATGAAATTTACTTAAAATCGATAGTTATTGAGGCTGGCTTGTTTTGAAATAAAAGCACTGTATATTTTTGAAAAGCTATTAAAAATGTCCTTTAATAGCCCACTATGATTTCCATTTAAAAAATACTTAAAATATTGCAAATATGAAAAATCTTAGTATGCCACTGTAATCTACAGGAAAAAATCTATCAAAAATGCTAATAGATGTGTTTTATGTCTGTAGGAATAAATGAGCTATGCCCAAAAGAAATGTTAAAAATTTCACTTTTTGAATCTAGCCGAAAAACAAAAGGAAGGTTTTGTATTTTTGTATTATGAATTTGAAAATAAGCGGAATAAAAAACAAGGAAGGTAATATAATAGAGGAAGAGCAACAGTATAATGCAGTATGGAAAGAACATTTTATGGATCTATTGAAAGAGAAAGAAGCCGAGAAGAACTGAAAGTTGGAAGACGCTGATGACGCAGAAATTGAGGAAGTTAAGGAAGTTATAGGCAGCAGCCGAAATGGAAAAGCGCCAGGAAAAGATGGGGTAAATATGGAGTTACTGAAATACGGTGGTGAAAATCTGAAAGAAATTATATACCAATTAGTAAAAAAGATATGGAGAGAGGAGAAAATGCCAAAAGATTAGAAGGAAGGGCAGATAGTAGCCATACATAAGAACGGAGACCAGAAGGAGTGCACAAATTATAGGGGAATAACCTTATTAAATACATCATACAAAATTCTATCAGCAATAATACAAAAGAGGTTAAGGGAAAAGGCGGGTGACGTAATAGAAGAGTATCAATATGGGTTCACAAAAGGCAAATGGACAACGGATGCAAATCATGTGATTAAGCAAGTAATAAAAAAGGCATATGACTATAAAATAAATATTGAATTGCTGTTTATAGACTTCCAGCAAGCCTTTGATTTAATTAATAGAGAAAAACTAATGTGTACCCTCAAAGAAATAAGGGTACCAGCGAAACTCAGAAGACTCATATGTTTAACAATGAAATCAACAGTAGCAAGTGTTAAAACGCAAAAGGGTGTAATGGAGCAATTTGCAATGGATTTTTAATATGGCACTTGAGTATATATCAAGAAAAATAAACAGAGGAACGGTAAGAACAAGAGCGGGACAAATGGTGGCATATGCAGACGATGTGGTATTAATAACTAAAAGAAGAGATACAATGACCCAAACGTTGGAAGAGATAATTAAAGAAGGAGAAAGGATGGGACTTAAAATCAATATGAATGAAACAAAATTACTGAGAATAATGAAGGAAGCAGGAAATAAAAAGATAAGAATAGGAGGAATAGAATTTGAGGAAGTGAGCCAATTTAGGTATTTGGGAGTGATAATATCAAACAAAAATGAGAGAACAGAAGAGATAAACGAAAAAATTATAAATGCGAATAGAGCTTTCCATGCAAATAAAAACCTTTTTAAGAGCGAAGACATCACACGAAAGACGAAAATGAGAGCATATAAAACATTAATTAGACCTATAATGATGTATGCGGCAGAGGTTATGACCATGACAAAGAAAGAGGAAGAGAAGCTGAGAATCGCAGAAAGGAAATTTTAAGAAAAATGTTAGGTCCAATCAGGATAAATGAAAATGAATATAGATCGAGGTATGACGAACAACTACTTGATGGTGAAGATATAGTTAGGAAAATAAAACAGCAAAGAGTGAAGTGGCTAGGACATGAGTGGAGAGCTGGGGAGGAGGAAGTGATAAATGTAGTGTTCAACTGGGAACCAGCGGGAAGACGAAGAAAAGGCAGACCAAGATGTAAATGAATTCAAGAGGTAAAAAGTGATCTAGACAAGGTGGTAATACACAACGCAAGGGAAGTGGTATGGAATAGGCAGGAATTTAGTAGATTGTGAAAAAAAATAGTTTAATAGTGATAAAAGCGTAGAAAGAGTGCAAAAGCGGAATGGGGATTGATCCACCCCGTGAAGCGGATCTAGAAAGCTTTAAGCGCCGATACCCCACCTAGGGGTGTTAAGCCACACACACACCATTGAATTTGTCTTAAAAATTGATCCAATAAGTTGCAAACATTTTTTTTATAACTATAATATTAACAAAGTTACCCATGTAACTACATCAAAAATGAGACACCCAGTATAATTGGTACAACTACTTTTATTAAGAAAAAAATTTGATATTCCCAATGGTTTGGGAAATATAAGTATGGAAAACACTTAAACGACTCGCCCATCCAACATAAAATAATTTTACAGAACTCAAACAATTCAAGCATTTATTTTTTGTTGTTGTTTATTTTTAGTTTTTCATAACATTGTTTTGAAATTTCAGAGATAATTGATCTTGTGAAACGGTACCCTATGGATGGTGAAGAACCTTTTAGACCAGATTTAGAACTTCTTTATGATTCAGAAGTAGCTATTGAAGATTATACGTTGCAGTGTATAAAAGATTGTTGGTCTGAAAATCCAGAGCATCGTCCAGATTTCCCTACCATTCGTAGTAGACTCAAAAAGATGAAGGATGGCAAGTAAGTTTGGGAGTACAATAATTTAATTGATATATCTTATCCGGATTTTATTAGATTACATTTTACGGCTTCATCATCCTTCTCTAGAATCGTCGTTGAAGAGGCCAAAGATTAATTATGCCATTTTTTGGCTTTTTTTAAAATAATGATTTCAAACCATTTTGATGTTTATTAGGATTCAATTTTCAAATCGTCTTCAAAAGTCCATCATTGCACCAAGTTTGGCTTTAGGGACCCCTGTTTTGAACTCTACTGTTAACGTGTTTTATTGAATTTTTTACTAAGGGTATTTGACACTTTGCCATTGTATAATCATTAAAAAAAACTAAACTCAATTTTGAACCACACGACCCTGAATTTCGATGATAAAGAGGGCAGAGGGGGAAGGGGGCTAATGTGTTTTTATGTTATTTTGAAAAGCCAAGTGTGGGGATCAGGAGAACTCGATTCAGGCTTTATGACCGTGTACGAGTTTCAGCTGTTACCTTTTCCACGCGGCCACCAGAGGGCACTAAACTTTTTTCTCTGCGGCCCGGTTCTTAATTTGGTTAGAAAAACGGAACATATTTAAAAAATTGAATAATTTTCAGTATTTTGAGAACTATGGGAAATTTTGAAAATATTAGAAAATTGTTTAAAATTAAAAAAATGTATTTTAATAATTTTCAATATTTTAAAATTTTGGAAATTTTTCAATCACCCAAGTGTTGTGATTCATGTAACTACCTAGAAAGTAGGGATGCAGCGAGCATTACTTTTTCAAAATGCCGGATAACGGATATTCGGTATTCGGTTCCTCTGCCGGATACCGGATTATCCGGCATAGTTTTTACTTTCGAAGTAGTTTCGGCTTAAATGCAGTAAAATTTAGGTTTTAATCACAGAGCATAATATAGAGGGTGTGTATAAATTGGTGAAAGAACTACACGTGATGTTGGTCATAAAATTCTGAGTCGAAAATCTTAATACCAAAATGTTGGACAATGCTTCCTCTGTCCTCAGGAACCATTTTAAAGGAACGTACATTTGATCCACACACCACAGGTGTTTTGTTATAATGTACGGTAACTAAGGATGTCCGTTACATCGCAATACTCCTAGAATGATTTACAATGCTGTCATATGTATTTTTTACAATAATAAGTTAACGAAGAAATGTTTAAAACACGATTTTGGGGCCGAAAAACAACATCTATGAAAAAATATTTATTACAATTCTTATTTCTTCTAATTTGCAGCTCTTTCTGTCAACAGATAATGAATTAAAACACTTATTAAAGACTTCATTTTCAAACTTTGAAGATCCCGTGCATACCCAGGAAGCATGGTACAATATTTTGGAGTTAAGATTTTCGACTCAGAATTTTATGACCAACATCGCCACGTGTAGTTTATTCGCCAATTAATTATCACCCTGTATACTTAAAGAGTATGTAATGAACGAACCCTATGGTCTTATTCTGTAGTGTTTTAGAGAGAGAGCACCGAGACATGGAAATGTACTATTTCAAGGATGTGCTGATTCACTCTAATATTGTTTTTTGTTCATATTTAAGATTGGAAATCTGTCAACGAAATTGATTGTAGTTACAAGAATTAATAATTTTATTTTGTACTTAATGTTAAAAGTAGGTTTTTTTTTAGTAGATAAAGAAACATTTTAACATCAACTGTAGATAAAGTAGAATTTTACCTACACTTTATTCATAATACATTTGTGCATAATATAACACAAATTTAAATTATTACATTGAAGGTAACTTATCGGATGATACTCTCATATGCTTCTCTGGACTTCTCAGGCAACAGTTTAGCCATTTCTTCTTTCACTGTAGCTTCAATATCCATGTTTTTTCACAAGCAAAATAATTTCGTGAAAATTTTTGAATGTTGACACAAGTAAACAAACTAACAAAACAACAATCATTGCTAACGTGATTGCAACAATTACTATAAAACATCTGTGCGAGTTGAAATTTTAATATAAAAATAAATTATTGATTATTATTTAACATTAAGTACAAAATAAAATAGTATATTGTACACGACGATAAAGAGTTTTTATCGACTCGTGAAAGATAGCCCACTCGCTCCTTCGTCGCTCGTAAACTAATATCTTTCACTTGTCGATAAAATATCTCTTTATCGTCTTGTATAATAAATAACTATTCAACAATTGTTAAAACTAAAACGTGTTCTGTCCTGATAGATCCGCCTCCATCAAGAAATCAACTGACATAACCTAACATATGGTTTTTATCGACATTATTGACGATTGACGATCGAGTGCTTTTTATAGGTTCCTTGTCTCGGATCTCTCTGTTACATGTACTGCAAAATTGAGACCTGCATATCATAGCAACAAGGGGTTCATGCATCCTCCTTATGTTATATATTACTTCGGGCTTTTAATAAATAATACTTATTTATGTTGTTTGAAATCATTTCAAATTTTTAACTCGCATAAATGTCGATCTCAATAATATAAATTTAGTAATTTTATGTAGATCTGCAAAATACTGGACTTATGGGGTTTTTGCTTTCTTACTTTCAATCATTTTAGTTTATAGGTACTTCAAAATCAAATATATATTTCGTATTAACTGGCCAAACCGAATATTCGGTGAAATGGCCGGATAACGGATAAAAACCGAATATCCGTTGCATCCCTACTGGAATGTTCTACATTTTTTTATTAAATTTACTTAATTTTCAGAAATAAAAATATAATGGACCAAATGATGGATATGATGGTGAAATATGCAGATAATTTAGAAGATTTAGTTTCAGAACGTACTAGACTTTTGTATGAAGAAAAAAAGAAAACAGAAGATTTGTTACATCGGATGTTGCCTGAGTAAGAATATTTACTTTACTGTTTTAGCCTCTTCAAGGCAAAATACTCATTGATTTAAGTAGGTAGTAATATGAAAAGTTAAATAACTCCAAATGGCAAAGGTATTTAAAAAATGAAAATTAACAGAGTACTACATGTTTTGGTATAAATATGTTAAATATAATCATTTAATATCTGAAATGTCATCTAACAGCCAGTTTTTTCAACAGGCCTGTTGCAGAACGTTTAACGATGGGTTACGGAGTGGAACCAGAATCGTTTGATTTAGTTACAATTTATTTTAGTGATATTGTTGGATTTACATCAATGTCTGCAGAAAGTACACCATTACAAGTAAGGATTGTAATATTATGGAGCTTTAGTCTGTAGATAAGCATTAATTAGTTTTTTTATCTCAGGTTGTAAACTTTCTTAATGATCTCTATACAGTTTTTGATGGAATTATTAAAGGATATGATGTTTACAAAGTAGAAACAATAGGAGATGCCTATATGGTGGTAAGTGTTAGTTTTTTAAAATTTAGCTTCACAAAGTTTTCGGCCTGATGGCACCTTTTGATGTTTGAGAAATCTTCAACCCTTTCATCAGCCAACAAAAATTTTTTTAACATTAAATTTCATTTTGTGGCGGCCTGGACCGTCGTGGATGGTTGGGCGCTTAAACATGCTGCCATCAGGTGTTGTGAAACGGCAAAGAGGAAAAAAGGAGCTGATAGTGGTGGTGGAGCAGTGGGCAAAAAGGCACAATTTATATCCATTCTTGATTAAACAAATAAAAATAGTAATGCAAATGTAATTTAACAGTGAACTAGGTATTGCGTACCCCTACTGTCTTATACAGGGTGAATTAAAGTATGGAATACCAACACCACAGCCTTAAATAATAACTTTACGAAAATAGGATAAATGCAAAAGTTGTTTGGTAGACAGTTCCGAATCATTGTAAATCAATTTCACTTATACAGGGTGTTCACTTTTCAAGGGCCAATAAACAACTTCATTATTTTAAATGGAACATGCTGTATATTATTACATTTTTCAATGCGAAATTTAATTCTCTATAAGATGGTATAGGGTATTCCTATACCAAAAATATACGATTGTTGAGATATCCTCGATTTTTTTTATATTGACAGGCCAATTTTAAAATAGTAGTATCAACTGATTAATCAAAAGGTTTTTTAATGCGATATTTTACAGCGTGTATGCAATGGACCAGTGTAATAAATGCATCGTTGAATTATACAGGGGTTGTTCAATTTTAATAGTTTTTTTGCACAAACTTCAAACAGTAATTTTTTTAAATAGAACACCCTGTATTTTACGACATCATCTTACAAGGAATTTAATTCACTTCCAGTTTCATAAACCATGTTCTACAGCTAAAACTAGTAGTTTGCGATATTGTTGTTTGAAGTTTGTGCAAAATTACACTTAAAACCAAACCACCCTGTATAATTCAAAAACCTTTTCAACAGTGTTTTGTTACATTGACCTATGTTCATACACGCTGTAAAAAATCGCATTAAGGAAACGTTTTATTAGTTACTACTATTTTAAATTTGGCCGGCAACTCTCAATTGAAAAAAAAATTGCCAATAATTCAACAACCGTACAGTTTACGTATAGGAATACCCTACAAAATCTGATAGAGAAATAAAGTTTGCATTAAAAGTGTAATACTATACAGGGTGTTCTATTTAAAATAACCAAGTTGTTTATTGTTCTTTGAAAAGTAAACACCCTGTATAAGTGAAATTGATTTATAATGATGTGGAACTGTCCTATCAAAAAAATTATTTTTTTAAATTTATTATTTAAAGGCTGTGGCATCGATATTCCATATTTTTAATTCATCCTGTATGTTATACCCTGCTGGTTACAGTTTCAGTTACAAACTTTTTCTTGTTTAGTGACTTGCTTCTTTAAAGGTTTCAGGTTTACCTCTTCGTAATGGTGACAATCATGCTGGAGAAATTGCTTCTATGGCTTTGGATCTTCTAGCAGCAGTTAAAAATTATGCTATTGTACACCGACCGAAAGATACTCTACAGCTTAGGATTGGTATTCATACAGGTATGATATTCTGCAGAAAACTCGTGTACTTGACCATAGTTTTTACATTATTTAGTTTATTATGTTATCTAATGGATATTCAACTAAACCACTTTTATACCAAAACGGTTTGTATGGAATGTCGTTTAAGTTTTTTTATTAAACATTAATTTGGATGGAAAACAAAGTTACATTCTCCTCAAATCGTTAAAAAATTTCTGACGTCAAAAATTCAATTTTGGACGTCACAAATTAATTTAAAAATGATGGAAATTGTGTTTTTGACATCTAAAATTAATTTTTTAATTTAGAAAATTTTCTGAGCATATTAAAATACCTAAAATAATAAAAAAGGAAAAACTTCGTCATAAACTACAGGTACTTTATTTTAGGACGTCAATAAATGAATTCTTGATGTTAATAAATGTATTTTTAACGTCTAACAGGTGCGCCATCCAATCGGTTGTCGATGCATGCTTACATACTCAACCATGATCATATTTTATTAATTTTTTTTTACCTAGAGGAATGGCAGCCATGCCATAGCCCTAGTGAAGCATTGAAAAATAGTTAAAAAAATCTAAACTTGTTGCTTGCACGCCATGGCATTAAATTCCTTGGGGGTTGTTGGGCAAATTGGTATTTGATAGACATCGAAAATCCAAGGAAGGGGAGCGGTAGTCCTCAGCTCAAGCCCTACGATGGTGGTGCGAGTGTCGGTCGTCATCTTTTCGGTCGCCAGAGAACGCCAAACTTTTTTTTTTTTTCGTAGGTTGATAAATAAATGGATTTGGGGAACGGAAACTGGCGCCAATTGACTCGCGAAGCAGAAAAAATATTCGGAAATTTACCTTTGTAAACGTCGACACTTTAAATAACTTACAGAGGATTTAGCATAAACCCGATAAAACATCAAAACCGGAACCAGATCGGACTTGGAAACAAAAAGAGTGACTTTTGGGTAAACACATCTCTGCAGTAAATTGACGTATCGTGTTAAAAATTCTTTAAATAGATAACTGCGATCAAGTTGCTTAAAGAATCCTTATAATACAAATCGTTCCAGAATAAATGTTGACTTTTTCCTGGCGACCTATTTACAATTTGGTTTTTCTGAGGATGGTCTATAGAATACAGCACTAAGAATCGATGGTTTCCGCAACTAAGCGCTCAAAATTTGAGACAGCACGCAAATTTTAAGCTGTTTGTCGAAAAATTTCAAATTTTTTGATCCTTGTATTTCGAGAAGGAGAAATGCTAGCGAAATTCGGTTTTCACCAATTATGAGAGCTAGGTGAAGGAAACCGGTTTCGAATACTTTCGAATTTCGCCATCCGTTTTTTGCAGGGTCAGGCTTTAAATTTCTACATTTCGTCCCTATGGAAATGGTGTCGTTCTGCTTTTGCAAACATCTTCGGTACATTGTGGGTATAACATATTGGGTGCTAACTTTAATTTTGAGCAATAGGTGATGAATAGCACGAGTAAAACTTAACGTTTTCAAAATTAAGATGCAATAAGCGGGTAAACTTGTAATTAACTTCCAGCCGACACTAAAAAATATTCTAAAAAATTATTTGAACTGCTACAAACTGCCATCTATGCTTTTTCAAATAGAACAAACCCCAAATCTATATCTTAATTAAGGTACTAGCCGTGATTGTTTTAAGTAGAGTTTTTGCCAAGAAATTGTTTGAAAATTTTTAAGTTTCTATGGTTTAAATCAAAGTTACTTGGTTATATTTTCAACATTTATGACATCTAGCGTTTGCGCTGTCAGCGCGTGTAGCGCCGGGGGTAAAGACTCAAATGTCTTTCCAACAGGCTTAGCTCATTCCAAGCAAAAACAGCAGCGCCCGAGTCGTGCACAACCTGCACGTGCACGTTCTTATCTCCAACAACGCATTTGTTTTTTCCACAACAGACAATGAAGTTCTGACGCCCATACCAAGAATCATATGACTTGCCTGGCCAAAAATTCTGCTCTACAAAATGAAATTGCCTCCCGCTGAGTATAATAGTGGTTTACTGTGATGTTGAGTTGTTAAACTCCAACTCGCACTTTTGTACAGCCCCTCACGTTTTTAAAATAAAATTATTAATAACATATGTATTGGATATGACTTATAACATGTATTATTGTATAAATTTAATTCTATCTACTTAATTTGAACAAATTCGTATTAACCATCTTTGTGTATTAGGACCAGTGGTAGCTGGAGTGGTCGGCCTGACAATGCCCAGATACTGTCTCTTTGGTGACACTGTAAATACAGCATCACGTATGGAAAGTAATGGAGAACCTCTCAGAATACACATTAGCCTACAGTGTAAAGAGGCATTAGACAAACTAGGAGGATACATCATCGAGGAGCGTGGTATTGTGCATATGAAAGGGAAAGGAAATGTACGAACATACTGGCTGTTAAGTGCAACAGAGAAAGCTATACAAAGAAGAGAAGTAGATTTAGGTGAACTTCCACCATTATTTTGTCGACCTAGAAGGAGTCCTAAACTCAATAATGAATCTAGACAGGCTTCTGTTTGTGGAAATATGGGTGCCTTTGGAGGAATAAGTAGTAGAAGGCATTCAAGTGTCCCTAGAGGTAAGTATATTTTACACACAGTCGGATGAAAACCTGTCAAAATTTATTTCTTAGTCAATTTACAAAAATGCCTTTTCATGTTTTTTCCTCAAAGGTGACATATTTTCCATATGTACATCAGTTAATTGTAGAGTTTAAACTTGTTGTGCCTCTTAACACATTAATAGTTTCTTTTTAATCCATGACAATTGTTCGCCGTAAGTTGAACTGTTGGTTTTTGTGTTTATACAGGGTGAGTCAACAGCGCCGCTGTTTTCGATATCTCCTTTAATATTTAAAATACAGAAAAATGTTTCGAATAAATGTTGTTGGGGATCAAGAGGACCACATTTTAAAATGGTTTTCAATTATACAGGGGGTTACATATGAGAGTGGCATACTAAACTTATGTTTTTTTAAATAGAACACCCTGTATATTTTTACATATTCTTATTTGCCTTTCAAAATATGTTTTAGTTTTAAAATTCCGTTGTGCCATTGCCAAGTTATTCAACTATTTTCATAAAATTTGACACTTGAAAATGTTAGCTGCGATCAATTGTGACTCATAACCAATTGTCTGTGATTCAGTGTTGCCTGACCAATAAATTATCTACGATCAATTGTCGGGAAACCTATTTTTTAAACTAGGAATTACATTTGGTTACAATTATGATTCATTAGTATTTCATGTTGTATTAAGCTGGATTTCTAATTTGCCCCAATCACAGAAAATTAATTGGAACAGTAAATAACTACACAAAATTAAAATATATCGATAATTTTAGTTTGTATTTATAGTTTGACGTAGCCAGAACTGCATCAGCTACAGCAACATAAGAGTTGGTTAATTTTGTTTTCTTACGGAATCGCTGTTTAATTTGAAAAAGCATAAGTTTGACATTTTAATAATTTAATAAAAAAGGTGTTTTCAAAGAATGTCGCATCGTTGAAACAGCCTAAATATTATTCAAAATCTTAACAAACAGATTTTATTTCATCATTGTTGGCCCGTAAGACGTTAATACTCTTGAAAACATGATAAGTAACGATTTCTAAAGACAGAGTATAGAAAAGTCCATACGAAGTGATTTGCTCATTTTTTTATGTTTACTAAACTTACATGTATCGGAATGTAGATTAGAATGTGTTTCTATTTTTAATAAAGTTTTTCATTATTAATTACTCGGTTGAGGGCCGAATATGTATGGGTAATCAATGCCTACTCTAGTTGGGTCACGTAAGCAGATAGCTTTCCGTTTGATGACCAAAATTATAACTTTGTTTATTACATCAAATTTGAAATTTAGAGTTGTTTTCATTTAGTACCAAAATATTTAGTAAATTTCAGTAAATAAATTTGAAATTGTTAAACTTTCTGCAACTATGCATAATGTTACGAAAAGCGTCTACGACCTGACCATGCTGCCGGCTTCGTGCACGGTCTTGTAATGTTACGGTAACGGAAACTAAATTGACCTTTTTTTTGAGTTTGGTGTTGCTGAAAAGGTAACTGAAAACCATATATACAGCTTTAGTAGCTCAAGTAAAGAAATTTAAAGTGTGAATATCTGTGATGTAAATTTTCCGGAAAAATAAAAATTGATAATTTTTCGGATGTTTTCCAGAAAATTACTTGTAAAAATTGGTAAAGGTTTGATTTTACTGCCAAAAACGAGTTTTACTCGTTTTAATGAATTAAATAAGAACAAATATGTATATAAATATAATTTAAGTGACACCCCACTATTATATCTTACACTATTTGGAATGTCGTTTTTTTTTACTTAATAAAATTTGTTTATAAATAACTGATGCATAACCTGAAATTATTACCAATTATACTGGGTGTTTCGTTAGGGCTGTACAGCACATTACTTTGTTAGTTAAAATGGAATACTTTCTATGTTATTGCATTTTTAGATTCCCCATTTATTTGTTCATCTAAAAGTGTCAAGGTACTACCATCTTAAAATTAGTGGTTTTCGAGTTATTTGACTTTCTTCAAAAGTTTTGATATTTGGGTACTAATATTAATAATTTAATATGTTAGATTCCAAACATGTGCACCCATTGCTATTTTGCACAGACTGTTAACACATTATAAAGTATTAATTGGTATGTTCAAAACGGCAGATTTTGACACAGGGTGTTTATAATTTAATGTTAAAATGTTAAAAAAGCTTCAAATGTCAGCAACATTATTTTCCAAATGGAACACCCAGTGTTTTTTAACATCATCAAATGTGGAATTAAATTTTCTTTCAATTTGGTATAATGTTTTGTATACCAAATGTTCAATTTTCTATGGCTTTTTGTGTTTTTAAAAATTCAAAAATTTCAAATAAAATAAAGTGTACTCTGAAAACTAAGCCAAAACTCGTATTTTCTTACATTTAGAAAGTGTCACTCTCATACTTATTTCAAAACTATTGAGAATATCAATTTTTTTAATAAAAGTTGTTTGTTGTCTAATGAGCTATTTATTCCACATTCAAAAATTTTCTGTATTTTCACGTAACTGACGTCATTAATAATTTTCTTAACTGACACTAAAGATTTTCTTAAGCAGTTTGATAGATTGTTTCTCGCTTCAATGACAAAACTTTCATACTTTTTGGAATGTAACTATGAAAGTTTTATGTAATTGAAAGGAAAATAAGAAAAAGAATAAGAAAAATAAACGACAAGAAAATATTTATGTTGTCAATTAAGAAAATTATCATGAAGGTTTTTGTTTTGTTTTCTTATAAATAATCAAAATACACAAAAACCCATACAAATTTAAACTTTTTCTATACAAAATCATGTATCAAATTGAAAGAGAATTTAATTTCACATTTGATGGTGTTAAAAAAACTATTGGGTATTCCATTTGAAAAATCCCAGTTATTGACATTTAAAGTTTTACAAAATGGACATTAAATTACAAACACCGTTTGTAATAATTTGCTGCTTAGAACATACTACTGAATACTGTTGGACTGCACTAATAGTTTGTGCAAAATAGCGATAGGTGAACGTTTTTGGTTTCGAAAATATTATTATTAATTAATATTATTCCACAAATGTAAAACTTTTTGAAAAAATCAAATAACTCGAAAACCACTAATTTTAAACTGATAGTACCTTTGCAGTTTTAGATCAAGAATTATTTCTATAATCTAAAAGTGCAATAATATACAAAGTGTTCCGTTTAAAATTACACTGTAATATGCTGTACACGCATAATTAAACACCCAGTATAATTGGAAATAATTTCAAGTTATGCAGCAGTTAATTATAAACAACTTCAATTAAGAAAACAATTGATGTTTCAAATAGTTTAGGAAATAATAGTGGGGTGACACTTAAATAAGTCACCCTGTATAACAATTAAGTATTTCATTACAATTCTAATTTTTATTGTATTTTATTTCATAATGTGAGGAAGGAAAGCACACTATGAAGGAGTATTTCAGTTGCACCGTTAGAATTATAGAAAAATAATATTTGAGGACATTATAAAACACTATGTAAGACAGTTTAGAGATAGATGTGTGCCATAGAACTTAATTTACTTATGTGTGCTTTACCCCTTTACTGAAAACGGCGGCAAATTTAAATATTGGGTAATTTCCGGAAAATTTCCTTTTTGCATAATTTCCAGCAGGAAAATTACCTAACTTACATCACTGGTGAATATGCAGGGGTATAAGTTGGGTAATTTTCCTGTTGTAAATTTTCCAAAATGGAAATTTTTCCGAGCACTTTGGAAATTTTCCAATATTTAAATTTACTGCCGTTTTTAGCAAGGACGTGCACCGTAACCAAAACAAAAACCTTACACCGTAAAAAAAATTTTCCGAACAGCAACCGAAATTAAACATTTCTTGAACCGTAACCGAAAACCATAACTGTAATTATTTTAAGAATATACTGTTTTTTTTTGTTTCCACAAATTTAAAAGAACATTTGTTTATTGTAGCAAATAACGAGTATTTACTATTTAATCTTCGCATTTGGCATCTTCAGCCCTTTTGGTTGACCCTTAGAGTTGTAGCCAAAACAATGATTAGAGTTATTAATGTTTCCCAAACGTGAATGCAAATTTTTTGTCGGTATGACGTCATCGTATAACATGATATGAATACTTTACCAGCAGGATACATTTTTCGTTTTTAGTCGCAAGTACTTAATTTTTGTGTTATTGGCAGTCAGTTAGCCGACAAAAAATAATAACCTATATACTCCTATTTTAAAAAGAAGTAAAATAACAATTTTAAAAATGTTACCGCACGGGATTTGAACTCTTGACCAACCTATGATCTACAACTCTGTACACACATTCTAGTATAGAGGCGTCTGTTGATAGTCGATACTACGGTGCGATCGAAAATGATTGAACGTGCCGCTTCATACTGATTTGATCTTGTCCGCTTACTACTTAATGTGATCTTGACTAATTCCACTGGCGTGCAATAATAATTTAAATAGCGCGGGAAATTTAAAAATGGGTGGCGTGTTCTTTATATGAATGTTGGTGCACCATTTTTTTAGGGAAATAATTACTGCTAGGGACTTTTAAAGACTTTTCTTGTTGTAAATTACGATTTATGTTAGTACATTTTTATATTCCAAAAGTTAACCTATAGGTTAAAAAACAAGACAATTTAATAACGTAATTTATAACAGTTTAATTAATAAAAAAAACACATTTTTATTGATTGTTGCTTACAATAATTAGTCAATTTAACAATTTAATAACAGTTTAAATTAATAAAAAACACATTTTTCAATGACACAATTTAAATGAATACAAAAAAAAAATTCTTTGTAAGACAGTTGTTACAATAACTGCTCGAAATGCCCTCCATCATTGTCTAAACAAACATTGACCCTGCGCTTCATATTTTCAAAAACGGCTACTAACTGTCTTGGTGTGATTTCATTCACGGCATTTACTATGGCCTCTTGTAACTCCTCAATTGTGTGTAAACGATTTGCATATACAACATTCTTAAGATGGCCAAACATAAAGTAGTCGAGAGGTGTTAAGTCGGGCGATCGCGGTGCCCAACGACCTCTACTTATTATTCGTTCATCAAAGAATTCCCTTAAAAAGTTCAACGTTGCACCTGCTGTGTGAGCTGTTGCACCATCTTGCTGGAAGAACCCATGCTGCAGTTCGTCATCGTGGAGTTGATCAATAAACGGTCTTAAAAGTAGTCGTTGATAATTGTTAGCATTGATGTTTTCATTAAAAAAAATAGGGCCAATTATTCTTCTTCTCGACATTGCAATCCAAACCCCAATTTTAAGGGGATGCAATGAGGTCTCCCGATATACATGGGGATTTTCAGTTGACCACGTACGATAATTTTGCGAGTTTACGTAGCCACTTAAATGAAACCAGGCTTCATCACTGAAAAATGTCAGATCCAAAATGTCATCATTGTTGAAGTTTTCATTAAACCATGTACAGTATTGTCGACGCTTTCCAAAATCTGCTGGTAGCAACTCTTGCACCACCGACACTTTGTACGGGTGCATATGAAGTATTTTTTTGCAAGCCTTCTGACACGATCCGTATGAAAGACCTGAAACTAACATAGATAAATCAATTACAAAAACAACATTATGCTCATTACCTGTTTGAGCAGATAAACATCTTAACGATTTGTTGGGACTTGCATCCATTCGTTCCTGAATATCGTGTACAGTGTCTTCGGTAAGTACAGATGACCTGCCCGTAGACTTTCCTTTGCAGACGCTGCCTGTTTCGTGGTACCGTTGAATAATACGACGAACGTGTTGACTAAAAATTTCATAGTGAACTGCTTCGTTGGGAAAATGCTCTTGGAACTGATTGAAACACGAGGGATAAGAGTACTGCCAAACACCATTTTGGTCACGTTCTCCGGATCTAAAGTACGCTTCCAAAATAAATTTATCCTGCTCTATTGTAAACACCATATTAACCTAAAATTACACACCTGTTATCACCCTCATTTAAAATAAACTTTGTAATTTTATTGTCTTACCTAATAAAGGAAACGAATACAAACTTTGAGTTTTGAAAAAAACTGTTATAACGTGGGGATTACAAAAACGAGAACAATAACACAAAAGAAAACGATAACTGTTATTATTACGACATTTGACAGATAAAATGCACGTACGCTAATGGATTCTAGGGATGTAAGTATTGATAAACAACAGGTTCGCGGACACATCGAAACGCATTTTTGATAATAATGCGACCAGATCGTGGTCACGTGACCTTCAAACATTTTCGATCACTCCGTAGAATATAGAACACATACATAAACAACAGGTCATCTGCCGTTTAATTTTAAATTACCGGTAAACTATGCTGCATCTGGTGACGGTATACTGTATACCGCCAAAATGTTGAAACAGCAGGTAAGTCAATGTGATATATGGTAGGGAGATAGTGTAATTGAATTTCATGAAAAACCCAGGCATGGTCTCAGTTACATAGAGTAATTTACTTTTCCGACTACCGGCAATGTAAGTATGCCATACAACTATGGTTTTCATCAAGTAATACCGGTAACCGTAACCTAAACTAAAATTTTTAGTAGCAGTAAACCATAACCGAAATTTTAGAAACTTTGAACTGTAATCGAAAACCGAAACGTTATTTTATTTCGGTTCATGTCCTTGTTTTTTACTAAACGGGTAAAGCATACATATATCTACAAACCGTCACGCTAGGTTTTTTGTATTTTCCTCAAATATTATCCTCTATAATTTTAACTTAGTAACTAAGGTACTCCTTCATAATGTTTTTGTTCCTCACATCATGAAATTAAATACAATAAAAATTGCAATTGTAATGAAATACTTAACTGTTATATTTATATACATATTTGGTCGTATCTGATTCGGTAAAGTGAGTAGAATTCGTTTTTGACATTTTTAGTAAAATCGTATTTATTCCAATATTTCCAAATAATTTTCTGGAACATTTCTGCAACATTTTGGCAATTTAATTTTTCCGAAAAATTTACATCACTGTGAATATGTTTATGATAGATTTCTATAAATACAATAATTTTATTAAGAAATTAAAATTATATTAAAAATTCATTTTACTAAATTTACTGGTAATAAGTTGTGTGTTTCACTTGTGCAGTTATTTAAATTTGAAAAATATTACTAATTTTATTTTAAATAGAAAACATTTTCCAGGTCATTGTATTTTTGTAATAATTTTACAATTTATTGTTCCCAGGTACCAGCATGGAAGTGGAAAGTTGTTCTACTGTGCACAACTCGAGTCCATTGCCATCTCGTCACATATACAACAAGTTAAATAAGCATATTCTACAAGTGCCCGATGTAAGTTCTTGCATGACTGTTAATGCTAATTTTGGCACTCTTGTACCGGATCAAAAGGAGCAAAACAACAAACGTGTTGTACGACCGCGTCGCGTATTATCCAGTATAGCTTCCAGTTCAGACGATCACAAAAGTCAAACAATGTTGAATAAAATTCGAGAGTCAAAATCGTTAGATTCTTTGCCTTTAATAAAGTGTCAAGAGAAAGGGTTATCCAATCAATTTTTGCAAATTCTAAAACGCAGTACGCGGTCGTTAGAAAATTGTGATAAATGTGGAAATATTAGAATTATCGCTTTTCCCGATAACAAATTTGTAAATAATAACTTTCCTAATGGTAATGTTGTGAATGCGGAACATGAAGATAGTGCCTGCTTAAAAGAAGACGTAGAAGAACCGCTTCTTCGACAAAACATTAATCCCGCAACTGTACATCGACGGAAAATTGGCAACGGAACCGATGATAATATAGAAGAACATGTATCGAAAAAATGGAAATCTTTAGAAACTGTACCTGGATGTGAAGATCATTTATCTTCTGTTATAAATAAAAAAAATCTAACCCCCAGACCATCAATACGAAGTTGGATAGTAGGACTTTTTAATGGAAATAGAATAAGATCAAGTGATAGCTCTTTACGAAAAGGAGTTTTGCCTGAATATAATAATTTACAGACAGAAAAAGAGAGTATTGTGTAAGTAGATAAATTATATAAATTCGTGTAAAATAAAAAGAATTAATAGTTTTACGCAGTAACAAATCCATTCACAGAATGTTTGTTGAAAATAGGAAAATTATCAAATGAAAAGGTTGTTTGGGTATTTGAAAATTATTTAGGAAGTTTTGGTTTTTTAAAGAAAACTTCCAATGTGTTACACATTCTTACTTGAAAAAAACTCTTTAATTATTGTTTTTAAACGGCCAGTCATGGAAACAATTTCACCTTAACATTTTAGAGTATATTGCTTCAAATAATAATAGATGTATATTTCCACTTGTCTAACCTAACAAGAGTATCACGTTTAACAAGAACTAGAAAAATAATCTTGTTGCAATTTTCAGAATCAAAAAGGTTGTAATTCAAAAACAAACAGGCACGTGTTTAAATCACACTGTCATTAAAACTAAGGGATCAATTATAAAACTAATCTGTATAGTTTAAATACAGACTGGCTAGGAAAACCCCGCCCACTTTTCTTGCGGAGGTCAAGAGATGGCGTTTTAGTAAAGAAAAATTAAATTAAAATACTGGCAACAACGCAGAATCCAAGACGCTTTAGTTATTAAATACGCCCCATATTAAATCAAAACAACCATAACGTCTTGGATTCTGAGTTGTTGCCAGTATTTTAATTTAATTTTTCTTTGCTAAAGCGCCATCTCTTGACCGCCACAAGAAAAGTGGCCGGGATTTTCCTAGCCACTCTGTATAGATCTGCTTGTTTAAGTGCTTGTATACAATATTCCTAGATACTACACCTATCTACCCTTTTTTCTAAATTTTTTGTTTCTATACAGAGTGTATTTTTCATGAGCATACCTCCACCATAAGAGCTACAAGTTTGGTTAAATGGAAAAGAGGTGTTAAGTTCATGCTGATTAAAATGTCGCTTCCAAAAAAATAAACAAAAAAAGTTTCCTTTTTGAGTACTTTCATAAAATAGTTTTGCTTAAAGTTTATACGCCCTGTATGTTTTTGCATATACTGAAAGAAAGTTTAATTCCGAATAAAAAAGTTCTAATACAATAGTAACCCAAAGTCGATAATAAAAAAGTTATTGCTGAAATACTTTTATGGGTAATTTTGCTTCATAGCTATACTCCATTTCTATATTTTATGCTAACTAAAAAAGTCAACGTTTAATTTTTTTGTATACGTCATCTTAATCAGTGTAAAAAGTTACACTTCTTTTCCCATTTAATCAAATGTGTAACTCTTATGGTTACAAAATACACCCTGTATATGTACTATATAGGGTGTCCCACTTAAAAGGGCTCACCCTCAGATTTCTATATAGTTTTACTAGAAACACGACTGCAACTTCTAAACAATCAAATAAGTGAAGCCGGTTAGCCATTTTCGACGAGGTCAAATTTTAAAATTAAAAACCGCATACTGGCTCATTTTTTCCGACAAGTTTTGCAACCAACCGCACAACTTGCGTTGAGTATACCTCTCAATTAAATTTTATAATTAAAAAAATTGTATATAATCATCTTTACTAAAGCTGAAATGCGACACACTGTATGAATTCCTGACATATCGCAAACTGACGTTGACCTTCTAGAAAATGGCGTCTGGCTTCAATTTTTATATAGAAATCATGTATCTAAAACTATATAGAAATCTGTGCGCTCATAATTAAAATTTTGAAAACGGTGAGAGATAAAAGATTGGTTAAATTAAGAAAACCAGTTGTTTAGGAAACCAGTTTATTGATATTTAAACAAGTTATAAAAAATTTATATAAATTGGACAAAAAAACTAAAATTTGACATTTCCTCTTTCTTTGCCCGTAGTTTCCTTAGTTATAAACTCCTAACAATTCATTTTTTCAGTGATAGTGTACCACATGAGGAATTTATTGGTATCACCAGAAAATTTTGATTACCTGTCATTTTCAACTTTTTATTTTCTTAAGGTCATTATATCAAGTTTTTATATTTTTAAATAGCATTTTTCATTTTCTTCATTCGACGATGTATGACAATTCCATAAAATAACCAAAACTTCTTCTTCTTCCTCTTGTTATAGGCCAATGGCCTGTTTAATACCCGCAACTAGTGCGGGTTCTGTGAGCCCTCTTAACACGTATGCCGGGCAGGAGGCTGGCCTTACCCGTCGAAAGGAGAAGAAGTTCCACTAAATGGTTTACGATTGCCAAAGATGTTAGCATGACAACCGGGACCGACGGCTTAACGTGCCCTCCGAAGCACGGTTGGTTGCAGATATACCCCTATATTGGTCACCCATCCGAGTGGGGACCAGAGCGGACAGTGCTTAACTTTGAATACCGTATGACCGGCATCCGCAGTTCTCCGCCGTGCAACCAACTACTAATGTTTAAAATAAAACAAATTTATTTCTCAAAATTGTCCAGGGATTTTTACCCTAGCGTTTTTTTTTGTCAGGAAAACAAAAGAGAAACTATCACGTTATCTACTTGTCATAGTACAGATAATCAAAACGGACAGAGAGACAAACCACCAACAATTACTGTATTGTTGTCTAAATAAATCAAACTTTTTCTAAAATGACATTTATTTATTTTCTAAAACTATCACAAAATCTGAACTTCTCTTCTTATTATTTTACTTACTAAGCACAGCACCTGCTATTTACTACAGCTTCACGAACCTAACAATTACAATTAGCCACAGAAATTAATATTACCAACATGTGTCTTAATTCACAATAGAATGATTTATTTAACAAATGTAAAAGAAAATGTGGTTATTAAAATAATTTTCACACAAGAATATAGAATATTGTATGATCCAGTCATATTTTTGCAATGTTTGCAAAAATGGTCTTACAGCATTCAGCTTTGAATTAATGTTTGCAAAATGATGGCGGTCATTCATTTTGAACATTTTATTGCAGCCTTTTTATCACAATTTTTTCGAAAGTTATTGTTTGTATTTAAGTGTTGGTGATCGCTTTTTGTTTTCGCAACAAAAGACCAGTGTGTTTAAATTACCGGTATTTCATTTTTTAAAAAATTATGGGTAATTTTAGAAATATATAAGCAGACAAGTTAAGCTTTCATTTGATACTAAACATGGACTAAAAAATTACTGCGCAATAAAGTTACCTTTTTCATTCTTTTTAATGTTTTGAAAATATTTGCAAACAAGACGTTGCCTCTTCCCCATTATAAGACACAAAATTTTCTTGTTTTCACTCAATTTCTACTACTGCACCGTCCAACCGCTTTGCAATTTTTGCTTCGTGCAGGGTCGGATTCGCGCAGTTGGTCTTATAAAGTGCTCTTAACCATAGCCAAAGCGCAAGACCAACTACATTGTTTTAAAAAAAGCAGTATATAAAAATTAAAAAGAAATTTGGCCCCAACCGGGATTCGACCCCTCAACCATTTATGCAGTAAAACGCTGTGCACTCGCATTTCCATCTGTGCCACGACGAAATTGCGGGCAGTCTTTAAAACGCTTAAATAAACTTATTATTTGTGCGACCGTGCCCGAAGAAAAAAACATAAAAGGCGGTCGGTCACTCTCTTTCTGCATTTCACTACATATTAACTCCAAAAACTACAACAGTTTTACGTTTGAGGGTATGTTACCCTCGCCAAAAATGGCGAGAATGTTTTATTTAAATGTTAGAATAATTATATTACCGGGAAAATAAAATGTTTTATTTTAGTTTACCTAAGGCGACCTTTTATTTAGAGAAACAAAACGGGACACAGAAAAATATTGATTGTGTGGGGGGGGCATAGATAAAAAAAATTATATATATATATATTTATTAAACATAGAATGTTTTATTTCAATAAACAAGAAAATGTACAAAAATAATCAATTTACACATACAGAAACAAAAGAGGGATTCATCATTATTCAATTTTTATTTAAAATCATTATCGCAAATTCGAGAAACGGGACATATGACGAACCCGAAAGCCTTTTCGGGGACACCGGGATGCAAACCTTTAAAATGGAACTGTCTCGCTTAAACGGGTTTGGTCACCTTAACTTTACCAGTAATCTACTGTTACCTGTAATTTACCGGTAGTAATTTACCACCACTTACAACGCTGCAAAAAACATTCTAGAGTAAAAGTTCCATGACCAACTTAAAGAAATCAATTTTTTTTAAATTGTTTTAAACATCAATTTCAGTAATGTTACAATATCGTTGTACATAGTTGAAAAGAGAATAAAAAATGTAAGAATTTGATATACCAGCCATAACAAAAAAAAAAGGGTTAACCATCGCCGCTTGAAAATGCCAAGCAATAAAAAAAGTTTTGGCTACACCAGTAAATTCCTTTCTATATGTTGCACTGTCACTGCAAAAATAGGTTGTTAATGTTTATAAATAATGAAGCAAAAACAAAAGAAGACAATGCCCAATTTTAGTGTTTTGTCTGTATCTAGCAAGCTATGCATTTTTTTAAACTTTTCATAATAGCAATAAACTAGTCTTCTAAATTAGCAACTTTTTTATAATTTACCTGACCTATCGCTTACCGTTTTCGAAATCCCAATGGTGAGCCTTCTTAAGTGAGAAACCATGTATAACCCTAAGGTTGAAATTTCGTTATTATTATCATAAGTAAAATAAATGATCCATGAAAATAAAAACCAATATATTGATAAATACTGATGTATTATCAATATATTGATCTATGATCAATATGTTGCTATACGTTTATGGGCATTTATTAACCGACTTCAAAAAAAGGAGGAGGTTCTCAATTCGTCTGTATATATTTTTTTTTTTATGTATGTTCGGGCATAACTTTTTTGTTTATGAACCGATTTTAATGATTTTTTTGTGTTGGGTTCAGTATAGTTCCAAGGTGGTCCCATTATAATTTCATTGGTATTGGAGCTTGAACTTCGAAGATACACCTTAAAATCTATTTTTTTAACCGACTTTTTAGTGTTTCCGTATTTCATCTTCCGTTTCAACTAGCTGTCATTTCCTCATTCGAGAAGCAACCTTACTAGGTCTACCCATCACTTAAAATTGTAAAATAATTAACTTTAAAAAAAAAAGAAAACCGACTTCAAATAAAAACACAAAAGTGACATAAGTTAACTAAAAAGCAAAAAATAAATGTTTTTTATACAACAGTTTAATACTTATTTGTTGTTCTGTTTAATGTAATTAAGAAATTGTTGTTTATTATATAATTATTAATTGTTTTATAATTTTTAAGTCGGTGCCAAGTAAAACATAAAAATGCGAATCTAATTTGTTATTGCAGCAAGGTATATAATTTTTATGTTTTACTTAGCACAGACTTAAAAATTATAAAACAATTAATAATTATATAATAAACAACAATTTCTTAATTACATTAAACGGAACAACAAATAAGTATTAAACTGTTGTATAAAAAACATTTATTTTTTGCTTTTTAGTTAACTTATGTCACTTTTGTGATTTTATTTGAAGTCGGTTTTCTTTTTTTTTTAAAGTTATTTTTATTTACGAATTATGTTTTATAGGGTAAAGATACAGTAATGGATAGAGTACTCATCTCTTAACAAACCAATTCGAAATATATTTTGTATATTAAGAGGTTTAGAGAGCACAAAACTGTTTTCAAGTGGAAATAAAAAAATAAAACGAAAAAAACGCTTTTATAATGGCACTAATAATAAACTATACGATCCTTCATCAACAGCAGCAACACAAAAAACAAAAATAAGCAGTACTGCGCATGCGCATATTTGCCGGTAAATGAGGTCATATTTTAAATGCGTCAAATACAAACTTCAATAATTAGTTTTGCGGTTAATAAAAGTGTAAAAATATAATATTTTGCTTGGGAAAAGATTACACATTTGCGATCTCTAGCAATTACCCTAAAGAATTTTCACCTGTTCCTTGTTGTTTTGATAAGGAAAAATTATGTTATAAAAAAGTATTGCTTCTAAAGTTATCGTAGTAAAAATGAAATAAAAATCAATCCTGTTACTGCGTAAAACCTAAAATAATCGTGCTCTTCTAATACTTTTAATTAAATCTTTTTGGAAATCATTTTCATGTAAACAATTAAGTACCTCTTAACAAATTAAAAATTATTTATTTGAAGACAGTTACTACCTGTTTACACAGCACATCTACATTTACAAATGTATTTCCATTACAAATAAATACATTTCAAAACGAATAGTACAGATTGAATAGATATAAATGACTAGTAATTTATCGGTTTTGGTGTTCCTTACTGAATTTGCGTAAGAGTGTAATTAATAAATTGAATTTGTAACACAAAGAAATGCTTTGAAATTATCAAAATATTTATAAACCTCTATAAATCTGCTTTTGATACATACAATTTTGTAAGTAGAGAAATTATTATAGTCAGAGTTAGGAAGAAGAAATAGAATAAGTCAGACTAGTTAATGCAATATTGAAAGAGCGACTGGCGTAACACATACTTGTACATTTAAAAATGTTGATGTAATATTGCCTTACCCATAGCTGCTGTATATTACATACAGGGTGTTATGTACACAGTTAACTAACAGTGTGAGCTTAATATAAGCAAAAGTAACAAAACCAACGGCTAAAGAAGTCATAGCCCTCCTCAACTGAGTTTTTGTATTTGTTTTTAATCAGTACACAATGGTATGTATCAAACGCCTTTTTACTACCATATGTTCAAAGCGTCTTGGGTTCTGCGTTGATGCCAGTATTTTATTTTAATTTTTCTTGACTAAAGCGCCATCTTTTGACCGCCGCAAGAAAAGTGGCCGGGGTTTTCTTAGCCACTCTGTATTTTTGATAATTGTTATTGGCTGTTTAATTGCCTCTATGGGTATCTTTTGTTTTTGAAATTCGGCGCTGCTAAGTTATTCCACTTTTTCAAAAAAATTTTAGATTGGCAAACATTACTGATAAAACCTGCGCAAGCAGTATTTCCACAGATTAAATCAAATTTTTCCAGATGTTAGTGAATATCATGTACTACTCTAGATATTTTAAAGTTGAATTTGAATTGAATTTTATACAGGGTGTTTGTTAAAACGGGGCAAAATCTTACAATTCTGTCATAACTCGATTTTTTTTAATGGAGCACACTATATAGTTTCATAGAGTTTTTTGCGCTCTATAAATTTTATTCAACAATGGTAACACCCACATCCAACGGTTTGAGAAAATTATATTCTTAGTGAAAAATCTGGCAATTTCTAAAAATCCAAATATCAAAGGAGGCATGGACACCTTTTTGTTTTTTGTTTCTGCAATTGAGATCATTGCCTCCTTTCATTAGATAATTTCTAGAAATCCAGGTACCATAGGTATATAAGGCATCAACACCTGTATAGTTATTAAATATAAATTCAGTATAAATACTTATTAAAAGTGGAAATTTTTTCGAACAAAGGTCATTCTAACTACATATTAGTTCAAAATTTAAACTATGGAATGGGAGGTTAGGCACTCTAACATTTCAAAATTTATAAAAAAAACAAATTTCTTACATGAATTGAAACTGTTCGCAATTGTTTCTTGCAAAAGCAAAAAAACGAACAGGTGTAAGTCAATGCCTCCTATGATTCCTAGAAATTACCAGATTTTTTGCTTAGAATCTTATTTTCTCGAAAACAGTTGGGTTTAGATATCACCATTATTTAATAAAATGTATAGAGCGCAGAAAACTATACAACTTTTTACAAATTTCTAGGGTGTTCTATTTAAAACTTGCAACAAACACACTGTATAACCATGTTCAACTTTAAAATATCTGGAGAGTACATGATATTGACCAACATCTGCCTAAAAAGTTTTGTTTAACCTGTGGAAATACGCCTTGTGCAGGGTTTTATCAGGGATGTCCTCAAATGTCAAATTTTTTTTGAAAAAGAATAACTTAGCAACGTCGCAACGGAATTTCAAAAACAAAAGATATTCACATGGGCAATTAAAGTATATGCAAAACATATAGGGTGTTCAATTGTATAAACGTATAAACGACAATAATAAATTTTCTGGAAAATTACCTTTGAAAATTGGTAAAGGTTGTTAGTCGTACTCACTTAAATGAATCAAATAAGACCAAATATGTAAATACATATAACAATTAAGTATTTCGTTACAGTTCTAATTTTTTTTACATTTTGTTTCATACCATAAAACATAAAACACCTTGGGTGACACTTCAGATATGCTGTGTACTTTACCCGTTTATAGCAAACGGCGGCAAATTTAAATATTGGAAGTTTTCCTAAGAAAAATTACCTAACTTACACCACTAAATACAATTATAATATTTATTAGTTTTATTGATTGCTCTACAATATTTAACAGACAAGACGCTTTTGTAAGGTTTTCTTCAAAAATTTTTTTAATAGATTACAGTTTCATGGGGTTAAAATTACCAGTAAACCAGTTGTTTGTATATCTTTTATGGCCTTCTGCTGCTTATACATTCCATAAAGTTTTATTAAGCCTGCACTATCTTGGTTTTTTCTTTGTTGAGTAACTTGTTTTGACTGGCACAAGATTTTTTGTTACTCTTGTTAAGTATTTATTTTTCAAGAGTGGTTCCAAAAATTTTAATTATTGTTCTTAATAATTTTATTTTAAATTGTGCTTGGTATTCAAAATAGTAAATCAAAACTGAAATCTGTTAAGAGATAACACAAATTTCTTAAGTTCTTTATGTTCTTAACTTTGATTTTTTGCAGATTATTTCATACAACTATAAATATCTTACTGTAGACAAAGTATCAAACATAACTGATTCTATAAAATATTCAAAAATAGGAAAAGACATGGGCTGTGCTTATAAAATAAGGGAAAAATATTTTGTAGGTATGAAAAAAATTACTCGTTTTCATATTTATAGGCAACCAAATTATCACATATATACAGGGTGTTTCAAAAATTGCTGATAAACTGTGCAGGACGTTACAGGGGAAGTCAGATTATATAATAAAACAATTATAAACCGCCGTTTGCGGAATCATTTTAAAGATATAAGTTAAATGGGAATTACGATAAAAAAAAATTAGCAACATAGTAAGTCCTACGGATGTGATTGAGTACCTGGATATTACTAGTGTGCCTTGGATGACATTGACAAATTTGTTATGAGAGTGATGTAATAAATACTGGTGTTTGCACTCTATTCAATCGTTTTCATCCTTAAACTTTGACAATCTCAGGGCTCTTTGTAAATTTTATCAACAGATGGCGTAGCTGTAAACGTCAGTTTTATTTTAAAATAAATTTGAAAAGTAAGAAGTATTTTTATTTATTTATTACCACGGTAATATTTTAGGCAAAAAATGCGAAAATACTGTTGTTTGTGCAGCCAATCAAAGGGTGATAACAAAAACTTATCATTATTTGCTATTCCTAAGGTGAATTTAGCTATATTTTGTTTACCTATGATTGTTAATTTTGATGGAATTACAGACTAAAACAGAAGCCAAGAACTCGAGTCGAAATTTTAAAAATTAACACTAACATGCCAAAAAGAAGGCAGGAAACGAAATAGTTCCCGTAAATCTAACCCATATGCAAAGGGTGCAAAACTGCAGTAGTAATTTTTCATAAATTGTTAAGCATCAATTATATAAATTTAATTTCACTTACCTATTCATCATAAATTAATAAGCCATTAGCCTAGTAACTATTGTTACGGTTTCCTTTTGGTCTTTGCATTATGAAACCTAACCTTAATAAATAACTGTTGTGCACATGTTCAAAAAGCGCCAAATTTGAAATATACCTTAAATTTGAAGTTTTAAGAGCGCCATCTATGCGCAAATCTTATAAAGAGCCCCGAGATTGTCAAACTCGGAGGATGAATTTTTTATATGGCAAATAGTGAAAGTTGAAGCACCATACTCTTTATACATCACTGTTATGAGGAAGGATCGAGATAACTTTCATGCACCACATAATTGTAACTTAGAAACAGAAAAACTATTTTTGTCTTTGTCAATTTAGTAACTTTGACTATTCAGTTCACATGTCACGTGATATAAAGGGTGTAACAAAAATGGTGGGCTGGCTATACATAGATGTATTGTACTGACTGAAATGATCAAAAAAGTTAATGTAAACATGTGTCCTAAAATGGTTCTGAGGGGGGCTAGGGCTCCCTGAAGGAGGCGAATAATTTAAGTTTTTATTAATATCTGGGACACCCCTTAATATAATCCAAAGAAAAATGTTTAAACCGATTTTTTCTGCAAAATAACAAAAAATGTTTATGCATATTTAACGTTGAACGATATTACTGACTTAAATTGGTAAAAAATCGAAAGTTACAAAAATAATTTATAAAAATTACCGAGCCCTCTCCCCCGGTTTGGGACGCCTGTTATTTAAATAACTTTAGTTCGATGGTGTCAGACAGTATCTCTTACTAGTAGTAAACCGTATGCTAAATTTCATTATTTTGTATTAACAGGTGCCTGACATATTAATTAAAATTTAAATTTTATTCGCCCCCTTCAGGGGGCCCTAGCTCCCTTCAGAAGAATTTTGGGACACATATTTACATGAACTTTTTGATTATTTTAGTGAGTACAATACATCTATGTACAGCCACAGCCCACCATTTTTGTTACACCCTGTATATTGAGCAATAAAAATGCAGAATTGTCAGTTTTTCGGCCAATGAAAAAGAATTATTTTGACAATTCCATGTGTGGAAATTATTGAAACAAAACGTTTCTGTTTGCTGTGTTTGCAGTTCCACTTTGATTTTTTTTTAAATTTCTGTGCAAATATATTCTAATTTGGCACAGAAAAACTATATCAGTTAAATTTAATATAGAAACTTCACCATTTTGTAAATGTATCATTTTCATATGCTTGCATAACAAATTTTTTGAAGCGAAAGCAATTTTTGCCACAATCGTTAAAAATTACTAAAAAAATATAAAAAGCATAAATATTATTATGGGTAGTAATCTGGTTTAATTAATTTTATCAAAATTCATTCATGAAATTTAAAATCATTTGTAGTGACGGTATTATGCTACAAATTAGGTTGCAATCCATTCGAACAATGTTACATTGAATTATCAGGTAACCTATGACAGGTTTTTAGACTACCTGACTATTCAATATAATTATGTCAAAAGGATTTATAGCGTAATACTGTCTCTATAAATGATTTTGGTGGATGAATTTTAACGAGAAAGAAAAACAAAAACCATACCTCTTAAAATAAAGAATCTTCGGGGGGGGTTCGGGACAGCCTAGTCTTTTTGTCGATATCGATTCTTAAAGCTGCTTTCTAGATTGTCGTTTTTTTTTAACATTTTTGACCTTGAGTATGCCCGTTTTAAACTTGGATTTTATTACGAACATGTTACTCAAGAATAGAAAAGAATTTGAATACTTTTTTGGGCTGCGATTTACGACGCTAAAATTTTTCTGATTGATAAATGATAATAGTTCATTAGACGATTCCATTGGCTATCTAACAAAAAAAAAGTTAGACCAGGTTAACACAATTTAAAGCCAAGCTATGTTCACCCAGAAGTTCCATTTTGCATGCTTTACTTAAACTAGAGCCGTTCGTGAACGGGTTTCGCTTTCGATATCTATTTCCAACTTCAAACATTATATTGTCCAAAAAGTTATTTTGGCGTTTGATGTTCGGTCCTTTTGCGCGGGTCCCATTCGACTACCCCAACTTTGAACCAAATAGCAAGCAAAAGAAAAAAAAAGTTTGGCGCGCTCTAACAACCTTATCCGACAAATTAAACTCGCACACTAGCCAAAAACTAGATCACTAAAAACTATTCCCTCCCCCCACTCTAACTAACCGATTTTGTTCCCGTATGAAATTGAGTTTTTTTTAAATTTTAGACTTACTCTGGACCTCTAGCACAGCTCGGAATACCTTAGGTAAAAAAAGTTGAATAAAACCTGATGATGGTAGATTACTAAATGAGTTCATTATTACAATTTCATACAATGCTTTTTATGGTATATATTTGATTCACTTGACGATATGATACGTGAAGAAACTTCACTGTCAACTTTATGATTCAGTCCCAAATTAAACTTAGCCAAGCAAAAATTTTTTAAATCTTTTTTTAAAGTTATTTAGACATAATTAAAGAGGTATGAACATTAAACAAAAAATTTTTTATGTTGCTTATATTTTTTTCATGATGTCCACAGGAATGGACATTGGGACTTGGGTATAACGGTTTTTCAAACATACCTATTATATTAGTATACGAATTTACCAATACTTTTGAAAGAAAAAAAAGACAAATATCAAAACTTTTTATTTAACGTCTGTGAAAATTCAAGAAACAATTCCTTTCTTTTAAAAAGCATAAATGAATTTTACATTTATCACAGTATACATGAGTCTTTTTATTGCACTTTTCGAATTTGCAAGGCGTAGCTTCTTTTTTGTTGTCATAGTTGGGCATATGGTCTAATTGGTCGTGCCGAATTTCATCATGAGGACCTTGTTCCTCGTTTGATTTCTTCCGCGGTGCTGGTGCAGGAGAATTTGTACGTGAAGAAGGTTCACTAGATGGATGGCCTCTCTTTTTGAATTTGACACCGGTTGATTCATTTTGATGAGAGCATATGCTATTCTCAACTTGAAATGAAGCAAATCCAGAGCGTGAAAAAGCATCCTCAGTGTCCATTTTCTGGACCTAATATATATCCTGTACAAGGCAAGCAAGTGATCTATTTTATCTGCCCCTCCCATGCTTTGGTTATGCAGTTTAACCACTTCCGGTCGTTTGATAGAAATATATTTCTTATCGGTATTATTCCAACGTTGCACCTCATCTTGGTTACCTATTCCTACAAAGTTGGACGCTAGTACAACTGATCTATTATCCACCCACTTGCAAAGGACAACTTTATTGTCATGACTGGTTATTTCTTCACTGAAGCCTCTCTTCTTTTTTGCTGCATCCTTATCATTTATAAGTGGTGGGTTTTTTAATCTGTTGACTCGTACAGTTCCAGCGGCGTTAATCTTTTTCTGTAGCAATATTTCAAAAATTTGATAGGTACTGAAGTAATTATCAAAATATAAGTTACGCTGCTCTGGAATGTTCTTCGATAAGTGTAGAACGACACTAGCACCTAAACCAAACTTCTTCAGAACTTGTGGGCCTAATTCTGTGGTGCTGCCTTGGTATATTATAAAGTCATGCATCATTCCACTTCTTCCACACAACATAAATATCTTAATCCCCCATGGATTTGGTTTTCCTTTTACATATTGTTTGATGCTGACCTCTAAAGGGCACCATTTGTTCATCGATAGATAGGTCTTTTTCCATTTTTAGTTGGCGACAGCGGTTTTGTAAACTGTCATATACTGGCCGCACCTTATATAACTTGTCAGAACAATTGTTTGGTTTTTCTAGATTGTTAACGATATGGATAGTGGTTCTAAGTTGAAAGAATCGATTTCGAGCCATGTTTTCTGAGAATGTAAGCCTCTTGAATTCTGTATCCCAATACATTCTAATTCTAGGAAACTTCAGACAAGACATAAGTAAATGTAAACCTACAAAAACCTTTTATTTCATTGGAATTGGTTTGTTTGAAATTATTTTTGTCTTGTTGCAGTGCATAGATGTTTGTCATTTCGGCCATGGTTGCAAATAAATGCTCTGGAATGTATCTGAAGAAGTACTCAATTGGAGTATTGGAGGTAATGTATCTAAATCACTGATGTTGACGTCTGTTATATTAGGGTGAAATTTCTCTTGCCTCCAAATAATATTGTCTTTTGAAGTACACGTTAGATTAAAACCGAGATAATTATCTGGTATTTCAACTTCTTCATTTTCAATAAACTGTTCAGTACTTTCCACTAATGCTTGTATATCCATTTCCTGATTAATTGCTTTTTCTTGATTCTGGGATAACTTATCAGCTCCAATTCTAATCTTCTCTGGTAGGACCTGCAAGGGAATGTCTTCTTCATTATCGTCGTCTGAACAATACTCTATATCCGAATTTTCTTGTAACTCTTTCAACACACGTTCACATTCTTCATCCAGTTCGTCATCATCTAACATAGCTAAGAGTTTTTGGGCATCTTCAGGATCCTCTGGGTTATAAAGCTCTAAAAAACAACGTAGGCGTTAAGACCCAGTGTACACTCACATGGACATAACATTTTTCATGGTCACAACCAGTAAGACCCAATGTCCATACTAGTGGACACGAATATTTACACAGAGCCCACTGTCTAATTATAAATACCTGTCAAAATCTAATATTACCTGTATGCCCCCTGACATATCTTATATCACTATACGTAATATGGTGTATAAATAACTTGTAATTTTAAACAAAAGCACATAAATACTCACCCTTGAATCGGCAGGAAGTAGAAGCCATTTTCATTGCACAACAAAAACATCTGTAGTAAACCAAATTATGCATAGATGACACTAGAAATGCGGGGAATTTAACGGGAAGTGTCTACTATACCATGCAACAAGTTCTGAACATTGAAAATACCCGGTGGTTACACCTACGGATTAATAAAATAACTGTCCATGGGAGTGGACACAGGGACTGAAGGGGTTAAGGAACTGAAACCTTCAATTTTATTTGCCAGTTATAAGATGTACTAACAAACAAATTATTAAATTTCCTATCATAAGTAAAAAAGAGAGCTGGTGTAAACAGGCGGAATATGATGAGTCCTCCACTTAGGTCGGATCACTTTTTTACGTGACTGACCTAAATTCAGACCGACCTAAGCACTAATTTAGCAGATGTAACGCTCATTCCTCGACCTAAAGATGTTTTTTAACGCTTTTTTTTAATAAAAGATATTTTTGTTCATAAAAATATTTTTGTTTTGGTAATTTTGTAAATTGTTTGACATTTTTATTATAGCAAACATTTAAAAAAAAATTCTTTCTGCGTAGAAAAACTGTATAAAAAAAACAATTTTGTAAATAAAACCTTTGAATGCCGGTCACACGGTAGTCCAAGTTAAGCACTGTCCGCTCTGGTCGCCACTCGGATGAGTGACCATTATAGGGGTATATCTGCAACCAACCCTACTTCAGAGGGCACGTTAAGCCGTTGATCTCGGTTGTCATACTAACATCTTTGGCAATCATAAACCATGTTCTTCCCCTTTCGACAGGTAAGGCCAGCCTCCTGCCCGGCATATGTGCGAAGAGGGCTCATAGAACCCGCACTAGTTGCGGGTATTAAACGAAGAAGAGAAAAAAATATATATTTTTGTAAAGTTCAGAAAATTACATTAATAAAACATTTGTCAGAAAAATAAATAATTTACTTAAAAAAATTTTTTTCGAGAAAATAGGAACAATTTTAATTCCCTAACCGACACGAACGATGCTTCATACTCGGATATGTAATTTACCGAATACTGTAGTTTCATTTTTGGAGATGATAAGCAGGACAACTAAAATAAATACTATTAATGTTGGTCACGATACAAACCCTAAAATCTCAAAAGTCTGTGACTGGTACCTTCTCTCAAGTTTCAAAGGTTGCATTTATTGGAGACGTTTTTGAGGCTTTAACTCGGTGCAGTACTGATAAAGGTGTTACGTATTCAACTTCTTGTATGTATGCTGCGGGTCAGTTGTATATTTTTTCCACCTCAAATAGTAAATTATTACATCATATCGAACTGTCGAACAGGTTTAAGTTACTACAAGATATTTTTCTTTCTGTAAATTATGAAGGCAACTTTGTATCAGTAACTCGAAAATGATCCTAAATGCACTCCTGAATCTGTAATTATGATTGACATACAGGACTGGATTAGTCATAAGAATAGAAAAATCTGGAACACGATTTATACGAGATCTTTTCCTATGAGAATTAGTTTGTTACCAAAAATCCAGTCCTGATAATTTTTTTTGTTTATTTAGGTATTATATTTTATCGGTAAAGATCAATTAAAAGTACAGTCTGTACTAAATAAATCATGTAATATAATAAGGTATAAAATTCTTAAGTAAATAGCGCTACATATCCTATACCTTATATTTGTTGGGTATTTGGAAATATGTGATCAGATTGTCATGTACACTTGAAATTTAGGTATATAGGTAATAATTCTTAACATATCAAGTTATAGAGATATGCTCAGTACAAACTGCTTGAATTTGTGTCTGAACTAATATTTTTTACCATATCCTGTGGATATAACAATTTTAATTATTAACTGCAATGTATAAAATAGTTTTCTTTAAAATCAAATTTGTTCATAGTTACATAAAAATGCAATGAACTTGTAGTATAAAATAATATAAATTTTAATTTTGTTTTTCAGTTTAATTTCATCTGTTAACTGTTAGTATTTTTAATATTAAGGATTTTAGTTCAAGTGTATTTTGACTTGTTTCCATAAACTTACTAGAAGTATAATTGAATCAGTTTATTTGAGGTAAAAATGTTAAAAGAGGTTTATTTGCATGGAAAATGATTGCGTTTTTAGCGCTGGTATTTATTGTATTTGAATAGACTGCAGAATGATTGAGCTACTAAATGAATTTATAGTAGATTTGATTCAGAAGGTCAGTGATTTATTATTTGAATGGCTGTGATTTATTATCTCCATGTATATATTACTTAGTCTGTTATATGTCTTTGAAAGAATTCTCATTTCTTTCAAATTATAATATTTGTGCCATTAATTTATATGATATGTTATATATGTATAAAATGAGGTTCATAAGTAAATAAAACATCACAATGGTAGTGTTTTTTTAGTAGTAATTTGTTCTGTTTTCTTTTTTTTACTTGATACTTCGGCTTCTGCGTTGCTGACTTTTTTGGTGTGTTCGTAGGAAGGTGGCTGCTTAAAGGACAGATAAGTGTTTTGGAGATTCCTTTATTGATTATATGGAGTTTCTTTCAATCATTTTGAGAACATCATTACAATTAAGACTGCAGGGATAAAAAAAAGTTGAAGTGTTTACTTCAAGTGGACTTTCCCGTACCAGACCGTATTTGCAAAAGTGTAACTTTTATAATTACGTTGTACAGTTCGCATACTGTTAGATATCTAAGAAAACAAGTTGTATACGCAACCCTCCATTCCATCTATACTGCAACTTTATTACAGCTCAGTCAGTTCGTGACGTCAGCATAAATGATGCCTTCTTGATTATACCTGCTCGGATCCTAACTTGTACAAAGTCCAAACATTTTTGTGAGAATTTTTCATTTAATTTACTATTTAAAATTTACATTTTCTACAGTAGCCAACCAAATCCTAAACTCGTCAGCCAAAAGATTAGAGGGGGAGGGGACGTGTAGCTTCACCAAATAATAAATTTTCTAAAAACTAACATTCTATTTTAGTTCTACTAGTCAAGACGAGTAATTCTTCTTAAGCAGAAGTTATTTATTGTTTCCCATTTAATAAATAAAGGGGTACCAATTTTTGATTTTCAAAAATTCATATAAGGAGTCGCATTGGAATTATGGTGTTCAAAAACAAACCAAATTGTAGCCCATGTTCGACCAATTTTATGAGAAATAATATTATGAAAATTTCAAGTAGGTACTCTTTTTAGAGTAGTCCCTCGAAGTATAAAATTATCTAAAAGCTAACGTTCGATTTTGATTCTACTAGTCACGATGAGCAAAAATACGAAATGTTTCAGTTTCAATATTTTTATGAATTTTCAAATTTTATGAACTTCCTCAAATTTTGGAAAATCTCGAATTTAAATACAAAACTGTTATTTTCAAAACTTTAGAAATTTTCAGAACCCACATATTTACGTGTCCATAATATGAAGTCATATTTCTTTGCCCAGCAAACCGATACATTATGCAATGCAAACAAGCCACTTTGGCTGAACAACATTTGCTTGACTGACTGGGTCGTGAGGCACTGAGCATTTATTCCCAATTCAAACAGCATCGAGAACACAACCAATACGCAATTATAAAATGTGCTACAAAAAGTCATACATACAATATTACTGCAAAATAGGACATACAGGTAAAAGCAACAGTCAATAAACAGACCACAATTTCACACCACACTTCATTGATCCAAATATGGGGAGCTCAAGTTACAATAACAAGGGTTTAATAGCAAATTAACCTATAAAACTAAGACTTTGATCCCCCGCCCATTACGCTGCTTTGTTCGCTCATTTATTATTTAAAAAGCTGTAAGCTACGGATTCCACTAGTCTATATATTAAATCCGGAACTGTCTTAACGTTTGGTGACGACAGGCTACAACATCTCGCTACAGCTTATTATTTTATTAGCAGTATTTGCAGTGAATGTTTATGTTCACAGTCACGTTTGTCATTCTAAATTTATCTTCCTTTTCATGTTTTATTACTTAGCAGTAGTATTTAAAGTTGAACGTTTTTTTATTGTTATACGAGCATACATTTCTAATAGTTTTATTCCCTAAAACATTCAGTTTTTTTTTTGTTTTTCACAACCTACCCTGAGCGAACAATTTCTCGCTTATAACTTTATTGTTTGGGAAGATAAACTAATCAAACTTCAATGGAAACAAATGCAGTCTTTTTTTTTCTGTTGATTATCAGCCTACTACCGGAAAACAGTTTTTCACAGCCTATGAGAAAACAATTTTTTGCTTATAACTCCGTTATTTGTGAAAATAAACCGATCACCTTACGTCAGAGAAAAGGGAAAAAAGAGCTCTATCCAATGATGACATGTCCGCCTTTAACGCATATTTAAAAAAGTCAAGTTAATGTTAACTTGAAATTTTAACGACCTATAAAAATTTTTATTTCAGGTTCGAAATCTGTGTTAAAAAAAGGGTATTAATAATGTCAAAACTGCTTTGGGCTATCTTGGATAATAACCAAATTATACACAAAAATCGAAAACTGAAAATTTTAGTCTTTTCAGTCTGTGCTGAAAATTAAGGAAAAGTTGTAGGATTTGAATGTGGATCATATTAGTGCTTGAGATACGTAATAATTCTTCTTATTTAACCAAATCTGTATCTCTTACTGTTTACGAGATCCCCATGCATGGATCCCTTATCTTGGACACCCTGTATACAACTACTTACCAGATGACCTGAAATATGCAACTAGTTTTTTTTTCTTTTCTACACTTTTAGTATGGATATCGAGATTTTGACGAAACTACATGTTTTTGACAACCAGCAATCCAAAAAAGTGATTTTTAAAAAATGTTTGCTTTCTATGTTTTTTGAAAATTTTAGTTTTAACGCCTATTTACAAAAACGGGTTATCAGATCGAATGAAATTTGATATTGGAAATGCACCAAGAGTTCAGTTTTTTCGTTGGTTTTTGGATAATCTCAATGATGAGCAGTTAAATTTAACCTTTTTTATGGACGAAGCCTGGTTTCAACTTAATGGGTATATTAATTCACAGAATAAGCGGATTTGGAGTAGCGAGAATCCACACGTTACTATTGAAGCTGCCCTTCATCCACAGAAAATAGGAATCTGGGTTGGAATCAGTCGTCGTAGGTTAGTTGGGCCAATATTTTTCGAAGGCACGCTAAATGCAGCAAGGTACAGGAACAAATTATTGCAACCTTTCTTAAATGAACTTCACGATGATGAGCTACGGGATGGTTTTCTGCAACACGATGGCGCACCAGCTCATGCAGCTGCAGATACAAATAATTTTTTACTTGAATATTTTGATGACCGGATCATTAGTAGGAATACTGCAACACCCTAGCCTCCTCGCTCTTGTGATATTACTGTTTTGGACTTTTTTCTCTGGCTCTAGTTAAAAAACACCGGTTAATGATTTAAACGAACTGAAACTTAGAATTGAAGAACACTGTCAAGAAATTAACAACTCACCTCAATTATTACAAAATGTTTTTGAAGGTATGAGAAGACGAGTTCAAAAATGTTTGGAGGAAGAAGGCAGATATTTTCAACATTTATTATGATCATTACATTAGTTCAGGTTTATTCATTTCTTTTACTGTTGCTCAATTAATGATTTCTGCTCCTAAAAATGACGTTTCATTATTATTTAATTCCAGCTGGCACAACCTAACCTGAAATTGACGTTATAAACATTCCGTAATCTAGTAAAGACGGGACTTTTCATTCCACAGCCCCCTGAGGATCAGTTTTTTTTTGATCTCTCGATACTGCACAAAAACTGGTCACACGATTTTTTTAATTGTATAGACGCTAATAGAGCTAGAAATGAGCTACAATTTGGAGTATGTGGCAGTCCACTAATTTTCTGTCACCTTTTATGAAATTTTTTAAAACGGAAAATTCATGCCTTTCGTTTGAATAAATGAGGGACGGTAAAAAATTTCTGTTTAAGCTAAATTGCCCATGAGTAATAGTAGATTAAGATTCAGAACTTGATTTTTAGGTGCAGGGGTTAATGTTTCCCCTGCTATCCTAATTTTGGAAAACTAATATGTCCTTCCGCTTTTCGTTGTTGCATTGTTTAATCCTGAGTAATCTTTCATAAAACATCAACAAAATCGATTTTTTTTCTTAAAAACATAGCATAGAAAAGCATCAATAACTTCAGAATAGGCGAGGTAGATTGCAAAACACATAGTGCATAAGAGATGAACATAGTATAATCCTGTGATAATAGTCAAAAGCTGACCTTGTAGCTTTGTACTGCACGAGCCTAAAATTTCTACCAAGCAGGTGGTTTAGTTGTCCTTTTTGCAATGACGGATTAGCCGAGTTTTATATTTAAATACACTAAAACTCTTTACAGTTCTTCTTCTTAGTTAGATGTGCTGTAATCGTTGGAATTCGATATATAAAAGTAATTATTTTGTATGAAAGCATAGGAAAATCCTTTTAAATTTAAATCTTCAATTAAATTCTTATTGAGGGAAGTGTTACTACTCTCTAAACGAATATTCTAAACATCACCAGAATTAGCATAAAATTGTCAAGTTTTTGTTACTTATATTATTATTTATGTTCTATAGCTATATTTTGCTATTGCCTAAATTTGTATATTTAGTATCAACAATTCCGATATTGCACTGTACAGTCCAAGGAAATAAATGTTACTTAATTACTTACTTATTTATTTAAAGCTACTTTTTTGGGTTCCTGGAGGTCCAAACATGTATTTCCGTCAAATTTTTGTATTCAACCATTTTCATAAAACTTCCCTATACTGAAAGTGTTTCTAGAGATTAATAACTTGTATTAATAATTAACTTTAAAAAAAAAAGAAAACCGACTTCAAATAAAAACACAAAAGTGACATAAGTTAACTAAAAAGCAAAAAATAAATGTTTTTTATACAACAGTTAAATACTTATTTGTTGTTCCGTTTAATGTAATTAAGAAATTGTTGTTTATTATATAATTATTAATTGTTTTATAATTTTTAAGTCGGTTTTCTTTTTTTTTAAAGTTAATTATTTTACAATTTTAAGTGATGGGTAGACCTAGTAAGGATGCTTCTTGAATGAGGAAGTGACGGCTAGTTGAAACGGAAGATGAAATACGGAAACACTAAAAAGTCGGTTAAAAAAATAGATTTTGAGGAGTATCTTCGAAGTTCAAGCTCCAATACCAATAAAATTATAATGGGACCACCTTGGAACTATACTGAACCCAACACAAAAAAATCATTAAAATCGGTTCATAAACAAAAAAGTTATGCCCGAACATACATAAAAAAAAATTTAAAAAAAAAACATATATACAGACGAATTGAGAACCTCCTCCTTTTTTTGAAGTCTGTTAAAAATAAATAAGGGCGACAAGGAACAAACCACAAGTGTAGAAGTAAACGAATAAAATAAGCTGATAAATATTTATTATAATTTGCAATTACCATACACATCAATAATAATAACGGATCTAGACTAAACAGAAATGTAGGATACCACACTAAAAATTCCTTGCAAAATGACAGCTAAACATAAACATCATCCCCCAGTGTTTGCTACATTATATTGATATATATGTTAATTAACAATTATTAAAAATAAAGGGTACAACCTCTATACTTTGCATTAAATAAATGCCCTTTTCCTGAATACAATATAGGGCACCGTATTTACACTAATCACATATATATGTTTAAGTATGTATGGAATAGAAACATTTAATTCTCTACACTTAGCTTAACCGAGCATTTATATTCAATCAACCATTCAAAGGGTATAATAATTGTCAAAATATGCCGATTAAAAAAACATTTAAATATGTGTATTATCGGCTCATACAATGACCATATAACCAGTATTTCGGAAAGAGAACATTTTAGACTACATACGTACTAATTTTAATTTAAAAAAATGTAGCCTGCTAATAAATCTTTGGAATTTACACGAAGAAGAATATTAACAGCGTTAATATTATTAAAAAAATTGTCTGTGCTAAACGACGAGATTTCCTAAACCATTCTGTACATTTAATTTAAATTTCAAACGTTTTCAATATTAAATTTTCACAATATATACTGGTACTTTCTCGAAAAAACCACTAATTCTATGCAAAGTATAGCTTGTAAGACATTCACTGAATATCGTGCAAACCTTCACAGATAGCGGGCCACTTATTTCATCAAACCATCTTCTGTATTTGAGTCAACTACTAAGCCTACAAAATAAATCTTGCAAAAAAAATATTTTGCACGTTTAAACTAAACTAACATTCTACCTATTAAAATAAATTTACACCTGAAAAATTTATATCATACAAAATTTAAATGTCTTTGGGTTTTAAAGTAATTTGCTAAAAATTAAATCTATTCGGCTAATGGCAAACATGAACCCAAAGAAATTAATTACATCAAGAATTTGCTACAAAATATACAAACTTTATTAAATTCATTGGTAATAAAAATAATGTAAAATTATGATGATTTTTAACACTGTTTGATAAAAACCCATGCATAATTGAGATCCATTTGGGGGTGATTTTAAATGTTTGGTGAAAATAATTACACAGCGAAATAATCTCCAGTGAATCAGAAAAACAATTGTGCATTCCGTTTTTGAGATATTCAATAAACCACGTAGTTTAATTTGAACATCCTACTTATTCTACAGAGTGTTAAATTGTCTCGATAATATTGTTAACGTTTTTACTAGTCGAGTTACAGATTTGGTTGAATTGGTAAAGATTTTAACTTTTTATGCTGATTAAGATGTCGTATACAAAAACAAACTAACCCCACCTTTTCGGGCTATTCTTTAATTTTTCTTAATGGAACACCCTGTATATTTTTGAACATTGTGAAAAAAATAAAATTCTACATATAAACAAACGTTCCAATACAGTAAGTAACCTAAACTGGATAATAAAAATGTCGTTTAACAACAGACTAGCTGAACACGTGGGCGACGCCCCACCCATCTGCAGCCCACATAGTTTGGTTTGGTACTAAGAAGCAGTGAGAGGTAGCAGCAGGTAAGATCTGGCTTCTAGAAGTGGGGGCCCATCGTCGCGAAGTTAAGACAGTTCCATATTTAATATAGATGTTGTTCAACAACAAACTAGCTTAACCCGTGGGCTACGCCCCACGCATCTGCAGCCAACTGAGTTTAGTTTGGTACTGAGAGTTAGTGAGAGGTAACAGCGTGTAAGATCTGGCTTCTAAAAGTGGGGGCCTATCGTCCCCTAAGTTGAGACAGTTTCAGATTTAATATATAGATAGATTATGTCTAGTTATAAACACTCAACTATAGAGCATCCAAAGAAAGATGCGCCGCAGACAAAATTTTTTTTGAAAAAAAAAAAGGGTGTGGTATGTTAAACCTATGTTTAATAACGGCGATATATTATTTCTGCTAAAAAAAATATATTGTCTAAAAACATTATTTTTTAAATTAATCTTGTGCTCTTATGCCTGGAAGGAAGCAGAAAACCCCAAAAGCACTCACATTTTTCTACATAATGCATAAGCGCCATCTGAAATTTAACTGATCCATCCGTCTAATCTGCCATTACGACAATACAGGGTGAGTCATTTAAGTGTTACCCCCACTATCATTCCCAAAACTATTGAGAATGTCAAATATTTGTCTTAATAGAAGTTGTTCATAATTAACTGCCGAATCGCCTAAAATTATTACCAATTATACTAGGTGTTTAGTTATGCCTGTACAGCACATTACTTTGTTATTTTAAACGGAACTACCTGTATATTGTTGCGTTTTTAGATTCTACATTTAATTCTAGATATAAAAATGTTAATGTACTATAATTAAAATTAGTGGTTTTCGCATTATTTGACTTTTTTCAAAAAACTTGACATTGTGGACTAACATTACAAAATAACTAGAAAATCACTACGTTTAAGATCATAGTACCTTGACACTTTTATATCTAGAATTAAACGTAGAATTCAAAAATGCAATAATATACAGGGTGTTCCATTAAAACTAATAAAGTAATATGCTGTACAGGCATAACTAAACACACAGTATAAGTATAATTGTTAATAGTTTTAGGCTATGCAGCAGTTGATAATCAACAAGTATTATTAAGCAAAAAAAGTTTAAATTTCCAATGGTTTAAGAAACAATAGTGGGGTGACACTTAAAGGACTCGCCCTGCAGCATTAATTTCATTGGTAATGATGAGTCCCTGAAATATTCTGATTTTCGGAAGCAACTGATTCGCCATGTCCCATAACGCCAACTCAAATGCTCCACATAATTTAATGCAATATTTGTAGTTCCCAGTATGCACTTGAATATTTATTAAAATAACCGATTTCTTACTACAGAAAAATGTATCCATTTTTGTGGTTTATAGAAATATATTTCCATTTAAATACAGATCGTGTTTTATTGAATATCTCAAAAATGCAATTATTTGTCTTTTTGATTGACTCTTTTCTCACTACTAAAAATGTCTTAATAGTAATGTTAATAATTTTTTAATCTTTCTCACTTATAACGCGCCATTTGTGCCAAAATCATATTTTCTTCAAAAAAGACAAAATCGTTGTAAAGAATAGAACAATTTTTTTATTTATTCTTATTTTGTTTGTTTTTTGAATTTTTTTTTTGAATTTTCTTTTTTTTAAATTTCTTTTTCCTAACAAACAAACAAACATTTTTCTTTATTCTTTTAAAAAATCTATTTCTATTATAAGTTCTTTTCTTCACTAAAAATTTTTGTTTCTTTACTAGAGTTTATTCACCTCTCTACCACTTGGCAACATTGTGAAAATCTTGTATAAAAGTGGAGTGCGCGCGGTTTTTGCTGTTGGAATTGGGAAGTTTAAATGCCGGTTTATATGTATTTTCATTTGTTTTGATGTATAATTAAGGATAAGTGCATCTATGCAAGATTTTCACATGTTTAGTAAATTCCACAACCAAGAAACATCAACCTGCAAAATGGTTGAAAGTTTCACCGCAACGGTGCCAAATTGTACAGAGGTGAAGGAACTCTAATAAAGAAACAGACAGTTTTAGTAAGGAAAAGAACTTTTAATAAAGAAGCAGAATTTTTAAAAGAATGAAGACAAAGTAACAGTAAAGAAATACCCAAAGTTGTGACAGTGACCGGATCAGATAATGTGATGCAAAAATGAAAATAAATTGCAAGTGAAAAGTGCCGTAGTAGTTCTGAATGTATGAACAATAAAACTTCGCACTACGTGGATCTCAATCGAAGTCTTGGAACTCAGTTTCTGTACGTCTACAGACAAAGAAAAATACTGGCAATCAAACTAACAATTTTTTACATCACATGATATAAATATTTCGGTTTTTGTTTTTCTATTAAACAAATAATAGTTTTTCCTACAAAACCCTACTTTAATAAATAACCTTATTATGATTAAATTATTAAATAACAACCTCCCCACATGCACATTAAACAATAAAATGATTTAATGATAAAAGTGGCCCAAACCCAATACTGACATTTCTAACCTAAACTGCCATGGCATAAATAGAAGATTGCCAGCAACAAAGAGACCCAGAAAAAATTTTTCTTGAGAATACTTATAGCCAATTATTACCTAAAAAAAATCAAAATTATGTTTTCCCTATTGTAACAGAAAGTATTCAAGACTTACTTGTTTAGGTATTACTTCATTTCTTGGTCATAATCTTAAGATATTCAAGTGCGTTATGAGCTGCACCGGCCTGGGCATCTTTAGAATTGCCACCGGATCCATAGCAAACAGCGACTGGTAATGTTGACAACTGGACCAAACACTGACACTTACCGCTAATGGATTTTTCTTCTATGTCCACGTATGTTACTTCAAACTGTTGTTCAGATGCAATTTCTTGTAGGAACTGAACAAAGTTAAAATCCTTAACATTTAAGGAAATGTTCTGCAATAAAAAAAATAAATCAATGTTCTTTTTTTTTATTACCTATGGAGATGTGAAGATATAGAAGATTACTCATAATGGACGACAGGACGTCCTAAGGGAATTAAACTTTTCCTCTAAGATGCACCAAAAAAGTTAGCAAAAAAAATTATCATGGTAGTTACTTTTAATACAACCTCAACAAAGCATTTTTCAAGTTTAAACTTGGAAAAGAAGTTTTAAGCAAATGTAATGTGAACAAAAAATACGATAAATTACCTGAAGCTCTGACAACTTATTTCCAGTGGATTGTTTCAGATTCTTGTGGAATTGTGAAACTTTGTGAGAATGGGGAGTCGTCAATGTAGCTATTTTACTATCTTTCAGGCCACTGTAGCGAGTCTGCACACGGCCTGCCAACTACAAAATACATAATTGAAATGATGTGTCATATTTTCATTTATATTTTTACTTTCTTTCACGCCATATCTGTCTACTAAAATTGATCTATTTTCTTCATTTCAATTCTGTATCTTTTTTAAAAGATATGATTATTGGCTAACAACGGTCTGAAAGATAGTAAAAATATAAAAAATAAATTTCTAAAACTTAAGATATAAAACGCTTTTCAACACAATTTCTAGGTATTTATACTTGAGCACCAGAAAATATTATTTATGCCGTTTTATGAGTTGTAATAACACTAACCATTTTTTTTTACAACAATGTTATTAATTTATTCCACTGTTGATATTTTGCCATATTAAAAAAAATAAGTGCCCATCCATGATATAATAAAGAGACTGGTACACACTGCTATGAGGCGCCATTTGGGCCAAAAACAAAATTTTTCAAAGAAAAACAACTTTGTGTAAATTTTCTCTATATGAGGTTATTCACCTCTGTACCATTTGACAACATCTTAGCTAGATACCTGCATTAAGTTACAGTTTCTGGTATTACTTACTAACTTAGTTATTTTGTTCTTCGCTAGATAGCGCAAGATATAATAATAGCTAGATAATTATGTGTGAGGAACTATGCAAAGTCACTAGATGGGCTTAGTATCACTAACTTTCTATATTTTTCTATAAAACATTAATAGTGGAAGTGAAGTGAGATGACAATTTTAAAATAAAGTGCGTTCTAAATGCTCAGCTGACTTATCCAAATTTCCCTAGATTTTAACTCAATTTCAAATATTTCCATTTTTCCCAATCATCAAAAAAGTACCTAGGTCTAGGGAATTTTCCCTAGAGCTGGCAACACTGAATGTCTATTGCAGTATATCAGCAGAAAATTTAAAACGAAACAAAGTAAACGAATATGAATAATTACATTTTTTCAGCAAAAAGTGCATTAAAAAATGAAAACCATTTTCCCAATTCTAGTAAAATTCCATGTTTTTTGTATAATTTCCTGACTTTTACAGGTTTTCCAAGTTGGTAGACTCCATGAATAAGTTTCTTTATGTTTTCAAATACCCATGTCATAAATTCTGTCGTTTGTATTGTTTACTCTTTAAATTTAAATTAAATGAAACCTTATTTCAAGTTACCTCTTTTTTAAATAAAACAAAGATAAAAGTAAAATAAACTTATAGATATGGTGCAATATAAAATAGCAATGGGAGATGTAAAAAAAAACTAAAATACAGGTCTGCCACGGGATTTGAACTGGAGCAGCGGCCGCCAGACTACAAGCCCCTGCTTTTACAGTTACACCAACTCACCATTAATTTGTTTTCCATTATGTGAGTTACTTGTGTCAAGTTTGCCAACTTAAATTTATCATGCACGTTTATAAAATAAAATTAATAATATATTATTTAGAATGCTCACTTGCTAACTATTTCAAAATGTTAAATAAGAGCAATTACGGTAAAATAATTAGCCGTGCAACTATCATAATAGCTCCGCGATTTGCAAACTAATCAACAACATGCCAATCTTATTTCATAGGCAACTGCAAGCTTGTTTTTTTTATCGCTTTGTAGAATTCGATTCACTTAATGTTGGCAGTATTGAAATAAAGTAATTTAAAACATAAATAAAAACAACTAATTATTAAATTATCACAATTGCTATTAAAAAAATTCAAGTTTATGTTATATCTCGAAAACTAAACAATATAAAATCGCTTAAAAATTATTATCGCATACAATCTAAAAAGTCGTACAGGTTTTCCCTTTAACTTTTTTTTCTATTTTCATTAATAACAAAGATATTGCAATGTAAAAAATTAACGTTTTTCGTTATTTCCAAACATCTAGTAAGCCATGTATTACTTCAAAAACAAAATCACTACTAAGCTATGCTCTAAAATATCTACATCTTTCCCCATTTAACCGACTGTTATGGTTTCCACGACACTAATAAATGATATGCATCTCCCATGGGACACCCTGTATATATGTTACAGTGAATGTGCAGAATCACCAGTGAAAACTAGCATTAAAGTACTCTTTTGGCAAATGTAGTACCAAACAACAGCAACTAATCTAACCTCTTCCTTCGGCTGTACCCCAAAAAAATTTGGCAAAACAGGTCGCTGGCACTTTCCCATACTTTTTACGTTTTAAATGTTGGCGCGCAAAAATTTACAATTACAAAAATTATTGCAAGAAAAAAATATTAAAAAATAGTAACGCCCCTTGCGACAGCCTGTGCAATACAATATCGTGTACCGTATAAGAATAGTGCTATGTTGACTTCGGCTAGCCGCATAGGATGGGAACACGGTAACCAACCGCAACTTATAGCTGATTAGATGCGTTTTGGACTGCGGACCGAAATCGCAGTAAAGCTTTATTTTAAGTTATCAAAAATATACTAAAAATGAAAAAATATATTATTTTTAACTAGAGGTAATTGACAGCCGTAGTTAAAATCATGCAACTTCCCGAAAATTGTTAAAATTATTAAGTATCTTTTTTATTCCTAATTTTTAATATGGTTGAAAATTCTTGCTAATCTAAATAAACTACTTCAAATAGGCTGCCAAACTGTTTAAAGTTTACAACAATTCGGGTTTACGTTTTTGAATAAATAATTAATCAATTTGAAAACTTACAATAATTCTTGGAGAGTGTCAGAGTAAAATTTGGGAGATTAGTAAAGAACAAGTTTGTAGCAAGCTCTATCAGCTCAGAAAGTTTAAAAACAATGGCGTGGGCAGTTTTTGAGGAGTAATTTTTTGAAAATGTCCAACATATTTCTAAAAATATTTTTACATCACTTGATTATACTTATTAAGGGCTATCAAATAATATGACACATTGTATTGATTGGATATTTTAGTTTTAAGTAATCAGTCATTAAAGTTAAAATTTTCAAAAATTCGTAGCGGCCTTCATTTTAAAGATACAGCATTTGTAAAAAAAACATTTGATTTGTCTTTACATGCACTACAACGCTATGTATTCAAATTTTAAAAAAGTGTTTAGAAAATAATCTATACCAAAAAAATCAGGTCTAATTTCCGGTTCCGATTAACGACCTTACAAATAACTTCCTGCCACTAAAAAACTTCCACCACCAATCTTATAAAAATCAGGCAAGGGGTTCCGGAAATATAAGGTAACGAACGCCCCCACGCACCCACAAACAGACATTTCTTAAAAACAATTTTTTTGGATTTCTTGGATCCCAAAACGCTTATTTACGTTAAAATCTGAAAATCGAAAATTTGCATGAAATCATAACTTTCCTTACTTCAGTAGTGGGTTAGTAAAGAAAAGCAGAAATGCAAAACCAGTACTGCACGCATGTAATTTTAAATGCAAGTTATCAGTTCACTAACACTGTTAGCATTCACTACGGAATGTATACAATTATTGTTTTATAAAGTTCACTGTAACATAAACATATACTGCTATTGAATTTCTTTGTTTATTCCAGACAAAAATATTTGAACTTACATCATCATCCTCCTCGAAACCTTGGGGAAGATTGCTGCCTTCCAAAGGCATATCCTGCAGAGCTTGCCACATTTTGTGTGCTGCCATTCGTTTAGCCAATTTCTTTGATTTCCCTGTGCCAACTTCACGATGTTTAAGAACCTCACATGCAATAGTAAACTGACGTTCGTGTGGCAATCCTTCTTCATGTACCATTTCATATGATGGTGGGGGCCAACGACGCGACATGCACATTTCTTGAAGCCATCCGATTGGATTCCCCATCACTTTATCATCATAGGGTGACACAACTTGATTAGTACTAAAAAACATATTCTCATATTACAAAAACAGAAGATGAAATTTCTCTATTCGTTATAGACAGGGCGCACGGATTTCAAGCATTTTACTTAAATGCTTATATTAGATTTTATACAGCTAGTTGGTGGTTTTTTATAAAGAGTTTAACATTTGCAATTTTTGTGTTTAAAAAATCTAATGTTATAAGATTAATTAATTTAGTATTTTTCGGTTTGAACAACTCAGCGAATAATTACTGGATTTTGACACGATATTTTAGAAATCCTCTGCTAGACCAAACAAAAATTCCTTAGAGAAACAAAGAGTGGGCTCGGGGAATCACACAGTGCTCTGTTCTATCGAAAGCCAGACGCAATAGCCGCTCGCGCTTACTCGTAAAAACATTGTTTTTATCTTTTGCTAACGTCAGTAGTCCGAAGCATTCCACTGTGTAGTGATGTTTCGTAAATAATTTTAATTTGAAATTATAAAATGCCCAAAGTGAACGATGAATCCGTCCCGACAACTTGGTTTAAAAAATTTCCTGAATTGGTTATTGAAAATAAAACATTTTGCAGACAGAAGGTGGATGAAAACCGTAAGTTACGCCTTTGTAATATTTCTTATTTTTAAAAACTAATTTATTAAATTTGTCGTTTCGCATAATATGCTTAAGTTAAAATTTTAATGAAGACGACATGGTTCGAACTACAAGGAAATTTATATCAAAGTATATTTGTTATTTGTTGTTAATTAAATTTTCTAGTTATCATTTTGTATCGAAATATTTGTAACAATACTAAATTATTCTTATGCAAAACCAAAATTTTGCGTTTTTTTTTTATTTGGCTTATTTTGTGATTTTTCACGTTTTTTTTATGACAGGGTTCCCACTAACTATCAAGAATGAGAATCCATGACTTTTCCAGGATATCCATGACCAAAAATCATACTTACCCATGACTCTCGACAAAAAAAATCAATAAAATTAGAGAACACTTGAAACAGTTTTTAATGAAAAAAAGAATAAATACGTACAGTACATACATGAAACAACAAATTAAAATAATTCTTATAAAAATTAACACAAACTGAGGAACAACAATATTTCTAACATAGCGAAATATTATAATATTACTTTATTACAGATTCTTCTTCAGCACTTCAATTTTTTTCTCAATATCTTTTACTTCTGTACTAAATGTTACATCAATTTTCTTTTTCTTTTCCTGTAACTCTTTTATTTCCGTTAGTATTTTCCTTTTTTGAGCACTGAGATTTTCCATATTTATTTTTTCTTGCTTATCTTTTTCTAATGCTTCTTTGTATTTCCTGCTACCTTGCTTGTAATATCGTATAATAGTATCGTTTATTGCAATATTTTGGACTCCCCCACGCTGTATTACATTATCGTAGATAATTCTTTGTGCAATTAAAGACTTCTCATGAAGGTTTTCAACGAGGAGTTGCTTATTAATGGAAAAGCCACTTTCCACACATGCATTCCCATGAGAAAATATTAATAATGTTTTTATAACTTCCCAAAGATCTTTATAATCATCATCATTATTTAACAGTCCAAAATAAAAATCATCCAATCTTTGTTTATTATTATACTTCTTAAAATTATCAGCTTTAGTTTTTATTAATTTTTTATATTTATTTTTTACATTTTCTGCAGTATGTAGAGTAATTATACGTTTGTCGTACAGCACGTCTAGCACAATTGCCATTCTTTTGCTTGCAACTTCATTTGAACACACCACAGACGGATCTAAACATGATATGCCTTTCACAAAATTATACTGAAGGCCTGACCTCTCTATTATTTTAGAAACTGTGGCAATTAAGAAATTTTGACAATCCTTATAAAAAAATAATTTTTCTTTTTCTGTAACTTTACTTTTGTTTAAAATTCTGGTTGCAGCAATACCAATATCTATACCTTTAAGAGGAAGAAATAACTTTTTATCTTTAAAATTAATTTGGGAAATTTTTTTTTGAATTTTTGGTATCTCATGTTCTAATAAAAATCTTTCCAATAAAGCCACAATCAATAAGTAAATTTCGTTATATAGAAATGGCGCCACAGGATCATTAGTTTGGAATTTGGTTAAAAACGGCTCTAAAATAGTACAAACTGAAGCAAAAAATGCTATTTTTGCTGGCAAAAGAGGATCCTTTATTCCAGTTTTAACATTTTTGCAGGATGTGTTAGAAGGTAACTTTACCGATGAATCTTCAACGTACACCTTTACATTTTGATAAATTTCCAAGGCACGATTAGCAGCTCTAGCACCCTCTACCCACCTTGTCTGACAAAACTTATATGGAAATTTATAACTGTTGGTTAAACCTGCAATATTATATTCATTAAGTCTACGAAAATTTTCTCAAAACAAACCATTTACCAGAAAAATCTGACCTTCTTGATGGTGCATCTTTAAAGATCCAATATAAACCAGTTAAGAAACTGTTGACAGCCCAACCACTAGCTTTATGACCCGTCTGGATAGCACCATGAATCACATGAAGGCCACAAGTACCAAAATCAATTAATGAACATTCTTCTGACGTTTTATTCTTCAATAGTTTGTACAATTTTAAATTCACATTTGGGCCATCCATGGAGATTTGTCCCAACTTTTTTAAAGGAATTTCAGAAATACCTACTAGAAAGTGTTTTAAAATATTTTCTGCAGTTGGTCTGCCATCTATAAATACAGATGTTAAATATCTTGTTTCAACTTGATTTTTATGCTCATTAAAAAACCGCACAACTACATCCATTTAACACTTTTGTGCGATTTTATTCAACGACTCGTCAAAGCAAATGACTAAGTGTGAATTAATCTTTAAATCAGTATGTAAAGTTTCACTGAAGTAGGGAGCTAATCCAAATACAGACGAATACGATGCTTTTGTCGAACCAAGAGTCATATTCTGAGCTATGACTGAATCTGGGAACATTTTTTTAAATAAAGGTATGCTTCTGTTGCAACTGTTTAATGAGAAATGATTCTCTACAACATGCAAGGTCCATAAAATTTCAGCTTCTATTGCATTTTTATTGATACAAAAGGAATTATAATTGACCTTGGCGATGTCTCCTACTGTTGTACTTTGAGAGTTGTCGGCGCTGGATTTTGCTTCACTGCTGTTTCTGTCCACCACATCTTCGCTTTCATTCCTACTGTAGTTTAAAACGTTGTTTCCATTTGTCTTATAAAAATTAGTTATTTTGTTATTATTGTTAGCATCACTGGTTTTTCTATGTAGAGGGGTTTTTAAATGGCTAATTATGGCTGCTTTCCCCATATTACTCAACCTAATTTTTTTGTTGCAAATCTTGCATATAAATGCACATTTGTCTTCAAGTACTGGCAGTACTATACTTGCAAACTGGGGATTTAAAGTTGCATCCAGCCAGTCTGATTTAAAATAGGTCGGTTTAGCCATATCCGTCTCGCCTAAACAAGAATAATTACACTCCGCCGCATTTTTGTATGTAATTATTGTACTTACTTTGCAAATTATAAAATATTGTTCAACTAACAAACTGTAAATACCGAACTACAATCAAAACATAACTTGCCAACCACAACAGACCATAATTCGCGTGAACGTCAAATCAAACTGAAAGATTTCAAAGACACACGCCGTGCGCCAACGCAAAAATAGTCACGTATATGCGTTTTTTTATCAATTCACAAGTATAACGGCGGTCTCACTTGCACCCAATCATAAGCCATATTATGTTCCTTGGAATTTAGGATAAGAAAAAAAGTACCTCTATGACATTTTAAAAACCTTTATCAGCAAAAGTTTTATAAGCGGCAGTTTTAAAAATTCAACCGGAATATTTTTATATTTTTTACAAATTGTGTTAACACTACTGCAAGAAAATCAGGTTTTTACTGTAAATAAAGAGAAAAATCAAGACTTTTGCCAAATTTTGCGTAAAATCCATGACTTCCAGGTTGAAATTTTAATTCCCTGACTTTTCCATGACTTCCAGGTTATCCAGGGTCGGTGGGAACCCTGTATGATTTATCAAGCTTATTATAAGCGCCTTGTTTTCAAAAAATAAATGCTTATAATTCCGCCCTCTGATTATAGATATCTTATGTCAATGTCAACAGCAGTTCACTGAAGCCGGAAACGCCAAAATTTCATATTTCTCGTAAAAATTCATGATAAGAGTCAGGGTAAAAATTGAAGGGCGTTTTTCCGAATTTTTACTACACATACGTAATTTAGCTTTAGGGTTACGATTTTTTTATGTACACAGAAGTGGAATTTTTTTCTTAAACGCGGAAAGTATTCATTTTATATCCAACTAATTATGCCGTTTCCACATTATTTAAAACTGTAACTCAACGTTAATACACTTCTAAAGTACAAAGAAGGCCCCGAGTAGGCTTTTTTCGAAAGATAAACCACCGTAAATCGCACAAAAAATTTATTCATTTCAAAATATTTTTATAAGACCGTAATATAAACGACCATAATATAAACAAGGCAACGTGGGCAAATGACTGTTACTTACTGTGATTAATCTGGCAAGAATTTATCAGAGATAATAACGGAGATATGACAGATAAATGAACAATGTGGAAATAATCAAGTACTTGTAAATAGTTCGTTAATAGGTGGCTGTAAATGCAGTTTGCCGGTAAAGAATAGTATACTACATACCGAGGTGAAAGTGTTTCATTCCTGTCGAGAGATATGGTATTCTCGAGACAGGAAAACTTTTCACCGAGGTTTGTATACTATTTTATTTACAATCAGTTTTATTCACAATCAGTTATTAATTAATTATCGAGTTTTAAACATAATTTCCATTAATGTTTATTGACAGTTTTATCATAATTTGATTAGTCTACTTTAACAAAGAGATCTGAAGTGTTGCTAGGTAACATGTCAACATTTCTACTTTCCTATACGTTCAGTACAGGGAAGTTGATTTCATGCAAATTTTCAAAATCGAGATTTTGACGGAAATACATGTTTTGGGCTTCCAGGATCCTAAAAAAGTGGTTTTTAAAAAATGTCTGTCTGTGGGTGTGTGGGTTGGGTAACGCTCATATCTCCGGAACGGCTGGACCGATTTTGATGTTCTTTAGAATGAGGAGGTATATCAAAAATTCACCGACAAAATAAGCTTTTAAAAAAAACCGAAACCGGAAGCGGAAGTTAGACATGTTTTTTTGGTAGCATTTTTTTCAGAAACTGAATTTTGGAAATTTTAATAGTGGAGATTAAAGAAGGCCTTAGGACAAACCAAACGATTTTTTACGGAACTCTCTAGCTTTAAAATGGCGGCCGCTACGAATTTTTGAACATTTCGACTTTAACGGCCATTTACTCAAAAACCAGTTATCTGATTGGAATCAACTACATCTTGTTTGGTAGCCCTTCAAGGGTACTATACCATGAAATACAATTAATTTTGAAAATATAAAAACGATCGTAATGACATCACTCCAAAATTTTGGAATTTTTCAAAAAAATATTTCTCAAAAACTGCCCACACGTTTTTGTTTAAACTTTTTAAGCTGATAAAGATAGGCATTGGCTACAATTTTGTTTTTTGCTCATTGCTATAATTTCACTGTGACGCCCTCTGTGAATTTTTGAAAATTGGCACCCTTTTATTTATTTAACGGGGGGCAATAAAATATTTCTGTTAAAGCAATATAGCTCATCATTGATAGCAAAATCCGAATATCATAATATTTTTTCAATAATTTCATATTTAGGGGGGCTACTGTTCCCCCTCCCCCCAAATTTTTTCGATAAAAACTTAAAAATTTGGTTTTTTGTTTTGTTTGCTCTAGGAGAATCTTTTTACAAAAAATCAAAAAATCGAATTTTTTGCTCCTTAATAATCTTTTTGTCCTTGGAAGAATTTCACATACTTTCTACAGCAGTTGTATTAAGCAGTCGTTTAATGTTCAGTATAGGCTAACTTTTTTATTTTAATAGATAGACTCGCAAACCCAAGAACAAAGTTGTAGGGCAAATTCTTCTCGATTGTATTTAAGAAAAAAACTTGAGATTCCAATTTTAATATGGCGGCCACGGTAAAAAATAACTTGTTTTAAATGGAAACGTGACATTTTGGCTTTAAAATCAGAAAAGTTTCTAAATTCTAAACACAAATTAATAAGGGTAATTTCTTGCAAAAAATAATACTTCTCGAGTTATTAATACATTTTCAAACATCAACACGCTACCTTACTCGTGCCTCCGGTTCATTTCAGTTCGGTTGTTTTACATGTACTCAGTTGCAGGCGGAGCCAGCGTGGTAATGGTATGTTTAAGTTACGCTCTTCACGCTTGAAGTTTTTATAAACGCTGTTTACTTTTACTAGCCGGATCTACAGGTGTACGTCAAAAGTGTTGGAAAATATAAAACAATGTTAATTTATAAGTATAGGAAAGTCCAGGCGAAGTGTTTCGCTCATTTTTATTTATTCTGTCAGTACAGTTTTCAAATTATTTGCTTTGATAACTATTATCATTTTAATGCATATTATGTCTGATAGAGTTAGAGTGTAGGAGTAGTTTTAGTAATTTAATAAGTTATTGTTTAGTTTTTTACTAAATAAAACATTATCTTCATTGTGGATAGTTTTATTACAATTCGACTACTCCAAATGACACTAACATTTAAGCTGTTGAAAAGCGACGTTTAAGTAGCCGGAAAAGTCATTTCCAGCTAGCCGGAAAAGACTTTTCCGGCTAGGTACACAATGTATGACTTTCCAACTTTTTAAAAGCCGGAAAGTGACATATTACTACTTGACTGTGAATAAAATAGATAGCATCATGAAATTTAGTGCGTTTGATTCAAAATCAAGCAGTCCTTAATTCAGTTTTTAAAAATTTTAATCTCGTTTTTATTTCGTTTGTGCGTGACGTCGTGAGTTCAGATATGCAGGGATCCCACTTGTCCCAAAAATCCCAAAATTTATGAAAAAACGCGAATTGCCCTAAAATTGACTTTAAATTTGTTTTGAAGTTCTAAAAATCCTAAATTTATTCTCTTCTTCGATATCTTTTTTTTGTGGTTGATGACTTATACTTATACTAGTATTTCTTCTTCTTCTTCTTTAACAATGTTAATTGAAATTTATCATATCAGTAATTAATCAGGGAAATAAGCTTTAAAAAAAGTGGAAGCTAGACATGTTTTTTTGGAAAATGAATATTTTTAACTCTAAAACTGGAATCTTATAGAACACTTTAGGAAAGATCCAAAATTTTGACTTGAGCGCCTATTTACTCAAAAACAAATATACAGGTCGGGTTCAAACTTTTTTATCGTAATAGCCATTAAGAGACACCATCAGGGTTCCCACTAACTATCAAGAATTAGAATCCATGACTTTCCAGGATATCCATGACCAAAAATCATACCCATGACTTTCGACAAAAAAAATCAATAAAATTAGAGACGCAAAAATAATCACGTTTATGCATTTTTTATCAATTCACAAGACAGTATGTGGCGGTCTCACTTGCACCTAATCATAAGCCATATTACGTTCCTTGGAATTTAACAAGGATAAGAAAAGTACCTCAATGATATTTTAAAAACCTTTAGCAGCAATTGTTTTATAAGCGGCAGTTTTAAAAATTCATTTGGCAAATTTTTAATTTTTAATTTTTTTTAAATTATGTATTATGCAGGAAAATCAGGTTTTTTACTGCAAATCAAGAGAAAAATCAAGACTTTTGCCAAATTTTTCATAAAATCCATGACTTCCAGGTTAAAATTTTAATTCCCTGACTTTTCCATGACTTCCAGGTTATCCAGGGTCAGTGGAACCCTGATCATGTTACTGTGCACAAAAACTTTTGAAAAGCTAAAAGCTATGAAGTGAAAACTACTTTCAAAAAAATATTGTTTAAAAACTAGCTAAACGTTTTTTTTTTAATTTTGTAAGCTCAGAACTGGTTAATGAGCTACACTTTGGTTCGCGTCCTAGCCCGCTAATTTGAATGAGACGTATTCTATGAATTTTTAAAAATTTGTGTTTTTACCGCTTGTCTCAAATTCCGCTTCGGATGTCGGACAAAAATGGCTATAATAGCTTTATTTGAGAAGTTATCACAAATATGCAAAGAATGAAAAATATTTATTTTTTAATTAGAGCTAATTGATAGGCGTAGTTAAAATCACGCAAATGCCGGAAAACGCGTTGTTGGTACTAAAAAGTATCGTATTTTTTCTTAATTTTTAAAAAAGTTGAAAATTCTTGCAAATCCTAATAAAGCACCTTTTAAATAGTCTATCGAACTGATAACGATCGGCGTTTGCGTGTTTGAATAAACAATTAATTAATCAATTATAAATTTTTCAAAAATTCCTAGAAGGCGTCAGAGTAAAATTTGGGAGATAAGTGAAAAAACAAATTTGTAGTTCAATGCAAGCTCTATCGGCTCAGAAAGTTTAAAAAAAATCGTGTGGACAGTATTAGAGCCAATTTTTTTTGAAAATTATTAAAATTGCGATATTTTTCGGATTTTCAAAATTATTTTTATTTAATCCTATACTACCTAGAAAGGGTTCTCAAACAAGTGGTAGCTGATCTTGATCAGACAACTACTTTTTGAGTAAATGGGCGTTAAAGTTGAGATTTTCAAAAAGCTGTAGCGGCCGCCATTTTGAAGAGAGTTCGGTAAAAAAGTTTTCTATTTTCCTTAAGTTCTTCTCTCAGATCCCGTGCTCAAATTTTCAAAATTTTGTTTTGGAAAAAAACGCTACCAAAAAAACATGTTTAACTTCCGGTTTCGGTTTTTTTTGAAAAGCTTTACTAGAACTACAATTTTCGATACACCTCTTGATTTAAAATTTTTTTGGGGATTTTTCCTGTAGTTTTTTACGGGAGTTTCTTTTACTTAAAGTGTTTTTCTGGTGCTGTTTTTTGGGTTTATTCGTTTTTTATACAGAAGTTTCGTTCAGAGAATTTTTTTGTTTTCTATTCTTACATTTCAACACAGCTTATTTATTATTATGTTTGCCGGTACCGTTGTTTATGTAACAATCACGTAGAGCGGCGCGGCATTTGATTTCAACAGTTTGCGTATTTTCAAAGAAGTCATCAATAAAAGCGTGGGGCGTAGTCCAAGGGTTTTGCTAGTGTTATTTATTTTACTTAGATGTGGGCGGAAGCACTTGTTCAGTTGTATACGTGTTATGTTTAAGCTGTCTGTTTTTGCATCGGTATTACTCTACATGCAGAATATGCCGAAAAAGGGCTTAATATATTACATGCAGAATAACCATGTAAGAATAAGTATATTTTACATGTAATATTCTACATGCTCAACCCTGCAAGCAGTTCATTTTAATATTTCGAAATTTTTTATTCACACCATTGCATTGACCAATGTATTGAAACAATAATATATCACAAACTCACAAAACGTAGTAAAGTGACTCCTATATGAAGCGCCATTTTACTTTTTATAAAACATTCATTTCGTCGAAAAGTATTTTTGAATGTCAAGGTTTGGCGATGCCAATAAATCATTTCTGATGTCTAAAATTGTTTTCTACATAAAAAATAATTTATGTGAATAAATATTTTTTTGACGCCAATAATTGGTTCTATGACGTCATTCAATCATTTACAGACATCTAAAATGTTTTTTGATGCTAATATTTTTGTAATACAGGAATTTTAAAAAAATGATTTTTTTGACGTCAAAAAGACATTTATTAATGTTTGAATATCGCGTAGTTACACAAGAACTTTGAATAAAGTAATAACTTTGAATAAAGTAATAAATCGACATAAATGCTGGTTTGCAATCATAATTATTTTCCGGTGTCAGTAAATGATTTTTTTCGGGTCAAAACAAATCATTTATTGACGTTAAAAATTCATTTTTTTACGTTAAATAATTATCTATTGTCTGAAATTAATTGTTCTATAGTTTATCAATAATTTTTTCGTTCTTTTGTTATTTTGTATTAAATTACCTAAACCATTTTCAGACGCCAACAAATGATTTTTTCGTGTCAAAAAAATCATTTATTGACGCCAAAAATAATATATTGACGCCAAAAATAATATATTGACGGCAGAAACTCATTTTCTCACTTAAAATTATTATTTCTTGACGTCTAAAATAATTTATCTATCGTTTACGAGTAATTACTTTGTTTTAAATTACCTGAACATTTTCAGACGAAAGAAATTATTTTTGAGGTCAAAAATTCGATTAAACGTTTTAATCTTTTTTGTAATATTCATTTATTGGTAGCCGTAGTTATTGTTAATAATTTTAGTTTTTGGAACGTTAGCTTACGTTCGATCCGGCGGCAGTTAATAATTTTCGTTTTCTGATTCAATTTGGAGGTTAAGCTCCCGTTTCTATTCTGAAAACGAACCAACTCTCCGTCCAAAATGCAGCACTTTTGTACCCTTTTTTGACTGTCGTCGAATAGAAAAATAAATAAACATTGACCGTCGTCACATACTAATATTAAACATTTGCAGACGTGGAGACCATAGCAGGAAAGGGAAGTCGCCTGTTGCTTAGTGACGTACAAGGCAGACATACCTGCATATTTTCTGTCACTTTAATTTTAACTAATTTGGGCATGGTTGAATGTGAGCTAAAAGATGGTCGACCATAGAATTTATGGATCATGTCAAATATATCCAAAATTTCGACACAAAATACTTTTTTCAGGCCTCTTGGAAGTCCCCGTTAACTAATAACTCATGCGAGTGGCTATCGTATGTATTCCCGGGAATACTCTATAACTCAATCAGCCCGGCCTTTTTTAAAAATAGTTCCCGTTGCATTTCTAATTTTTAAGCAAAAAATTAACTTTTGACGCTAATACATATTTTTTTGATAACTAAAAATAGTTTTTATAACGTAGGTATATTTCTTTATTGACGTCTGACTTACACCATTTTGAATTAATGAATAATAGAAGATAGATAGAAATGTTATTCTTTAACCATAAACAATTCCGCACAATAAACTTCAATTTTAACGAAAACTGTAAATTATTAAAGTTTCTGGCTTAACTAAATAACTACTTTAAAATTAAAGTTGAAACCATCCTACATATGTGAATACAATTTCCTGTACAAGCTGTACAGAACTACAAAGTTACTAACTAGTGTCAAAATTACGTAACGAGGTTTTTTAGGGGGCAGTTTTTCCTCCTGTGAACTCCTGACGTACACATTCACACATGATACATGTATAAGTGATTGACGTATTAAATAAATTATTATTATGTGAATGTATTGTAAATAAAACAATTCTTAACTTCAACAGGTTTTTAATTTTAGTCTCATATCTATTTTGACATGTTGACATGTCATTTTCAGAGGCAAGATTTAAAGTAAACAGTTGGTGTTGCTATAGGAACAATAAATCTGCATAACTTGATCTTGGTTTTCTATATCTGTGTCCAGATGATTTAATTTCTCATTCCAAAACGTCCAATAACGGTTTATTTAAAATTTATTATGTTTTTACTTTCCCATACCTTCGGCATATTTCATGAAAATTTTCGAAATCTAGATTTTAACGGAAATACACGTTTTGGGGCTCAAGGACCACCCCAAAAATGTGGTTTTTAAAAAATGTCTGTGTGTGGGTGTACAGGCGAAAGTACTGGACCGATTTTGATGAAATTTTAAATCAAGAGGTATATCAAAAATTGTAGTTCTAGTTAAGCTTTTCAAAAAAATCAAAAACCGAAAACGGAAGTTAGATATGTTTTTTTTTGTAGCGCTTTTTAAAGCAAAACGTTGAAAATTTGAGTACGGAATCCGAGAGAAGAACTTAAGGCAAATCGAAACCTTTTTACCGAACTCTCTAGCTTCAAAATCTCGACTTTTAACGCCCATTTACTAGTAGTTGTCTGATCGGGATCAGCTACCACTTGTTTGAGAGCCCTTGGTAGGTAGTATACGAAAAATATCGCAATTGCGCGGCATCAGTTCGATAGACTATTTAAAGTACAGTGGAACTTCCCTAACTCGAACTTCTGTACTCGAATTATTCTCCAAGTCGAATTTTTGTCATGAACACTAATGTTTCGTTGTCTTTTTAATGTATTTTTTTAACTCCATAAGTCGAATTTCTATAACTCGAATATTTCTATAAGTCGAACTGATAGTTCACTCGTAACTCGAATTTTTTCCGGTAAGTCCCTAGTTACAAGTATTCGCTAAATATATAATTCGAATATTTAGGGGAAGTCCCTAGTTACGCACAGTGACGAGTATTTCTGTGGTATTTCTTAGACATGTTCAGTGGCAACCAGAGTTTTCTCGCGTGCGGTCAATTTTTTTTCGAAGATTACAGGAAAGATAAGTATCAGTGGTAAAAAATTTGCTAGTACATTGTGAAAGTGCATTCATATCTAAAATGACAAAGCGAAATTTAAAGTGCTTATCACTTGAGCAAAAATGTTTGTTAATTGCCGAGGAAGAAAAGGGCAGAAAAAAAAGATATTGCTGCACAATTTGGCATGCCCCCTAACACTTTATCGACCATTTTAAAAAACAAGGATGACCTTTTAGGAAAAATCAAAGACTATGGTGTTAGCAGTAAACGCAAGAGACTTACAACCTGTGTCTATGATGATATTGACGAAGCTATGATCAAATGGACATCCATGGCACGTAATAAGAATCTACGCCTGTCGGGAACCATAATTAGAGAAAAAGGTAAAGAATTCGCAGATGCTTTGGGACATGAAGATTTTTCAGCTAGTGTAGGATGGTTAGATAAATTTAAAAAACGGCAAAATATTGTCCAAAAGGCGATATGTGGTGAAAGTGCTGCAGCAGATTTGCGAACTCGTGACCATTGGCTTCAAAACGTTTTGCCCAATTTAATAGGTCAGTACGATAAACATGACATTTTTAATGCCGATGAGACGGGGTTCTTTTTCAAATGTTTACCAAATAAAACACTTGCATTTAAAAATGAAAAATGTTATAGTGGATAAAGTAGCAAAGAGAGAATAACTGTTATGCTTGAAAGCAATATGACTGGGTCCGAAAAGCTAAAATTGCTCGTTATTGGTAATCAAAAAATCCACGCTGTTTCAAGGGTATCAAATCACTTGATGTGGATTACGAAAATAACAAAAAGCATGGATGACAAGTGAAATTTATGAGAAGTGGCTTTTAAAGCTAGATAAAAAGTTTCGTTCTCAGAAAAGGAACATTTTACTATTTGTTGATAACTGTCCTGCGCCCCCAACGGATGTAGGGGATAAACTGAAAAACATCAAACTTGCATACTTTCCTCCCGATATGACCTCCTTATTACAGCCAATGGACCAGGGCATAATCAAAAATCTAAAACAACATTATAGAAAACGGATTGTAAAGAAAGTTTTGATCAATGTGGAGGAGGATGCCCCTACAACTGTGACGTTACTTGACGCAATTAGGGATCTCAGTAAAACATAGGAACAAACAATTGCCAAATGTATCCGGAAAGCAGGGTTCGTTAAAGATGAATTGCTGCAAGATATTGATTATTGGGATGAAGAAGATTTTCTTCCACTGTCCGAATTAAATGTTCTATGGGCTTCATATAGAACCGCAGCAAGTACGGATGATGTAACATTTGAAGATTACGTTAAGTGTTGATGATGGTACATGTACAATGGATTATCCTACTGATGAAGATATTTTAGCAAGCATCTTAGAAAGTCGTATTCCCAATGCAAAAGGTATGTAATTTAGACACATTAACTATAGTTTAAAAGTCAAATTTTACGATAAATTAAAAAATTAAAGAAAATATTTTTTGTAGAATCAGACGAAGATGAGGATGAGGACGAAGGTGAATATAATGTCATGCCCACATTTGAACAAATTTATTCTTCGATTGAAAAGCTAAGAACTTTTATGGAGTCTCGAGATAATGTACCTCATAATATTTATAAGTCTTTAAGTTTGGTGGAAGATTTTGTAGAAATTACCGAATACTACTTTGAAAAAAACAAATAATTGTTTTCGTATGTTTTTTGGTGTATTTTCTGTAACTCGAAGTTTCCCTTACTCGAATTTTTTTTCTTGCCCCTTGAGATTCGAGTTAGAGAAGTTCCACTGTACTTTATTGGGATTCGCTAGAATTTTCAACTATTTTAAAGATTAAGAAAAAAAACGATACTTTTTAATACCAACAACGCGTTTTTCGGCAGTTACGTGATTTTAACTACGCCTATCATTTAGAAAACGATCGCGCTTCTTCAAAACTTTGAAAATTTTCAAAAATATTTTATTCAAAACCTGCCTACCTGTTTCTTAAAACTTTCTAGGCTATTAGAACGGAAGATTGGCTACAATTTGATGTTTTCTGAAAGCTATAATTTCACTGTGGCGCTTCCTATGAATTTGGGTGGATGAAATGGGGGGGTTGCCTATATAACTTGCTTTCTTAGAAATGTAGCATTCGGTGAAATGTACGTTATAACTAAAAAATTTACACTTTTGCAAATACGGTAAGTATTAATATCTAGTACGGGAAAGTCCACTCGAAGTCCACAATTCAGCTTTTTACTTTCCTATACTTTCAGTATAGGGAAGTATTGATTTCATGCAAATTTTCAAAATCGAGATTTTGACGGAAATACATGTTTTGGGCTTCCAGGATCCTAAAAAAGTGGTTTTTAAAAAATGTCTGTGTGTGTGTGTGTGTGTGTGTGTGTGTGTGTGTGTGTGTGTGTGTGTGTGTGTGTGTGTGTGTGTGTGTGTGTGTGTGTGTGTGTGTGTGTGTGTGTGTGTGTGTGTGTGTGTGTGTGTGTGTGTGTGTGTGTGTGTGTGTGCGTAGGGCGCGCAATACTTGTGTGGCCACACACCATACTATAACATGAGTTGTGTGGCCTCCACGACTTATGTGGCCATACACATGGCCACACAATTTCCGACCTATTTTAACAGTTTCAGCGTGGCCTCCCCTCCCCAAATTTATCGTCCGTTTTAAATGGCCCCACAACTGTATTAAAAATTAGATGTGTAACTGACCACATTTTAACAGTCATTGTGTGGCACCATATGGTGGCGCCCCCTTCATTAAAATTCTAATTTCTTCATTTTGCGTTCGTACGTTATTTTGTTCTAGTGTTGTGTGGCCACCATGTACGAAAAAGGGAGCTTTGTAGCTATTTTTAAAGAAGAAGGTGAGTAGTAATTAGTAGTTTATTTTCAATGCTATTTATCAACGATACTTACATATTGTAATTGAATTACAATATTTCTCGTATTTTCAATATTGCACAATATTACGCTTTAAAAATTCAAATGTGCACCATTTTATGCAATAGGGGAAATTTATTCTAACAATAGCTGGTAACAATACATGGTAAAGCAGCAATTAACAGCATAACAAACAAATTTATTTGCCCTCAAATGATTCAAATATTTCAATAAATATGTATAAGTTCGTGCTGAAAATGCTCTAACCTTTTCAACTGGTTTATTTATAGAACTTACAGGTATTCTCTGCATATTTTTGATACAATTTATTTTAGTAATTTGTCATGATTCCACACGTAGAAATCCTTCGATCAATTTAATTCTTTTAACATTTTCCTCTTAAGGTTCTCAATAGCGTTCAGGTTGGGGGAATACCCCAGCCATTGAAGAACCCTAGCCCTGACCTGGTTTTTTTCAGGAAGTTTGGTCATACTTTTTGTCTTGTGGCATGTAGTGGTGGTAATAATTTAAATAATTTGGCCACCCACCGTATTAGATAGATGCGAATGGTCAAATACACCTCAAAATAGTAGAAGGGGCATAATTTATTGAAAAAACACTTAAATAATTGCCTCGTTTTGTACAATTATATGTGTTATAAAGAATAACAATTTATTTTCAGTATTTTCACAAGTAAAATTAAAATTTTCGGGCTTTCGGACCATTTCCACATTAAAGAAAAAAAACATTTTTTTTTTACGTTTCGGCCTTAGATTGAGGCCTTTATTCAATCAATAAAAATAAAAATGACACAAAAATAAACACTGGACACAAGAGTCGAGAACTCGCATTCGTTGTGTTCAGTATTTATTTTTGTGTCATTTTAATTTGTACTTTAATAGTGACGACGACTGTTTGTAGTTTTCCATAAAATCCCTACACGTTGTTTATCGTAATTATCAGCAAAACTTGTAAAACCGAATTCACATCACCTCAGTGAACCTACCAATACGCGGTATTTCACATTCAATTAACGGGTATTTACATTCTAACAATATTGAACGTCAAATTATAAGCCAATATAACAATTTAATTAATTATCAAATTATAGGTATTAAAACTAATAAATAGACGAACAATAACGCCATACTAAATGTAAAAATATCTCTTAACCAAAAACAAATAAATTCTGAAAGTAGTATTTTTATGAGTCCTTTCGACTATTTTGATGTGCAATTATATCGAATACTATAAAATTTAGGAAATTGCTAAATTAGTATAAAATCATTAATACTTAGAATTTACTTGATAATAAATTTGAGCATTTAGTATAATTTTATACAATCTATTTCCACATATCATAATGCATTTTCAGAACCATTTTGGATAGCGGAATGTAGTCAGTGTATACCTGAGTCATCAGAGAAAACTTATAAAATAAGATGGTTGGAGAGATCAGGCTTAGAAGGGAACATGGGAACATTATATAGTTTAGGTCCTCAGGATAAAATTTTTACTAGTAATATTATATGTACGGTAAAAATAATAAGACGAAACAGATTTCATTTTCTGTTGAGTCTTGAAGAGGAAAAGCAGATACTAAATCGCGTTAAGAATGAGGAATGCAAAGATAATACCGATGCACCGAACGTGAATTATCACATAAAAACATATGATGATTTACAAAAACGAGAAATACATGAACTTCAATTAGAATCAGGTAGAGCAAATGTCAGTAATAACGAATTTGAAAAATATGACGAAGTTAATGTTTGTGATATAAAAGATTTCTCTGAAACTAAGAGCCTGGTTACCGCTGATGTTCCAAATATAAGCGAAAACGGGAAGAGATTAATTTTAGAAGAAATTGTAAATTCAGGCTGCGCTAATAAAGACTTAATAACTAAACAGAGTAAACAAGACGTGACAGAATTTCAACCACTGATGCACTCAGCCAATGAGTGCAATACTACAAATACGCCAAAAATTAACATAATATCACAGCACATAATAATGCCTAGTACGTCTACATCAAAGATGGATTGTACCAGTAGCGATTCTGAGAATGAACCTTTTCAATCATCGGGCAGCGAATATACCCCCTCGGTGGTTCCACCATCTTACAGTTCTTCAGAAGAAGATGACGAACTTACAAAATCACTCAAACGTTCTTTTGAACAAGCGACTAACCTAACTACAGGAATGTCATCTCCTCTTTTGGAGTCATTTTCTGGCAATGAACGACCCACTAAACTCACCACAAATATGTCTTCTCAAATGACTTCAACAAATGCGTTTGAACAATCGAATATCTTAGCCACACCAATGTCATCTCCTATTTCAGAGTCATTTGCTAAAATTCCGGAATTCCAAAATTTGGAAGAAAACGATAGCGACTCAGAAATTACTAGGAGGGAAGCCTGGATCAAGTTTTCAAGTAAAACTGTTACAGGAAATCGCGTGTATGACAAACGACATGCTTGCTACTTTTGTGACAAATTAATTGGTAAAGTTACCAGACATTTAGAACTCGTTCACAAAGAAGAAATGGAAGTTGCAAAGTTATTGGCAATGGATAATAATTCTAATGAAAGAAAGGAGGAGTTCCTATGTTTACTAAGAGCAGGCGATTATTACCATAATAGCCGAGTTTTAGCTACACACACGGGTGAACTAATTTTAAGTCGACGGCCATCACAACATAGCACATTTCAAGACCTAAAAGATTATGGGCCTTGTCCGAATTGCCTCGGTTTCTTTCTGTTACATACTTTATGGCGTCACGTCAAGTATAATTGCCCGAATAAAAAGAAATTTTCTTCTAATTGCAAAAATCGGCGACGGGATGTTATAGGTGAAAGCTATGCTCTTTTAAGTTCGTGGTCTGAAACTTATACATCTGTAGAATTTAAAAAATGTATACTGGCTTTGTTCAAAATGGATAACATTTCTTCTATATGCAAAGAAGATCAGCTAATTATTAAGTTGGGTTCATTACTTTTTGAAAAATTCACTGTTCAACAGCATGACTATATACGTCAGACTATGAGGCAACTAGGCAGACTCCTCCTACAAGTAAAATCAGTTAATCCAAGCATTACAAATTTGAACGAACTGCTGCAACCTAAAAACTTCGATACTCTTATTGAATCCGTAAAGAAATTGTGTATATCCACAATAACCGATCAGAAGTCGCAAAATTATCAAACACCTTCTCTCGCCTTAAAATTAGGACACAGTTTAAAAAAATGTGCACAAATAGCAAGAGGTATTGCTTTGAGAAAAGGAGATTTGAAGACCGACCGCGAAATGAAAGGATTTTTAGAAATCATGAATATAGAATGGAATAACAGGATCTCGTCAACAGCATTAAAGACTTTATATAACAGAAAAATGAATTCCACACAATTGTTACCTGTGACAGAGGATATATTAAAACTGAATAAGATTTTGGACAATACTATCAGCGAGTTATCAAATTCTCTGCATTTAAACATTTTACAAAATTGGGGAAAGCTAGCTGCCGCGACTTTATCCAGAATAATTTTATTTAATAAACGGAGGTCTGGCGAGGCATCGCGAATGACTTTAAATCAGTATGCATGTCGACCTAGTTGGGACGAACAATGTACTTCTGAACTGAAGCAGTCGTTAACACCATTAGAAGTTACCTTGGCAAATCGCCTAACAGTAGTGGAAGTACCTGGAAAATCCAGAAAAAATTTTAAAGTTCCTATATTGCTAACAAAGGATTTAAAAATTGCTATCGATAAATTAGTCGAGAATCGGAGCTTAGTGAATATTAACGTAAAGAACAACTATGTATTCGCAAGAGGAAGCATGTCGTTAGGTCATATGCGAGGTCACGATTGTTTAAAGCAATTCACCACTGGGGCAAATCTTCAACAACCGCAACTTATTACGAGTACCAAATTAAGAAAATACATTGCGACAGTGGTGCAGATTTTTGATTTAAAAGAAAATGAAACGGACTGGCTTGCACGACATCTCGGACATGATGTTCGCATTCATCGAGATTTTTATAGACTACACGAGTCGGCCGTCGAATTAACTAAGGTTAGCCGCCTTCTACTTGCCGTAGATCAGGGATCAGCAAACAATTTTGCAGGAAAATCATTGGCAGATATTCATGTAGAAGGTAAGATGGTATATATTATAAAATATTTTCTGTATAAAATGAGTATGATTAGTACCTATAGGAGTAATTATAACCTTTTTTTAGACTTACCAAACATTGATGATAGTGAAAAAAGTGGAAGCGATAGTGACGATGATTTAAACAAAGAATGCACTGTTAGCAATGTCGAAGAGTTCAAGAAATTACACGCAGAAAGAGAAAAGGAACGGAAACAACAAAACTGTAAGTTAATCAACCCAATCTTGAGGCAATTGAAGTTTTGATAAATTTCTCGTCTTTGAATAAACGTTAACAGCAATTAACTGAAGCAGTTTTCCCATTTATTCGCAGAAAAAAAGCTTAGCGATCTAATTCAATTGCGTATGTTGTAACAAATGCAATTTATGCATACAGATTAAATCCGAAAATTATTAGAAGCGCGGCAAATTAATAAGTATCACGGATGTTTTTAGTTTCACGATTTACTTAACCATTTCTATCCTTCACGTCCTACCTATTTTATCTATTTCTATCTCGTTGCACTTATTTATCACGTTTCCAAAAATCTTTTATATGCTCTGTATAATATCTAATATTTTGTAGATTTATCAAAAATTGAGGACAGTGAAAAAGGTGGAAACTCTAGTGAAGATGAAGACACTACAAATAATGGCAGAGAATTCACAGCACTGCAAGCACATTTTAAAAGTACCAAAATAGCAAGAAAGAATAGAAAACAGAAAAATGGTGAGTAAATCAGTTCTAGGTCTAGATTTGAAAGGGTCGACTAAACTATTTCTCCCATTTTCTCAAAGCGAGAAATATTGATTGCTACCTTATTGTAATTATATTTTATTTTGTAGAAAAATCTACAACTAACAAAGCCACAAGCACCAAGAGGCCATGGTCTTCAGAAGAAAAGGATTCCGTGTTGAAATTCTTTAGCAAACATATTAAAATCGGAAAAGTGCCGTCCAAAGTCGAATCAGACGAATGTAAAAACAAATACAAAAACGTTTTGCATTCAAGAACTTGGCGTGACATTAAATATTGTGTGCACAATCACATACGATCTCTTCAAAGGAAGAAATAAGAGAAACCAAATAATCTTTTTACTTTTTCTGTTTTTACAATTAACCAATTTTAATTGTTTTTAAATATATTTAATGCATATTTACAATCTGTCGCTTATGAATAAACAATAAGTAAATGTGATATCAGCTTTGTATCAGCCTAAGCAACTTGCAAATTTGATGAAAAAGTTCATTGATCTTGCATAAACAGTTATCTACCAACATAATTATTTATTGTTTAATTAGAATAGAGTATTTACGTTTTAGTGTAAATTAGTAATTTTTTGATTTGATTCTATAATTAATTTTGTCACTTTCCTTTCGTGGGATATGGTTTAATGTTTTACAGTATTTTAACTCCACTATATACCACAGTAAATTTAAATGTATGAAGATGAGATTGGTATGATAGCACTGAAATACAGTTTTTTGGAATTATGTACACACCTATTATTTTTGAAGTTTTACAAGTTATCAAACGGTTTAGAACTAGAGTTCTGAAAATTGTAGCTCAATGGCCAAGAATATGTAACACAGGGAACAAAAATTCGCCTTTAAATATTGAAATATAATTATAGTTAGCACTCATTAACAGGACTGAGATCCCATACTATATTATTTTTCTAAAAAAATTTTTAATAGGTATCCATTTTTCGATTAATTAATTTTTTAAATGTATGAGCTTATACGACTAAATACCCGGGTATTTTCACGTATGTCTTAATACTCAATCTTGCCGTTGCTTTAATTTAAAAAAATACACCGATTTAATTGATAGAACATTAAAAATGTTAAAATCACAATTACAAAATTTTAATTTTTATCTATTACTATACAGAAAGAAGTATCTACAAAAAACTGAAATTTATCTGCATCGAAAATTAAAGCATAACAAAATTTAAATAGGTACGCCATAAATTATATTAATCCAGGTTGCTTTTATATTCCCACAAATCAATTAAATTATCTCCCAGAAATAAATGTAGGTAATTGATTTAATGATTTTTATTTTAAAAGAAATGAAATGTAAATGAAGGTAATATTATCAGAGGCATGATGGCCATATTGATAGTGATAGAGTTTAGAGCAAAAGATTATTAACCACGATTATGGAGACAGCAAAAAAATCACATCACGTCACAAACATCGAAAACGTTTGCTTTACAGAGAGCTTGTAATTAGAAGCATTTATCAAGGTCGTTTACAAAAATTGCAGTGTGTAACATCTTTGTGTGTTAGAATGTGTATGGCCACAAAGCGTTAGGTACAAACTAACCAACTTTTTACCGTCAAAGTGTGGCCTGACCCCACAAGTCACAATTCGCAAAAAAGGACAGAAATTTGGCGTGTTTAGATATGTTGAAGATAGCAAATAAAATGTTTTAAAAAATGCAATCAGCTGTATAGTACATCTTCCAAGACCCCATAAGTCGGTGAGATGTAGGTGGCCACACAAGTATTGCGCGGCATGTATGTGTGTGTGTGTGTGTGTGTGTGTGTGTGTGTGTGTGTGTGTGTGTGTGTGTGTGTGTGTGTGTGTGTGTGTGTGTGTGTGTGTGTGTGTGTGTGTGTGTGTGTGTGTGTGTGTGTGTGTGTGTGTGTGTGTGTGTGTGTGTGTGTGTGTGTGTGTGTGTGTGTGTGTGTGTGTGTGTGTGTGTGTGTGTGTGTGTGTGTGTGTGTGTGTGTGTGTGTGTGTGTGTGTGTGTGTGTGTGTGTGTGTGTCTGTGTGTGTGTCTGTATGTCTGTGTGTGTGTCTGTGGGTAACGCTCATATCTCCGGAACGGCTGGACCGATTTCGATGTGCTTTGGAATGAGGAGGTATATCAAAAATTCATCGACAAAATAAGCTTTTAAAAAGAATCCGAAACCGGAAGCGGAAGTTAGACATGTTTTTTTGGTAGCATTTTTTTCAGAAACGGAATTTTGGAAATTTTATTAGTGGAGATTAAAGAAGGCCTTAGGACAAATCAAACTATTTTTTACCGAACTCTCTAGCTTTAACATGGCGGCCGCTACGAATTTTTGAAAATTTCGACTTTAACGCCCATTTACTCAAAAACCAGTTATCTGATTGGAATCAACTACATCTTGTTTGGTAGCCCTTCAAGGGTACTATACCATGAAATATCATTAATTTTAAAAATATAAAAACGATCGCAATGACATCACTCCAAAATTTTGGAATTTTTCAAAAAAAAATTTCTCAAAAACTGCCCACACGTTTTTGTTTAAACTTTTTAAGCTGATAGAGATAGGCATCTGCTACAATTTTGTTTTTTGCTCGTTGCTATAATTTCACTGTGACGCCCTCTGTGATTTTTTGAAAATTGAAAATTGTTACCCTTTTATTTATTTAACGGGGGGCAATAAAATATTTCTGTTAAAGCAAACTAGCTCATCATTGATAGCAAAATCCGAATATCATAATATTTTTTCGATAATTTCATATTTAGGGGGGCTACTGTTTCCCCTCCCCCCAAATTTTTTCGATAAAAAATTAAAAATCTGGTTTATTGTTTTGTTTGCTCTAGGAGAATCTTTTTACAAAAAATCAAAAAATCGAATTTTTTGCCCCTTAATAATCTTTTTGTCCTTGGAAGAATTTCACATACTTTCTACAGCAGTTGTATACATTCTTGTACAAGTCGTTTAATGTTCAGTGTAGGCTAACTTTTTTATTTTAATAGATAGACTCGCAAACCCACGAGCAAAGTTGTAGGGCAAATTCTTCTCGATTGTATTTAAGAAAAAAACTTGAGTTTCCAATTTTAATATGGCGGCCACGGTAAAAAATAACTTTTTTTTAATGGAAACGTGGCATTTTGGCTTTAAAATCAGAAAGGTTTTGAAATTCTAAATGCAAATTAATAAGAGTAATTTCGTGCTAAAAATAATACTTCTCGAGTTATTAATACATTTTCAAACATCAACACGCTTCCGGTTCATTTCAGTTCTGTTGTTTTACATGTACTCAGTTGCAAGCGGAGCCAGCGTGGTAATGGTACGTTTAAGTTACGCTCTTCACGCTTGAAGTTTTTATAAACGCTGTTTACTTTTACTAGCCGGGTCTAGACAGGTGTACATTAAAAGTGTTGGAAAATATAAAACAATGTTAATTTATAAGTATAGGAAAGTCCAGGCGAAGTGTTTCGCTCATTTTTGTTATTTGCTATAGTTACAAAGATATAAAATAAAAAATTTGATTTTAGCAGTTCTGCTGCAAAAATAAATAACCAAGATGAACTTCGCACTGCTACAACCAATGTGGCAAATAAAGTTTTTTTTATTTTACAACTTACATGTCGGTACCACCCGATGTTCCATTGGCAGCATTTGCCTGCTCGGGTGTCTGTTTTCCTACTAAAAGATCAAGAAGATTTTTGGCAGCAGCATGTTTGGCTTCTTTTTTAGATCTACCTGTGCCAGTCGCCACAAATTCAGAACTTAAAAACACTCTATACCTGAAGATTGGTTCATGGATGGCGCCTTCTATTTGTACCAATTCATATTTTGGCGTTATCCCACGGCGACTTAGCAACTCTTGAAGCACAGAAACAGGAGTCTTTGTTGGAAGCGATTGCATTTCCTGTAAAAAAAAATTTTAAAAATAGAAATAATTTCTTAACTCCCAAAATCGCGAATAATAAGTAATTTGATTGTAAAGTCTGTTGCACCAACCTGCACTAAATGATCCAACGTACGACAATTACAAGACCTTCCACATTTAATGCAACTTAACATACCTCTTATTGTAAAATTGGCATTAGGTATTTATTGACAGTCTTACTTAATTGTCACTATTTAAACCATGGCCTTCTAAATTTAGAAAGCTATGCTTTAAACATATGAATTTAAACACAGAAATGATTAATTAAAAAAATAATACGAGTACAACATCAGAAGTTTTCAATGTTAACCTTTTAGCGTACACTCATACAGCCTGCTATGTGATGCTATTTAGCGCTGTTAATTTTACGGTTCTGTATAGTACTAATCCACAAGGAAACATTGCACAAATATATGTTGGACAAATCTGTATTAAAATTAAAAAACATGTACCTGGGTCCACAGGTTCCAAATTTGAAGAATTTCATCGTCTATTTCGTGAGCCAGAAAACATTCTAACTGAAGCCAGAAATATTTAAAATCCGTATTTTTCGTCAAAATATAAGATTTTCGTGCAGAATTGATATTAAACATATGCAGTTCAAACAGAACACAATGATTTCACATGTGGAAAAGTTGATAAACCTATGGTGATAGTGGGAAAAAGGAAGAACATGGGAAAAGTTGGCCAAGCAGTTCATTTTTACATTTCTTGAGTGTTTAGTCATATCATTTGTATCATCCGACCTGGCTGACTCATTCTTCAGCTTTTGAGTTATTTCTTCCACCTCCTCATATTCAGGTCCACTTATCTCTTCCTCATCTAACTGCATATCAACTATTTGCCTAATTCTGGTACTTGTTGGTTACCTAATAGTTCTTGAAAGTGCTTCTTCCATAACGCTAATCTTTCCTCCTGCTCACCATACACCAGTCTGCTTCGCTGGTTTCTACGCCCCGTTTCTCCCGCCTTCTTCTTCCTTTTTATCTTTTCTTAATTCCTTATACAATTTTAGTGTATTCTTGTTCTGGTTGTACGTACAAGGTGGCCCATTAGTCACGAAGGGGTTTACCAATTGAAGAACTTTTTTGTTTATATTAATTATTTATATATTTTTTTTTTATAATAATATGTACATAATGGAAATTTTTAAAATTATGTATGAAAAATACATTACTCAAAAGAATTAAGGGGTCACTTTTTTCAGAAGGTATGTCTTCCTTATGATATCAGCTATAGTGTTCAATGATGTGGTAGATGCTAAGATGATATTCAATTTTTATAGCATTTCATTAAAGTAAATGTTTCGACAATGCGTATACCAAGTTTCATTAAAATGTCATCGGCCCTAAAGAAACTTCAAGCATTTGAAATTTTGACCCCTTAATTCTTTTGAGTAGTTTAATATCATGTGAATGTCTCCCCCCCCCCTTTTGGCTTCGCAAAGACAGGCTCTTTCCTCGTTTTCTGCAACAGCTGTTAATGTTTCTGGTTGTAGCGGTCGGATTTCTGCAGATGTTGTCCTTGAGCTGCTGGATTGTCTGCGGCTTGTTGACATACACCCATTTCTTCGGGTAAACCTAAGACCCAAACACCGCGTCAAATCCCGGCGAACGTGATAGCCAATTAATTTCCAATTATCGCAAAATTATTGGCTCAATATTGCTAAAGCCACGTCTCAGGTCTGTCCCCCACCGCAGGGCGCACAAATATTTCGATCATGGCTCGATATCGCTCACCATTAATCGTCGCTGCACTTTCATCTTTATTTTCAAAGAACTAAGGCCCGATGACCGAACTAAACATGGTCTCCCGGATCGTGGCTGTCACGAAACCCTTTTGCTGGAAATGTCCAATCAAGCGACGAATCATTGATTCCGAGGCCGTATTCCTTACATTCAAATGACGGTGGTATGCTCTTTGCGTGAGAATAATTGATTGCTGATTTTGATAATGAAATTGTACGGTTTTTGTTCCTTATTCTATTGTAAACTTTTCTATGATTAATTACCAAACTGTCACTTGTAAAATCGGAAACAAAAATATAAAACAATAGTATAAACAAAAAAGTTATTTAATTGTTAAACCCCTTCGTGACTAATGGACCACTTTGTAGTTTTCTAAGGTTTGAATTCTTTCATTGATCCAACCCCTTTTCTTTCTTCTACATAGTTTTACTACCGCTCTTCTTACTTCCATATATTGTTTTTTACTGTCTTGGCCTTGCGATTGCAGACATTTTAACCTCGCCTCCCTCATTTTTGTTGCTATTTCCTGCCTGCATTCACCATCCATTCCTTTCTCATAACATACTATTGCTTCTTCTGCAGAATTAATTATGTTTTCTTTCAATGATATCCACTCTGTTTCAACGTCATGGTTTATATTTCTTTCCTCTATATTGTTAACGCCTGTTTGTACTTTTTTGCGATATTACCACCCTTTAGTCCTTCTGCATCCTACCTTCTCCTAACTTTCTTGGATTTATTTACCTTGGAAATTTTCTCTCTTAATATTGCTCCTACCAAGTAATGGTCAGAGTCACAATTAGCTCCTCTGTATGACCTAACATTGCCGACTGCCTTTTTTTTTTTTTAGTAAAATTAGAATCTGATCTATTTGACTACTGTATCTCATTCCCGGAGCCACCAGCCTTATCTTATGACGCTGAATGAAAATGAACTCATGTAAAGATGCATATATTGCCAAAACAAATAAAATAGTACTCATCTTTGATTATCTTCATACATTTTCAAAAGTTTTATTCGCTGAACATATTTCGTATTTTCACAGCGTACCATGGAAAACAGTTTCTCAAGGCACTTATAACTTCATTATTTGGGAAGATAAACTGGTCTAACAACCACAATGGAAACAATTGCAGCCTTCTGTTTTTGTTGTGTTAATTTTCAGCCTACTGATAGCGATGAAGATGAACGTTTTGTAAATTAAGTAGGTTTAACTTAAGCTTGGTCTAGTAGGTGGTGCCGCCACGCGGAGGGTGTTGCAAACAATCTGGCAAGGGTGCGTTTTGCGGGAAAAGGAGCGTCAGTGGAGTATACGTATATATATTTCTAATCTGTGCAGTGGAGTTTGGCGGCACGCGAAAGCAAGGAGGCTTTTGTGATGCAACGGAGTGGCGTCATAATTAATATTAAAATATTGCAGTTGTGAATGTCGTGAAGTTGTTATTAGCATTAAGTATTTGTTGGTTGGCGTGTAATATAGTGTGTGTTAGTTTTTGAAGGTATAATTTAGTGTGTAAATACAATTCTCCATGTACATAATCTGTCCGTTTTATTTTTTACTTTCCTATACTTTCAGTATTGATTTCATGCAAATTTTCAAAATCGAGATTTTGACGGAAATACATGTTTTGGGCTTCCAGGATCCTAAAAAAGTGGTTTTTAAAAAATGTCTGTCTGTGGGTGTGTGTGTGTGTGGGGGTAACGCTCATATCTCCGTAACGGCTGGACCGATTTCGATGTGCTTTGGAATGAGGAGGTATATCAAAAATTCATCCACAAAATAAGCTTTTAAAAAGAATCCGAAACCGAAAGCGGAAGTTACACATGTTTTTTTGGTAGCATTTTTTACAGAAACGGAATTTTGGAAATTTTAATAATGGAGATTAAAGAAGGCCTTAGGACAAATCAAACGATTTTTTACCGAACTCGCTAGCTTCAACATGGCGGCCGCTACGAATTTTTGAAAATTTCGACTTTAACGCCCATTTACTCAAAAACCAGTTGTTTGATTGGGATCAACTACATCTTGTTTGGTAGCCCCTTAAGGGTACTATACCATGAAATATCATTAATTTTGAAAATCGAAAAACGATCTCAATGGCACCACTCCAAAATTTTTGAAATTTTCAAAAAAAAAATCTCAAAAACTGCCCACACGTTTTTGTTTAAACTTTTTAAGCTGATGGGGATAGGCATCTGCTACAATTTTGTTTTTTGCTCATTGTTATAATTTCACTGTGACGCCCTCTATGAATTTTTGAAAATTGGTACCCTTTTATTTATTTAACGGGGGGCAATAAAATATTTCTGTTAATGTGAAAGACCTCACCATTAATAGCAAAATCCGAATATCATAATATTTTTTTGATAATTTAATATTTAGGGGGGCTACTATTCCCCCTCCCCCCAAATTTTTTCGATATAAAATTAAAAATTTGGTTTCTTGTTTTGTTTGCTCTGGGAGAATCTTTTTACAAACGATCAAAAAATCGAATTTTTTGCCCCTTAGTAATCTTTTTGTCATACTCTTTTTCACATACTTTCTACAACAGTTGTATTCTTGTACTAGTCGTTTAATGTTCAGTGTAGGCTAACTTTTTTTATTTAATAGATAGACTCGCAAACCCAAGAGCAAAGTTGTAGGGCAAATTCTTCTCGATTGTTTTTAAGAAAAAAACTTAAGTTTCCAATTTTAATACGGCGGCCACGGTAAAAAATAACTTTTTTTTTTAATGGAAACGTGGCATTTTGGCTTTAAAATCAGAAAGGTTTTGAAATTCTAAATACAAATTAATAAGAGTAATTTCTTGCTAAAAATATTTCTCGAGTTATTAATATATTTTCAAATATCAATTTCCGCCCTTCTGTTGATTCAGTCTGAATACTTTACCCAACCTTATGCTTGCAGAGCGCAGCGGTCGGTCTTTCTTCAACCGTTTCAAGATGTTACAACTTATAAGAACTATTTACTTTAACTAGTCGTGTCCTAGACAGGTGCATATCGAAAGTGTTGGAAAATATAAAACAATGTTAATTTATAAGTATAGGAAAGTCCAGGCGAAGTGTTTCGCTCATTTTTATTGATAAAAAGCTAACACTACTATAAGAAAACAGGTTTTCAGAGCCTACACATTGAAAAATTGTTACCGAGTTAATTTCTTGGTGTTCCGGTTAAAATATAGTGTTAATTTAGAGTAAAGTTATTAATCTATAATAACTTTAGATTAGTCCATTTTATTAACGCCATTAAATTTTCATGTAAAATAACCCTACTACGTATCCTTCGCAGGAAATAGTTAAAGAGTCACAAATAGTGTAAAACTGTAAATTCAATTCAGCTAGCAGAGGCACATTCCGTTATTATTCTGTTCCCGCTGAATCCAGTGGGTATCAGTCTGATACCATTAGCAGCGAAACAAGTGGTGTGTTTATATAAGTGTTCCTACTATTTATTATTCATTATTGTGCAGTGTTTCTACAAATTCTTGGTAAGTTAAAGAATGTACCTACGTGTATAAGTAAATTACCATTAGGAGTTTGTTTTCAGTCTTAATAACGCACTACCCGAGGATTATTACAACTATGAAGCCGTTAATAAATTTATGGTGTATGTGGTATGAGGCCAAGCGTGCTGAATTAAAAAATCTAGCTCTCAAAGAAGAAAACAAAAATTTGGCAAAAACTTGAGCTGTCTGTTCTCAACAAATGTTGTTACTTTCTTAACAGTTTCTTTTCCAAATTCAACCAGAATTTGGACGATTATCGTCTATCATCCTACAGGATTATGATCATAGTAAATTAGTACAAGGCAATATTAGCAAAATTTTCTGCGACGAAAATTTTAGAAGTGTTACTTTGTTCAGGAAAAAGAAACAGAAAATAATAGTTTGCCAAGATTTAAAGAAAAGTGTAGATATAATTTCAATTTTCAATCAAGTATTTATCATTACAAAAAAATGGCTTACAATTGAGTTTGTTTGAAATCTACATGCTTTTAACCTCACCAATATTTTCACACATTTTAAATACTTGTATGATTCTGTTCTGTTTAGTCGTTTATTGTAATTGTGTTACTATTTAAAAATCTTTATGAAATTCAGGGTTCACAACGGATTATAACAAAAAAATACTGACTTGGTCGCTATTTCGCTTGGGAAAAGTGACGCTTAGGCTTATAAATTAATTTAATTGTACTGCATAATGTTCAACATTATAACTGAAGTAATAAATAAAGTATAAATCTGTACATCTTTATGAAATTCAAAATTCAGAAAAAAAAACATTATTTCAAAGATTTTATTTAATTTCCAAATTTGCTGTCTATTTTAACCGGTGCTCTATAATATAATTAGCTTTTACAGTTCCTTCAGAATCATTTCTTTACGATTTCCCTCCATTTCGTCCTGTCCTTAGCCTTTTCTTTCCACTTTCTTATGCCCTTCTTGTGGCCTTAGTTATATTTATCAACTTTCCAGGAATACCCATTTCTTTCATTGCACTATAAAACCTACTTCTGGTTACTGAGTCGTACCTTTGCTTGAAATCTATGAAGACTGTGTACAGCTTTGACTTTTGGGCGTATAACATCTTGCTTTGATTTCTTTAAGGGTAAAAATTTAGTCTATGACTGATCGGTTCCTCCTGAAGCCACATTGGTACTCCTCTATTATATTTTCCGTGTATTCTTCAAGTCGTTTTTTTTAATACTTTGGCTAACACTTTATATGCTGTATCAAGCAGTGCTATCTATGCCTCTGTAATTGTGGCACAATGTCCTTTTTTGAATACTGGTATTATGACTCTTCCTCCATGTTTCTGGTAGAGGTTCTTCTTGCCACACTTGTATTATTAGTTACTATGATTCTTTTATCAGTGCTGTTCTGCCACATTTTAATAGTTCTGCTGGTGTATCATTTTCTCATACAGTTTTATTATTTTTCAGGGCTAATACTATCTCTGTGTATTTTTTCCCGGTGGGGTTCAAGGTTATTTGGTTTTCTTCTTGTGTTATCGGGTCCTCTTCATCCTCTTTCATTCCAGGATTTCCTTCCTCTTTGTTTAACAGTTCCTTGAAGTGTCTTTCCATCTTTCTATCATTTCCTGTTCATTCCCGATCAGATTCCATATTAAGGAATAAAAAAAATAAGAGATGTCCAGAAGAGAATCAATTTCTGTAAGGATAAAGATAAGTTCCTAACCTCCCTATTTTTGTACATTTCCTCTATTTCTTCCGTTGGTGGAACTATCGTTTGATCCTTCTACATACTTGTTTTCTTCCCCTTTTCTGCTCCACAAACTATAAATGTGTACATTTTACAAAATTAAAATTTAGAAAAAACCTTTTGTTTCAAAGATTTTATTTAATTTGCTAATTTGCCATCTATTTTAACCAGTACACTACAAGGATCTCAAATCTCACTATGAACAGAGATATGTATACAGCAAGGTCGTAAACTGAAAAAAATTTTCGCAAATCTACTATTATACTCGACTCGGAGACCTATCAAACGAGGGGTAACTTGGCTACGGTATTTGTTATCCAACAACAACACAAATTTTGTAGCTTCACATCAAACCGTTCAAAATTTTAAGGGGGGAGGGGGTGGCATTTTACGACCTCACTGTATATTATTCACTTTTGATCGTTGTTTTCGCGCCGAAATTATACACGACCATAGTAAGTGACCATTTGTGAACCCTGGAAATTGTGGAACTCTTGAAATTTGGTTTGCATTTTCATCAATATTATGTACCTTCTCATTTGTACAATGAATGTTTTTATTTGTACAATCAAAGTTTTCTTAATTTAACTGAATCTCTCCCTGTATACTTAACGGTATAGCAACATTCTGAAAAAAACCCCAACAGATTGGAGGAGAGCAATAGCAGTAAAATAAAAAGTTGCTGTTACATTAACAGGGTTCCCACTAACTATCAAGAATTAGAATCCATGACTTTTCCAGGATATCCAAGACCAAAAATCATACTTATCCATGACTCTCGACAAAAAAAATCAAAAAATTGGAGACGCAAAAATAGTCACGTTTATGCATTTCTTATGAATTCACAAGACAGTATATGGCGGTCTCACTTGCATCTAATCATAAGCCATATTACATTCCTTGGAATTTAACAAGGAAAAAAAAGGTACCTCAATGATATTTTAAAAACCTTTAGCAGCAAAATTTTATAAGCGGCAGTTTTAAAAATTCAATCGGAAAATTTTTAATTTTTTAAAATTATGTTAACACTACTGCAAGAAAATCAGGTTTTTTACTGTAAATCAAGAGAAAAATCAAGACTTTTGCCAAATTTTGCATAAATTCCCTGACTTCTCCATGACTTCCAGGTTATCCAGGGTCAGTGGGAACCCTGATTAAGATAAGGAAAGAATTTGATAGAATAATTTGTTAATTTAAGTCATATTTAACATATTGATAAGTTCATGTCTTTCTTTGTTGCAGTTCATAATAATATATTATAAATAAAATAATACTTAATAACTTCATCAGATAGACATTTTAACCTTATAGGTATTTTAATGGATTTGCACGTCATTATCACGGGCAATATTAAAGTAAACAGTTGGTGTTGCTATAGGAACAATAGAACTTGATAACTTTGATCTTGGTTATCTTTGTCTGCAGATGACTTAATTTCTTATTCTAAAACTTCCAATAATGGTGAATTCAAGCAATCAATTTGCTCATTTGTTAAAAGTACAGTTCTTAAATGCCTTCAGTACGTTTATCATCACTAAACTGTAAAAATATTATAGTTATTAAATAATAGTTTTAATAAGATGTTGAACTTGAACATAATTAGATTTATATGGGTATTTATATTTGTAACAATGTATGTGCTCTTTGTACCTAATTGAGTAATATCGAAATTTCATATTGTCTAGCCTACATAAACCGAATTACAGTGGGAACAATTAAATTTGTAAAAGCCTGGTTTTAGTAAATCATCTGTTTTTTTTCTTTGGCATTGGACACAATATTTAAAATGTTTTCAGTTGTTATAACATAACCAAATAGAAATTTTGATATTAGGTATAAAGAACAGGTACGTTGTTACAAATGCAAACACCCACATAAATTCAATTACTCTAAACCGTTATTAGAACAGAATCATTTAATGACATCTAACAACACTAGCACATTTTTACAGTTTTGTGATTATAAACATAAATTAGATATACTAGACATTTGAAATTCACAAACTTTTAAAATCTGTACCTTTAATGAATGAGCAAATTCATCTCTTAAATTCCCCATTACTAGAAGTTTTGAAATACGACACCAAGTCATCTGCAAACGTAGACAATCAAGATCAAGTTCTATTGTTCCTACAGCAACACCAACTATTAACTTTTAATCTTGCCTTTGATAAAGGCATGCAAATATGTTCAAGTACACATAACAAGGTTAAAATAAATATCTGTTGAAGTTATTAATTATTAATTTATTTATATGAATCTTACTTACTTGACACCGTTAATTCTTGAGCCACCTCCTCCCATAACTTGTTAGTTACATCTCGGTTATGATAACTTTCGGTATGCTGGGGAGGCCAAATTCTCATGGCATTTATGAATTATTTTGTGTGGATTGCCATTGATAGTCGAGCTACGATTGACGATGAATTCAAAAAATCGCTGCTTCTAGACTAGCAACTAGCATAACATTCGGTCTGAGCATTCAGCTGCACATTAACACATTTGTTTGCATCGCATCACATCACATAGCTGTATGGCCGTACACTCAGCCTCAAATTCAATTTTCAAAAATCAAAACATTTAAGTTTTTAAAGAAATTTTATTTATAAGTTCCAGCTTTACTTCGTTGAAGTTCATTTAATTTATTGTAAATAAAACAATTCTTAACTTCAATACAAAACCTGTTGAAGTTAAGAATTGTTTTATTTGCAATAAATTTTATAGAAATGTTTACTTACGTATATTAAAATATTTTGAACTGGAGAGTATATTTAACACTAATTCTTTATTAAAATTTAACACAATTTAATATTTTTTCAAACTATATAAAATTTGTAATGTTACACAAAAACCTCCCTCGCATGAATTAATTCAAGCAGAAAATTTATATTTCTCTCATAATAAATAATTTTGTTAATTTTCATATTTTACCAGTTTGGCAGCTTCTCCTAAAGACATTCGTTCAGACTGCATAGCATGTATCGACTGACGATTGTTTCTTCTTCGAGCGTGAGGAGCAGTATTATGAATAGGTAGCTGTGTGGTCATAAGCTGAAGAGTAGGTTCCATTCTCAACTGCTAAAAAAATTATAAACTGTTAATAAAACATAGAAATTACTTTTAACTAAGTATTTCAAAGTGATTAAATGAAATCTTCGGTAACATAGATGCATAGTGATAGTGCCGGGTGATAGCAATTCATCGACTTTTAAATAATAGCATTTGAAACAATAAAGAGAAATATCTTAATAGCAAAGTTGTAGTAGTATAGTGTAAGTGGAAATGTTCTAAAATGTTTTCAAAACTACATACTTATCAGGGCATGTGGCAACAATAAAAATTGGCAATCAAGTTTTCTGTAATATTATATTATATATGTGAATTATGGTGTCCCTCAAGGCACAGTCTTGGGACCACTTTTATTTAAATAAAATGATCCTAGCTATAAACTTGAGAAATTTTCATATGAACTTGTTTGCTGATTGTTGTATGTTTATGGGTTAGATTATAATAATATTTATTGGTGCATTATACACTTATAGCACTATTTACACAAGTCATTATAGTACGGAAAAATATGTAAAAACAAATATACAACAAAAAATAATAAAGAAGAGTATTACAGAGCAGGTGAAATTGGAAGCTAAAGAGGCCTAACAAAAATGTCTTTATTTTGTGTTTGAAAGCAGTGTTACTAAGCCTTTTTTTTAGTAGGTAGTGAATGGTAAAATCTTATCATGTGTTAGCTAGTGCTGTCTCTAGATGTCGATAAGCGTAATTAATTTAGAGTTAGTTATCATTATTTCTTGTTGGATATGAGTAAACTTTGCATGCATTATAATTTGCCGCATTTTCTTTAATGTAAATAATAAAAGGTTAAGAGTGTACGCACAGGAAAAAAGGATATTAAGTTTTATTTAAATTTAAAAAGATTATTAGAGCATACAAAAAATTATATTGTGGGTGCTACAAATGAAGGCAGACTGAAAAAAGTGTAAAAAATTTTGAGCAAAGTGGAATCTGAAATAACGTCCCCTGAAAAGGTTGCTAAAATCAAATTTTATCGTGAACAAATTGAATTAATGCAAATAAAGTACGGTATTCAACATACACGTGTTAATATGGTCTAGCTGTATTATTCATTTCCCAGAGCATAAAGATTAATGGAAAAAAGCAAATTGTTCACACTTCCAACACCAAAATACTTTTGAAATTGGGAACCAAAAATTCTGGAATAGACGAGTCACGTAATAGTTACTTATGTTACTAGTGGCATAAAGACGTTATTATACACTGAGTCGTGTAATCAAACAAGTGCCAAAATAATGCATTATCCCACGTGTGACATACAAAATTTTATCTTCAACTGCTCAAAATTTGTTGAAAATCGAAAGAGATTCACACTTAATCATATTCTCAGTGTTGAAGAAGACAAAAATTTCCCTTTTTTTTTGAAAAATTTCGTTAGCTGGTTGGAGATGTGAGATAATCTCCATATACAATGACAAACTGCAACTTCAAGAAATGGGAAACTCGCAAGTCAAACGTGGTTAATGCATACCAATAAAAGTTCAATTGGTTTCTGTAAATATTTAAAGGCAGAATTGCAGTTTAAATACGTATTGTTACGCAAATTTCAAAATGATGATCTGGAGACATTTTGGGCAGTATAGACAAATGAGCGGAGGAAACTACCATGACGTAGCCGTTGTACAAGTATTCCAATCCGAAAGAAAATTAAAGATACTGAATCTATTAAGTCTGCAATCTTCAAGAAAAAGAGAATTCAATTAAAAGAATTTCTAGATGACATTTCAATACCTTTTTGCCATAGTATCGTAAGTGACATTTTCCATAAAAATGAGGTTATTGATTCATCATAAGTATAATATGCAAATACACATTCTGGCAAAGTATTGTAAGTGTATTTTAAAATCTAGCGGCTAAATAGCTTATTTATAGCTTATTATATTTTATCGTAAGCAACAGAATGGTAATTGAGAGTGGCAGAATCAATGTAAGTAGCATGTTTTTAAAATTCACTTCTCACCAGAGTATCGTAAATTCGTAAGTGCCGCGAAAAGAGTTGACGTGGTGGGAGTTTTGTAACTTACGATAGTGTACTGGAAACGTTTAAGTGTGGCGTTTTGTTATTCTGTAAGTACTATTTTATTATTGTTTTTAAACATAATAAATAAGGGAATTCGTGCTAATTGAGCGCCCTACACCTTCTTGAAACACTCATGCACAAATTTATTGACAATAAGCTATAATTAACATTCGGGGGGCAAACTTTCGTTATGTTAACCTCAAATTATAGGACGAGCAGTACTGGTTCAGTTTTAAGATTCAGTTTATCACCATAAGTAAGTAGTGCGATGTAACTTTTCTGCTTTCGTTTTAGACTTCTAGTCTAGCAGTCATATTAAAATTGTTTTTCATTTTAACAATTTCAACGATATTTACAGTTTTTTAATTTATATCTTTCTTTCGTAGAAGAATTTTCTATTATGTTTCGAACAAAAGTAAAATGCGCCAAGAGCAGAGCAGAAATCATTATGGAGAATGCAAGATTCATTAACATTACAAATGAAACGTTATTCACTGAAAAAGAATTCAAAAGTATGCCTGTGTACCTTCAAAATTCCGAGCTTGATAACAATAATTATGCGTCTACCTCTATTATTGGAAATCCAGATAATGACCGTACTAGTATTATTGATACACAATTTTTCGTAATCGATGAGACTGATTTTCATCTGAAAAACAGAAGAAAATTATGTTAATGCGGACTTCTTTACAAATCAGGTTATAAATGACAGTGATGATGTTCAAAACCAAAATCTGAAAAAAAAAGAACTGTATAACAGAGGAAGAAGTTGACCCAAACTTCAATTGTCGTTCTATAAAATTAGTCGATTACGATTCAAGCAGCGAAGATGAAGTGGAACCTGTTATACAAAATACTAATAAAAAAAGCATAGCTTTATTTGGTGAACAAATTCCCTCTACTGATTATTCTGTTATGGCATCAGACCAAAGTAAAGTAGTGAGTTTAGTATTACTGAGCAAAGTAGTGATGATGAAGGCTTAGTTGCAGAACAAGTGGGTTTAAGACGAACGCAAAATCAAATTATACGTATGAAGAAGGTGCAGTTATGTTCCTATTGCTAAATCGAGCATTAATAGTAAACAGATAAACAGTAGGCATAATTTATTTAGTATCTAATTATTAAAAAAGTAGGGTTAAGAATGAGAGTTCTGAATCCACCTCCCACCAGGTCAGGGGTCAATAACATAGGTCATTGACCGGTGAGTGGTGGGGGGTGGAGATCAAGTGGTAGGAGGTGGATTCAAAACTCTCATTCTTACTCTACTTAAAAAAATGATTTACTGTTCTGCAGCTCGACGGTTGCAGCCAAATCAAGAGCTAATTGTTAAAAAATTAAAAGATAGCAATAAACTGGCAATTTCTATAGCTAAAAAGAAAGACTTGGAAACTTTGTGCAAAAAAAGTGTAATATCAACCAGGTACCACCAAGAATATTTGCAAATGAAATGTAAGGCACAGTCAGGGACGTTTTACCCGAAACTGACGACAAAGACGAGATCAACAAGCGATATGATGAATAGTTCCTAACTGATTATCGGATTATTATAATCATTACTAGCTTGTTTAGATTTAAATGTTGAATGTTCATTTTTTAGTTTTGTTTCCTCAATAGTGTACGTTTCTTTTTAATAATTATTATTTTCACTTGATGTGACATAATAACATTATATTTAAGTGTTTATTATTATACGGTAAATATCACTGCTAAATATTGTTTTATTTCTACCCTAATAAAAAAATTCTCTAACACGGTACCTGATAAAAATTATGTCCCTTCCAAAATATCGTAAGTGCATTAACAATAGTATTGTTATTTAGTATTGATATTTTGGCGTATTGAATACGCCAAAATATCGTAAGTACGTCACTTACTATAATTTGTTGTTTTAGCATGACGACCTTATTCGTGCCAAAGTAACGTAACATAAAAATAGGAAAACCATGACATTAAGGTTAGTAATTATAGCGATTTTTGAAGCAAAAGTACTTTAGGACATAAATTCAAAATTTGGTTAAGCTTCCTAAACGTGTCAGTTATCTAAACAATAAAAGGCTGTACTGTAAAATTTTGTGAATGTGACTTACGATACTTTGGCAAAAAGGTATCGTTAAAGAATGACAGATGATTTGCAAAAACTTGATAAAGGAGGCTGAAGACACTTCAATTCTAATGGACGATGAAATTGTATTAGCAAATGACTGCTGGGTACTTATACCGGGTGATCGTAAAAAAATGATTTAGAGCAAGCCATGACCAAAGTGTTAAAGTTGGCAATACTTAATATAAGCCAATTGTCAAATGTTGACAGCTGTAAAAATGTTTGGTTAAATACATTAAGGTCATGGCCTGCTCTGAATCATTTTTGTTACGATCACCCGGTATATGTTGCAGGTTATACCGTATCATCATCATCATAATCTATCCTCATATACCTGAAGGTGTTGAGGTCTTTCACTCCAGGTAGGGTCTTCGCTTGTGTAGTAGGCGGTAAATGGGGCTTTTGGCCTTTAAACCACCACGCTCTTGAAGCTTATGCCACCCTTCATGCACAGCACATTCATTCAAGCCATACGCACATATGTTTTATTTGTATGTTAATGTTGTGTGTGGCTTTGTTACTTGTCCTGGTCAGCCAGTAATTAAGGCAAGCGCCGTTAATTGTAACCCAGCGTCGAATGGTTGCCGAGCTCGATACCGATTCACAAAATTACAGAAATTTTTTTTGCTTCTTCCGGGATTCAAACCGAGGACTCACGCATTGTGAGCCTGATCCTCTTACCACTGGACCACTCGGACTCTTAATTCCAGTATATTCTTAAATTAATTATGGGTACGGTTATATTTTTTATCTATGACTCGGACATTGGTTATACCGTATGTTCAAATAAAAAATACATAAGGGTTGGCCATGGAAAATAAAATTTGTCTTTGCATGCTTTAGAATTTAACTGTCATCACTTTGTTAGTGTCACTACAAATAACAAATTACAATCTTAACCTACAAATTTTAAGTGGCATGTTTTGTTTGTCTAAATTCTAAAGCATGCAAAGACAGTAATTTTACTTTCCATGGCCAATCCTTATGTATTTTATTAATTTGAACGAACATATGGTATTGTTCACACTATAAATAAAGCACTGTCTTGTGACAAATGTAAAGATTATATTTGTTTTGACAAAGCATTACAAGTGGAAACTGCTTCCATTTCCAATAGAGACTTATTTAATTACTTAGTTGCATGGACCGTGGTGGACTAACATGGCGTAAAGAAGTATACGTTCGAAAACTTATTTTTAAACTGCAGATCACAAGAATGTTCTAAAATACTTATCTCTTGAAATGCTTGTCTATAAAGACATTTCGTTTGAATGTTGCAACAATTGTAAGATCATCCAAATTATAATTAGCCAAAAAATGTATTTCTCGTTTTTAAAATATATTTCTAAATAATTATCCAAACTTTAATTTAGATATTATACCAAATGAAAAAAAATCATAAAAAAGAACAAAAATTAGAAAACTTTGTAGTAAAAATAAAGTGTTTTGTATAAGTGCAATATACTCGTAATACAATATTTTTATACTTTACAGATTAATAACTATGTAGAAATCTCTATTAGTTAAAAAATAAATGCATTTTGTTTAAAATAATGTCTAAAAATCAATTTCCCATGTAAAATCCCTTATAACTCAACGCTATAACCCATCGTCAGCTATGACGTCGCAAACCTGTGCAGAGGCTTGTTGTATCGGTCGGCTACAGTTACACTGACACAAATTCGTCTAAAAATTTTGTAGTCAAATTTATGCCAAACCTTATCGAGACACCCTGTACAATACGAAACACTGCTATCTTGATAATTATCAGAATGAATTACAGGTAAGTTTAAGTGTAGCTGCGGCCTGCATTATGAAATAATCTATCTTTATCATAATTCGTTTTAGATAAAACATTTAAGCAATTCTCATTAGCAGTGTAGCAGGACGAACCCTAGATGTAATCTAGAACATACTCATTTATAAGGTAAGTAGTTACGATGATAAAGATTTTTGGTAATTACAAGTACACAAATATTAACTTTTAAAAATTTACAAATATCAAAAATCATGGAAATTGGAAAACGCTTTCATGCATTAATTAAATTGTCTGCATACATCTATAACAGAACACGTTTCTACATAAAGTTAATATAGAAGCAGTTTTGCTAAGCTAACATTTAAATACCTACTCTACTGGCACAACAATTATACCAACAATATATAAATAAAAGCCGGTATTTATACTAATTACAAATCGATCAACTTTTTTGCGAGCACACCTTGGTTTAATTATTTAACAAACAAAAATTTGAAAGCAGTGATATAGTAAATGTACAGTGTATATTAAACCAATTTACCAATTGCAGTAATCCAATCTTCAAAAAATAACACTACAATCACAAATCTCCGTGCTTATGTCCAAAATAATGGCTGCCGGCGGCGATAACAGCCGTCATTCCCTATTTTCCCGTCTGCGCATGACTCACGCTTATAACGAACCAATCAACGCTTATAGATTTCCCTAACAATTACTGGAAATTTTGTTTCGGCTGTGTCTATATTACCAACTACGGTACTTATACATAGCGCCTATAACGATTGCCGGAACGAAAAAGAGTGGAATGGAAACAATAAATGTATTACCACTTTGTATAAATTAATATCCAGTTTTTAATTTGACAACAGTTCTAATCAGAAGTAAAAATGTTTCCTAAATAACCTATCAGCTTAACTGATATTTGTAGGCGAGGCTATGATTTCTGCCGATTCCACGCGGTATAGCATGAGGGTAAATAATGCTGTTTACTGATTGGTAGTTCTCACCGATAATTAAGTTTATGCTCCATTAACATATACTGTTAAAATCAGCAAACGCAACAGCGTAGTTTAAAACCGCGTGTACGGCATGTTGCGGCACGGATGGTCATGGGTTGGATTCCGTTTTAGAGTTGCCAGTTCTTGAAACTTCTGGAGTTCTGGAGATAGACAATGGTTTAAGGAGCTATGAGTATCGTTTAGTTTTTTTTTTATGCAATAAGTTTCTAAAGATTGTCTTCTTCAGCAGGTTGGTAACAAAAATTAGCTGCAACACAAACTATAGTCGATGTGTCAAATTGTCAAACATGGTTATGTAATCAGTAAGTAAGTGCCAATATTGCAGCCACACATTGCCTAGTTAACTATTGTTATGCAGTGTATTTCTTACACTTCTTGTATATGCGAAAAGTTGAGTTAACAAATTAGGATATCGCATGTAGTAAAGATACAAACCATTTTGCTTGCTTTAATGGGAAACGGAGTCCTGTGAAGGGAGAACGAGATTCGTAAGATTGCCGACTTGGGTACACGTATTAAAGCAAGCAAACTGTCTGTTGTTTTTCTAAGCTTGTGGGAGGGACAATGATTTAAGGCGCGGAGGAAGGGATAAGGCGTGGAGAAAGAAGTAAATAATTAAAACTAAAATTTTACAATCAAAACCACGTGTATTGTTTAAACAACAATCAATAATGTAAAACCTGCTTTAACAATTTATAGTAATTTGAAAACTTAGAAACAATGTTTAAACAAAATCGGTCTGTAAACTGTACAGCCTAAATTATTGTTAAAACGAAATATTATGAAACAGTAAAACCAGCAAAAAATTTATTCTACTATAAATAAATCATTATAGGGTTATAGAAAAGGAAAACCTCCTATCTCGGCCACATCACAAGAAACCACAAAAAACAATTACTAAAACTAATGATAGAAGGGAAAATAGAAGGAAGACGCGGTCCAGGTCGAAGAAAATGTTCATGGCTGAAGAACATAAGAGACTGGACAGGCCTAAACACACATACCTCAATCAGAACAGCACAAGACCGAGAAGAATTTGCCACAATTGTTGACAACCTTCACTAAATGGAGACGGTACCACAAGAAGAAGAAGGGTTATAGAAGACACGACATACTACTAATCAAATTACTTCAAACTCATTGAAACTAATGACAGTATTAGTCACTAATCATTAGACCTTCACTCAGCTGAGACAACAAACAAAATAGAGTAGCTAGGGTAGTCAACTAGTAAACTGGCAGTGCTGCTTTGACGTTTAAGAAAATATTGCACACATCACACGTGTCATAATATATACTTCGTATGGACTGCTAGTCAACTATTTTTACTACATAAATTCGAAAAAAAAATGTCGCTCAAATTTGCGTGCCGCTTGTGGTAAATCAGCAACCAGAGGAGTAAATCATTGGCAATTAACAAATGCAACAAGAAAGAAACAGACAAGCAATGAGCGCGGCAAGGAACGACGGTCAAGTTATAAATGACGTATCCATGGATACGCAAATCCCCCACTTGGCCAGCCCATTGTATCCATTCCTTGTCGCACTCATTAGTTGGCTATTTGTTGCGCATTCTGTCAGGGTTTCCATAGAACATACTTTAATCTGGTTTTCATAAAAGTTAAGACAATCCCACCTTCCCACTCAATGGCTAGCAAGGATGCGGCACCATAGGCGCCCGTAGTATTTTACTAGGAGGGAGCAGACTCAAGTGGTTAGTTTGACTGTTGTTTCAGGCAAAGATTAGAGAGGGTTAAGATGGGAAACGTCGGTAAGAAGTGTGTGGCCAATACCGACCACAAGTTTGGAGACATTTTTAAACATCTGAGATACTAGATGGCGTAGCAGACAGTTACTGGAAGCCGCCAAATTTAAATTTTCAGATGCATGTTGGCGGCAAATTTAAAATTTCCAATATCGAATCTAGGCACATTAAAGTAAATAAATTCAAAATACGAATCTAGTAACTAAACTGAAATACAAAATACATTAACATAGGAAATGTTTTATTAAAATGCATATACAAGTAAAGCAGATAGCTTATTCCAAAGATTACCTCCCTAATCTTTGGCTTATTCGTGTGAAATATTTTTCAATTTTTGATTTTTAGTGTACACCTTTTTTTCCTTGTTTCGATTTTCTAACCGCACTGCCCAGTGACATCTCATTTTTATAAATAACAATAAAAACGAATCTGGTTTTAGTAGTTTTCTGGGATATGTGAACTTGAGTTGTTCAGGTAAAAAATGATCACAACAAACCCTGTAGCTTTTCTTTAAATACGAATCGGCCACCAACAGATCATTGCGTCCACTAAATTGAACCCATTTTTTAGCCCTGTAAACATCACCAAATTTAATAATATATCATAAAAACACATTGAAGTTTTTACTTACGCTTCCGCACTTTTTGGAAGAGTAAAAGATGCTTTTTGATGCTCCTTTTTGTTATTGTTACAGTCATTGACAATGCAGTAGGAACCGTGACTCATGATTAGCAATAAAAATTGCCGTTTAAAAACACTCAAAAACGGAAATCGAATTAACAATTCACACAACTTCAACAAACACTACAGCAATATGCTTTATGCTAATAACGAAATCAAATAATAAACCCGCGTGCGCCAACCAAACAGTAAACACACATATTTGACGTTTAGCACATATTTAGAATATTAGATTTCTACTTTCTGTTGTTACCGATCTCTTTGCACGATTACATCTGAAGCAATAGATGGCGCTACTTTAGATCTAGTTGCTGCGTTTCCCATCTTGACCCTCCCTAATCTTTGGTTTCAGGTAAAAAATTGATAGTTTCAGAAATAAAACAAATATTTTTTTTTCTATAGTAACTGTTAAAACGTGCTATTATTAACTAAAATTAGAGGGAATAGTAGCACTTTACCATCAATGGTAGATAAAGTAGTACTTTAACAGCAAGGATAGATAAAGTATTTTATTTTTTTTTTCTACATTAAATACACTAAATAGCAACCAAAAAGTTATTAAAGCCACCTACTCATTTTTTCGTGAAACTGTTTTTTTCCTGACACTTTTAAATTAAATTTATCATTGATTTTTCTTCATTTTTTGGTCTTCTTTAACAATTGCTATAGAAAAAAATGTTGTATTTCACACGACGATAAAATTTCATTATCTTCTCGATGCTCTCGCTCTCGAAGATAAAGTGCAATTTTATCATCTTGTACAATAAATAACTATTAATTCGATTTATTTGATTTAATGCGGTTTTTATGATGCTTCATGCACACCAACTCGTATAAAACGCATATTTCCGTATAATAGTAATCGGACGAAACCGGAAGTTAACTTTAAATTTCCGCGTGTTGTTTGTTCCGCTTCGTGTGCCTCGATTCATTCTAATGTTTAGTGGTTTGGCGCAATTAGGTTAGAATAATTCGTGAAAAGTGCTTCTTATTTCAGAGTTGGTTTGATAACGTGAATAGATTAAACTTATTATGGCCGATATTACAAGTAAAAAGGTAATTAGCAATCGAATTTACTTACTAAATTATTAAAAACCGACGCGCGTTTGTTTTGGGGTTACAGCCTGCACACGCTGTCATGTCGTCTAAAATTTTCATATTTTAAAATAATCGTAAGCCTAGATTTTAATGGCAATGGATTTGCTACGAGAGTCTTTCGCAGAAATAGCGTCCGAATTTGACCATGCGTTGCTTTTATAAAATTAATGAACAAAATTACAAACACTTTCATTGTTTAATTTTGTTTGTAGGTGCAAGAATACAAAGACTCTTTAAAAACTAAAGCGGAAGAATTAATTCTGAAAGGATTTCCAGAAACCATTGTTAAACTGAACGATATTCTAGAAACTCCGCAATTTGGTAACAGGGAATTTGCCGATATCCACCAAGACTTAAACATTCCCATTCCTGATCCAATTATAATTAACAGTCATACCGATTTACCACCGGCTAAGAAAACAAAATTTGACAATAGCATATCGCAAGATGGGACAAAGGTGATGATTCTTCCTACTGGTGCTGTTCCCGGTAATAAGAACTTGATGGAGCTAGTGGAAATTGTTAAGCCTCATATTAGAAAGCTCGTTGAAGATTCAAATTTGGTAAGCAGATATATTTTATTATCGTTTTTATTAAGCGCATTCAAATTTTTCTTAATCTGCTTGAATAAATCCTAGCATACTAATGGTTTTGTTTAAAAGTCTATGTTCATGGATTAAATCGATAAGTTTTCACAACTAAGTTTAATAGCTTCTCTTCGCAAGATCAATTGGAATGTTACTACCTACGGTTAAAGAACGAACATTTTTAAACCGTCACTTTTAAAAAATTTATTAGTTGTTTCAGAGCATCGACAGTGTCCTCCAGTATATGAGTCGGTGACGATGCTGTGTTGGCAGATTTTTTATGAACTGTGGGCATTCACAGAACAATGTCTTTTTTTATAGATTATATTATTGGGTTTCTGTGCTTTGTCTAATGGTCTCTTGCTATTTTTTTTCTTTTGTCTTCGTTCATTTGTATCTTGACTGGACATTATACAGGGTCGCTATTAAAGATGGAACCAAAGCTCTCCTGCTAAAACGGTTTGAGATATAGATATGAAAATTGGAAGGCTTCCATTTGAAATTATTTCGCATATTTTGAGGTTAAAAAAAATTGATTTTGACACATGATTTTTGAGCGCGGCCGCCTTCTTGAATTTTTTTAAATGGCAACATGGGCTGTGTGATACATCATTAGAAAGCTTATTTTTTTCTCTTTCTTACTACCTTAATCATGTATTGTGTTAAAGTAGAAAATAATGCAGAAAAATGGCTGGCTAATGTATTGCACTTTAAATCTAGATACCTTTGCAATAATGAAACGTCAAAAATAAACAAAAAACAATTAGCAGGGGTTTAATAAGTGACAAAAAACACAGTACATATGCTTTGTTTTCTTACAGCTATTGTATTACGTGACAAATAAACCTTAATTTCGTGAAATATGGACCATTTGACAGAAACAGAACGCATTATTTTCTGCTTTAACACCATACATGATTAAGGTAGTAAGAAAGAGAAAAAAATAAGCTTTCTAATGAAGTATCACAAAGCCCACGTTGCCATTTAAAAAAATTCAGATGGCCGCCGCGCTCAAAAAACATGTGTAAAAAAAATTTTTTTAACCTCAAAATATGCGAAATAATTTCAAATGGAAGCCTTCCAATTTTCATATCTATATCTCAAACCGTTTTAGCAGGAGAGCTTTGGTTCCATCTTTAATAGCGACCCTGTATGTACTATAAGGTTTTGAATACATACTCTATTTCTGTTTCTCTATAACTTGTGTTCACTATTACAGCCTGAGTCAAAAGATACAGGTTTTAATATATTTCTGCTGTTTGAGAAAATAGGTAAAAGAGTTGCTAATAAGGGTGTCCCATAAAAAAATTATTAATAAAATAATACTTTTAATTTTTTTATCTTAATGCTAAGACCATGTAATTGCCAACAAAAAATCTATATATTTTTTTTGTAAATGTCATAATTGCCGTAATTTTCGACGTTGTTGCCGAAGATGGCCGCGAATTTCAATGCATTTTCAATGATTCTTGAGATATTGTATATGCTGTATTGGTATAGTAGGATAATATTAGTATTATTAATTTTTTTGTTATGGGTTCAAACATCGGATGGTGACATACTTTTTAAAAAGTTTTGGCCTATCGAGGTTATGAATCCATTAGAAATTGGGGTTGGGGCCAGGGTTTTACTCGTATAGCCGTTATGTATTGATCCGAGACAAGTGGAGTGGGGAAATATGGGTCTAGCCAGCTATGGCAGGGTTTCAGCTGCCGCTCACCAAATTGTTAAATGGCGAATATTATTGCTTGGCGAATCCAGATTGTCATCGCAAGTCAAATTTTAAATCTTCGCAAAATATGAGGAAAATTGAAAAACTGTTTTTTTTTTGTAATTTTGATAAAAATGCAGCGAATTTATTCACAATTTGGTGAATTCTGCTTCAACCCAATTCGCAAATTGTTAAAGGATAACTAAATGCAGCTCAAACATTGTGAGCTGTAGTCAAGATAGCTCAAGTGACACATTTTAGATTTTCTAATAATATCTCATGATAAAAAGGAGGTTTACAACTGCAGACAGCAACCCACCCAATACTATCTAGATTTGACCGTGGCAAATTTAGAAACACTGAACGGTGGTCTTTACTTGCAACATAATTGCATTCCTCGTCCTCAGGTTCCGATGGACGAATCCAGTTGTTACGTAAAATGTAAAAGTTAAAATTACAAAAAATAAACCTAGTGAAATTTAGCTTGTGGGTATCTATTCTCTACTGCATGAATGCTTGCGAGTCTTGGTCGTGGTTCATCGAAACACGTTTGTTGACCTATCTAAAAAATGTTCAGCTTCTGCCTATACCCAAGTAGGGAAAGCTCATAGAGCTGCTTAGATACAACACTAACTTTCTTAAAATAATAATAATTTAAAAATAACATTTAAGATACATAACAAAAATGTTACCTGGCCAGATATTACACTACATTTACAGTTATCAAATGATTTAAACAAAAACTTTAATTTTCCAGACAATACATTATTAGTTTGGGCAAATAACCAGGGGCAATTAAATTGTTAAAAGAAAATGTTAGTTTGAATAAAAAATATACTTTAATATAAAAAAAATCGTATTTAAAAAAATTAAAACCACGATTGTTTTTGTACCCCGATAGAACCATTTTACGCGCCAACAGTGACTATACGATCGTACTGCTCATTACACTGTACCGGGAGTGTAGTAGCCACATAGTAGTCAAGTTAAAAGAATATATTACATGATACTAAAATATTGTAAATAGTATAAAAAGTTTCTATGTTAAAATAATAATGTGAACTTTTTAAGAATCTGTTGTTTGTTACAATTATTGTTGGGTATAAACAGAAACAGCCTCACTTTAACAGTAGCCTGTTTTGTGTAATTTAGTCATACGCTGTTAGACTGTATGCTTCGGTCTACGGTACAAGCCTCACAGAGAGATGTAAAACAATACGGAAATTTCGCATCTATAAGTAGAAACTTACAACTTTTTGTAAAAGTTTCTTTGAAATTATAAAAACAGACTGCAGATTACATCCGTCAGCAAAAAATTAGAAATGAGAAGATACATTTTTTTTAAAAGAATCATAAAGCCGTGCGTGAGCACGACCCCATTATGCCCATCCCACCCCCTTACCCGGGCTCAGCACACTAAGTGCTATTCACCGATCTAACATGCCCCACCCCTGAAAGACATGCAACCCAACATACACACCTACATACACTATCCATGGACCCGCCGGATTTAACTTATTCAGAAAAATTACCGACGGGCGGTGGACTCGAACCTACTGCCATTGGGAGTCTAGTTTCAAAGCCTGGGACTTTAACCACTAGACCACCCGCCGCACAGTGATGCGAAACCCCTATTTCGCGGCCAAAACCCTACTTATCCCACATACTAAATTTTTATTTTTGATAATGGGATTTTGTTTAGAATACATTCAAACCTCGAGAGCCAAAAAATTAGTTCATTTGGACTTTGGGATGTTATGTAACACGTTGTCAAACAAGGCCAACATATATTCTTTTTTGATAAATCAGCTTTCTAATAATGAAATCTTAGTTTCGTTTCAATGTTCCTGTACAGCTTGAACATACAAGGAAGTTTTTCGAGTTTTACTGTAAGTTTAGACCAGTTTCATTGTTAAAAAAATAGTCCAGTAAAAAAAATATATATATATTTTTTTTATGGGAGTTTTAAAATAAGCATATTTTTCATAGAAAATCTAGCGTTAGTAGCTTGGGAAATGTAAACATCGCAAAACATCGAGTTCTTTTTCAAATCTTATTATAGTGCAAAAAGTATGCAATCTAACGTACCTAAATACAATGTCATCAAATGTCATCGAGTGACAAAATTTGAGATTTACTTATTTAAGGCGCGCCTCATATAGTGAATCGAAAATATAGGAAATCCCCGACATCGCACCAAATCAGGTATAAACGACCAACAAATAGAGTACCTATTGATTTCTATGACGGTAATAAAGATTTTCTATGTTGTTAATTTCAAAAATTGTTAATTTTTCATAATTATCAAATCCAAGATGGCGGAACACTAATCCAATATCTCTTACATAAATATATGTTTATCGCTTGATAAATTTAAGTAAGGTTTTGGTTTTTGAGGATTGTATGATTAGATATGAAGAACAGCGCAGCGTATACGCACCACGGCACTCTACGTGTTAAATGGCACAGGCAGCTAAACATACGAGCATCAAGTTCGTGCAGGTCACTTGTTTGCCACTTGTTTTGATTATTACCATTAGACAATTTTTTTAGTTAAGTTTTATTTAATGTTTTCATTACTCATAAGAGGTTATCGATATACAAAATGGATAATTTGAGTTGGAAAATCGCCTATAAAGACTTGTGTGAAGTATTATTCGTATAAGACCAAAAGCTAATATTATAGACTTTGGTATTCATTGGTAGTGCTCTAAAGTGCAGTGCGTCAAAATTATGTATTTTTTTCTTTATATTTCTCTAATATAGTTTACATTTTTTAAAAATACAAGTGAAACGTTAAATAATACCCTATATATGGAGCGAGGATAGCCTGTTAAAATTGTGTAAAGATTAGGAGTTTTTTTCTCGATTTTTTTATTTCCTCTTTCAATATTAGTGTTCTAATTTCATATTTTTGTACATTCGCGTTTAACATATTGATTGTAATTTGTATTACACATTCATGATCAATGACTCAAAAAATCTCCGTATACAAATTTTGGTTTTAATCTGTTTTTAGTATTAGAGTCCGCCATATTGGATGTGCCATTTTGTTTCTTGTAATTCTAATTATAGATTTGTAATCAATGTCTTCGAAAACCCCAATATACAAATTTTTGTTTTAATATGTCTATTTTTAGTATTTGAGTCCGCCATATCGAATCCGCCATTTTGTTTTTTTGCAATCCTGATTACAGATTCGTGATGAGCAACCTTTAAAATCCCGATTTACATAATTTAATAAAAATCGAAATACGATTACTAGTTTTGGCCGCAAAACCGGAGTTTCGCATCACTGTGCGCCGGCCCGAGGAGATATATTAACCTCCAAGTATTGCGTACCTAAAATTTAAATTGTAAATATTTTTCTACTCTCACTTGTGAGTAATTGAGCTTATACATAAATGTTTTATTAAAATAAAAAGAACTAATTTTAAGTTTTAAAAATGCATAGAGGGCGTCACAAAAATTTGCTGTTGGAGACGTCATCTCAAGCTGTACGAGTCTTCAAATAAAAAAAGTTTCGGCATTTTTTGAACAGTTTTTTAGTATTTATTCTTTCAAAAGTTTTCTTGGATTATAAACATTATGTTCCTTAGGACTATAATAATAATTAAGTTTAATGCCGATATGGAAACTCGGTTTGAGTAATAAGGAAGGCGCGTTGGACCTGCCTCAAGGTCTTTTACCAAATTTCGTTTCTAGATGTGAAATATTCAGTTTTCGAACATGTGTAACTTCCCCTTCCGGGTTGATATTTTGTCGATGAATCTTCGATATATTACATATATTCCAAAGCGCAGCGAAAATGGCCCTTTTGTTTGGGAGATATGAAGCGCACACACATTCACTCATATCCACTTACTCACAGACAAGCATTTTTAATCCCTTTTTGTTTTGAGAAAATGAAAATGTCTCATGTAATCAATACTTCCCTGTCGTACTGAATGTATAGGAAAGTAAAAAATGAAAGTATGAGAAAGTTAAGTTTAAATTTGCCTAAATGGTTAAAATTTACCCTAGTAATGGATATTCTGATGACAATCTAATATAATTTGGTTCTAACAGTAACGGTCAAACAGTATTCAAAGTTAAGCAACTATCAGCCCGATTGCACCTTGGATAGGTGACCAATACAAACTTCGTACTTGCAGCTGAACAAGGTCGGAATCTTCTTTATACTGTAGGTACTGCTGGCGAATGATACAGAAATATGAATTTAACGGAGATACGCGTTTTGAGGTCCAACGAACCCAAAAAAGTGGTTTTTAAAAAATTTCTGTCTGGGTGGTTGGGTGCGTTCGTTTCTCTATATCTCCGGAACCTCTTGGCCGATTTTTATAAGATTTGGTGTGTGGAAATTTTTTAGTTGCAGGTAGTTCGTTGTAAGGTCGTTAATTGGAACCGGAAACGGAAATTAGACCAGTTTTTTTGGTATAGATTTTTTTCTAAACATTTTCTTTAAAATTTTAAACACAGTTGAAGTGCATCTAAAGACAAATCAAATGCTTTTTTCCAAATCTGTATCTTCAAAATGAAGGCCGCTACGAATTTTTGAAAAATTTACCTTTAATGCTCGATTAGTCAAAAACAGAATATCCAATCAATACAAATTGTCATATTATTTGATAGCCCTTAATAAGTATAATCAAGTGATCTAAAAAATATTTTTGGAAAAATTAAAATTTTAAATATACTAGCAGTTCAAAATTTTGGACATATGCAAAAAAATTCCTCAAAAACTGCCCACAGCATTTTTTTAAAACTTTCTTAGCCGATAGAGCTTGCAATAAACAAAAAAATTTGTTTGTTACTAATTTCCCAAATTTCACTCCGACGCGCTCTAGAAATTTTTGAAAATTTAGAAATTTTTTAATTTTTTGTTCCTAAACGCAAACGCCGATCGTTATAAACTTTTATCAGTTCGATAGACTATTTGAAGTACTTTATTAGGGTTACGGGAAAAAACGATACTTTTTAATATCAACAACGTGTTTTCCGGAAGTTACGTAACTTTAACTACGCCTATCAATTAGCTCTAATATAAATAAATATTTTTCATTCTTTGCAAATTTTTGATAACTGTATCAATAAAGCAACTAACTATTTTCGTAAGCGCATTAAATATCTTAGCGCCTTTCACGTCGCGTCGTAGGAGCGCGCGCAACCCGTAAGTAACCAACGTCTTGAGTCTGCAGCGGGCCTTTACCGGCTAGATTAGATGTAAATTTCCATCACTTCTTGACGCGAGAATATTTAAAACGTAAAAAGCATGGGGAAGTACCAGCGACCTGTTTTGCCTACTTTTAGTTTTTACACCTTCCTAGTAGGTAAAACTTAGATTAGTTATTAGAACATGACCTACCAACGAAAATATAAGCTGCAATCCACTGTGTTCAGTTGCAATTGCAAAACAGGTTCACTTATAATTTTTTTTTCTTAGACAAACTTCAAAAATGGCACTTACATTCTTGTTCATACAATTGGTGTTACCAAATATTGAAATAAATCACCCAAAACCTAGAAAACACATGTAAAAAAATTATCAGAATATAAACAAACATGTGTAGCTGTTTACTAGCGTCTGGTGAGTTCGGCCAACAGCCGATCCTATTTGAACTTTCATGACTTGCGCAACCTCGTCTAATATTGGCGCGCTTTGTGCAGTGTTAACTTATCAATGTGGTTGTTTGTGGTGATATTTACATCGAAAGTAAAGCAAGTTAATGAAAGTGTAAGTGTAAAGTGAAATTGCATTGTTAAAGCCGATTTTTTCATTGCTAATAAATTGCATTCAATACAAAACAACAAATCCTTTTTTTTTAAATTTATAACATGCACGGTACAGCGTAGACAATACAAAACGAAAGTTACTTCTAATTTTCATTTTTTACAAGAAGGAATGTTAAAAATATTTTTTTACCCTTTGACTACCAGCGGTACTACAACGTACCGTCAAAAAGTTTATATCCAGAATACCAAACATACTAATATTCATTTTTTCTGCAATTTTTTGTAATTTTTTTGTTGATAATTGATTAAATATTAAGTAATTCCAAAAAATTAAAAACACTGTATCCTATTTAATTTATTTCGTAGAGCTCTTTAAAAAAATAATTATAAAAAAATAATTTTTATTTTATACTGTACGTATTTTTTATTATTTAACTTTTAAAGCAACATATAAGCAAAACATCAAAAAGGTAGTCGTACAACTGACGTTTTAAATTTTAAAACACGTGCGTGTGATTAAGGAAGGTTACGATCTCTGCCAACGGCGAGTTTGGACGGTAGCTTTACAGACATGCCAGCTGCATGCAGAGGTGCACAAGTCATGAAAGTTCCAATAAGAAGTTGAATCGACTGTTGGCCGAACTCATCAGACGCTAGTTGGCTGTTTGGCCATTCCTACCCTACAAACCAAACGGCAAATCAAGTGCATAGTGATATCTGAGCAAGCTCTGACGTCACAGTGGCATGATGTATGTATATTGTATAGGTGCTTTGATTGCATCTTTCTGTAAATATGTGGTTTCTTTAACAAATAATACAGTAGGGGCTTACGCACCTAACTTCAGTTTACTGGGTGGCCGTGTTTGTACTCCATGTGAACTATGTAGTCAATTTTAGCATATTGGTCACTACTGATTGCAGTTAACTTGTAAATAAAAAACAAAAGTAACAAAAAGGAGTTTGTATCTCAAATATTCTGTCATAATCTCTGTTAATAAAGTTGCAGTTTTTCACTGAGGTAGAATCAGTTGCAGAGCTTGATTTTATTATACCATTTTTCTGTATTTTGTTTTATTCTTATTTCACAAAATTTAAGTTCAACTACATTAAAATATAGTGTTTCTAAATATTTAATTGATGGGGTATGTTTTTGCAGTTAAAGATGTGGATATCATTTATGATACCTAAGATTGAAGATGGAAATAACTTTGGCGTCTCCATACAAGAAGATACATTAGCAGAAGTGCAGTCTGTTGAATCCGAAGCTGCTGCTTTTTATGATCAAATCTCAAGATATTTTATCTCCAGAGGTATGGATAACCTGCATTTATTTTTTGGATGGGTTTAAATATTATTGGTAGTAGATCTGTGAAGTATTTTTTAATTTATTAAAAATAAAACAATTTTTTAATTTTCAAAAATCAAAACTTTTTGCAAAAATTTAAAAAAATGTCCCATATCTTTTTTGCATGCTCAACCATGCATTAACATTTTAATCATTACAGAAGAAAATAATTCCATCATGTTTTTATAGACTTTTTTTGCAAAAAAAATTTTTTCTGTATTTCTATTACTCTTGAGTTGTAGGCCTATTAATTTTTGACTCGGGACTTTTTAAATACACATACCTGGTGTCAAAGAATTTATTAGACAGCCCTTATTTTCTATAGTTTTTCAGATACGGCAGCACATTTTGACATATTTGACACATTTCTTTGACTTCCTGTTTTACCGGAAATGACTCTTAACTTTTGAATTTCAAATGGGACACTCTCTATATTTTGACATTTTTGGAATCCTGAGACAATTTGAGTACACCTGCACAATTTTTGAAAATTAAGTCTATTTGATTTTCGTAGAGAAAATTTTTATTTTAAATCTAAAGTGTTGTGATCGATCTCAAATCATTCTAAGGGGCGAAGACAATAACAAAAAATATACAAACATGTTTTTTTTATGAGTATTCTGGTAGGTACAGGCATTCATATTTGAAAAATATCACTTTTTTGTAAACCTTTTTTTCCATAACACACTTGATTTTTAAATTTTCATGCACAAAGAAATTGACGGTTTTAGATAATTATCGATCTGATTTTGGATTTGACGACATCATTGGATTTGATGCGAAAATCTGCTATTATATACCTAGTGTCTAAAGAATAGTGCCGTTTGAAAGATATAGCTAATTTACAGATAAGTGATTGCTTCAAACATGAATGCCTGTACCTGTCAGATTACTCAAAAAAAAACATGTTTGTCCTTTTTACTTATCGTTTTCGTTTCCTAGAATGATTTTAGACCTGTCATAGTGTTTTAGATTTACAATAAAAACTGCTCTAAACAAATCAAGTAGGCTTAATTTTTTTAAATAGTGCAGATGTACTTAGAATTCTCAGGATTCCAAAAATGTCAAAATATAGAAGGTGTCCCATTTGAAATTCGAAAGTTAAGTCGTTTTTGGTGAAACCAAGTCCAAGAATGACACCTTTCTGCCTTTTTGGGTACATATTACCTGTGATAAATTTCGTTGCCATGTCTCAAAACCTACAGTGACAGTGACATTTGATAAAACATTTCAGAAGGGTTTTCACAGAAAATCCTCGGACACTTCAACCTTATTTTTTAAAATGTCACTTTTTTTCGCCATTGACATTTTTTGATTGTGTTTTTTTCTTGAGCTGTGACGTCACCGTCAATTTTTTTAATTCCTACCCTACTGATTTGGATGGAGCACATTTTTCTGAGCAAGAAAATTTTAAAATCGTATGACTTTGAAGAGGAAAGTGTTCGAAGTAATCGGTCCCAAAGTTTCAAAAATGTATGTTAAAGTTATTAGAGTAGACCAATCATTTATCAAGGAAGCGGTGGTAAAAAAAAGACGGTTTTGAAAATCGACAAAATTCGACTTCAATAAATGAAAACAATTAAGGTTTCTGCACAAATGATGTATAATTAAAGTAGATGTTCGAAGTGACCTCCAATCACTTCTTGGCAATATCCCATCCGCCACTGAAACTCCTGCAGAACCTTACCAATTGGAAAAGACTTTGCTCTTTAAATAGCCTCATAAAAAGTAATCAAGGGGAGTGAGATCCGGAGATCTGTGGGACCATTCGCTAGTTCCCCTGCGATCAATCCATTGGTTAGTAAATACTTGGTTTAAATATTCAGGAATGATCACTGCAAAATGGGGTGGCATTTTGTCGTGCTGGTACCACATCGTGTTATTGGGCAGAAATGGATTTCGGTCATTTGGGTAAAGCACCGCAAGTAGAGGAACTAATTCGTCTCTTAAAAATTCAAGATATCTTTTACCTGTTAACGCGCTTTCAAAGAAAAATGGGCTTAATATACGGTTACCTACAATGCCAGCCCACACGTTAAGTTTTAGTGGAAACTGGTCATGACTTTCAATTTTCCAGTGTGGATTTTCAGGGGACCAATATCTGCAGTTTTGCCGGTTAACTGTACCAACGAGGTAAAAGATAGCTTTGTCAGAAAAAACAATATTACATTCATTTTCGTTTAGTTCTTGGACCAAAATTACTTTATACGGATGCCATTTGTTCAGTTTCCTATATTTCAAGACAGAACTTTGAACTATTCCGTTGTTTGCTACCACTTGATGAGTGAATAAATGAGGGTTTTTTTTGAAGCTCTAGTAGAACGTTTAGCTGAACATCTTGGACCGGTGGACGACCCGTTTTCGGGCGATCTCTCGTATGACCCACTTCTAAAAAATGTTACTCTATTTTGCTAACGGTTGAATATGTAATTGGTTCCGGGTCAGGATGTTTGTTATTAAATAAACGGCAAACTTCTACTGGCGTACGAGTCCTGTGCCCATAACTGATCATCAAAATTTTCGATTCTTTCCCTTTCAGACAAACAACGGACCATTTTCAAGTAGTTCAGAAGATAAAAATGAATTAAGAATACAATTTAGGCAATGATTGATCAGCAAAATAGAACAGAGACTTTCAAGGAACACATGCAAAATCCCAATAACTGTCAAAACCGTCTGTTTTCCAGCGCTTCTTTGATAAATGATCGGTCTACTCTAATAACTTTAACATACATTTTTGAAACCTTGGGACTGATTATCTCGAAAACTTTCCTCTTCAAGGTCATACGTTTTTGAAATTTGCGTACTCAGAAAAATGTGTTCTCTTTCCAAATCCGTGAAGGGTTGCGATTTAAAAAAAATGCCTATGACGTTACCGTTAAAAAAGAGCATGATCAAAAAATGTCGATAGCAGAAAGAAGTGACATTTTAAAAATTAGGTTGACATGTCCGAGGATATTCTGTGAAAACCCTTTTAAAATGTTTTATAGAATTCATTCCAAACTTTACGAGCTGACTGTATACAAAACACTAATGATTTCGTTGACATCCGGTATACATTTATCTAGTATGTTTGAGTTTTATTAATACTTTGTATTTTTTATGCAACAGGTAAATTAATATCTAAAGTGGCTAAATATCCACATATAGATGATTATCGACGAGCTGTCCAGGAAATGGACGAAAAGGAGTACCTCAGCTTATGGCTTGTAATGGCTGAAATTCGCAATCGATATTGTTCTCTTCATGACATCGTCATTAAAAATCTTGATAAGATCAAGAAGCCCCGGTCTACTAATGCCACAGAATCATTGTACTAAAACTTCTTTTCTATTCGTACCTACTATATGTGAAACCTTAAAGAAAACCTGGACTTTAAAGTTTTTTTTTTTATAAGGACTGACGTCTTTGTTATATTACCACCTATTTCAAATAAAAGTATAACCATTAAATAAAACATTTTAGGTCTTTTGATATTTTGTAAACTTAAATTGAACACAGAGAGCAGTTGGTTGTAATTTCATAATAAAAGTGTGTATTATTTATTCTACAATTTAATATTAATTTTAAACACTTGGAATAACTTCCATTTCCATACACCGATCTACACTATTTACAGCATAAATCACAACAAAATGCCGTTTTTGTTTTTGCATACTTCTAGTATTGGAATTTAAGTTTCACAAATGGCCACTTTTTAAGATAAATCTTTTTTCTATATAGAGCGCTAAAAGTTGTTAAGTTTAGCAATTGGTCACTCATCATTGGCACCAGTGGCGGCTCGTGGTGTGGTGTACTGGGAGACATTTTAAAGTATTTGTTTGGAAATAAATTGTTCTTACCCAAGTTTTAGGTAGTCTTATATTTCAAACCCACCCTTTACCTTGGCAAAATTATCTATTTTTACCAACATTTTCATTAAAGTCTTTAATAAACTTTCGATAAGCACTCTCTAATAAAATTATTGTAAATTGGTGCCCACATTGCCAGTGTGTCAAAATGCACAAAAATTTTAATGTGGTTTACCGATAAAAAATGTGTTTGAATTTTAGTTTTTAAATGTTTGCAGTCAATATCACACAATGAATTATCACAAAATAGCAGACAGTGGAAACAAGTGAAAGCATTTTCTTACGTGGCATTCACAATCCAAAATTATTTTGCACGGACATCGTACAACGTAAATTATGATTACACAACCAACAACTGTTTTCACACTACTACGTCGTGTACGTGCGAATTCCGCATATTAGGCGGCTATTGGCATGCGCTTACCACGGACAGCTGATAGCATAATTCTCGGAAGTGCTGGGTCCGTGACCCTGAAGTCTTTAATACGCAGATACTTCAATCTTCTTTTAGTTTGTGTAATATGAATTTTACCGCAATGAGCTTTCTATTTCACTCTTATTCATTTGAAGGCCTTTTAAGACGGCGGCTTTATTCGGTGGGGTACAGCTGAATTGGGGACTGACAGCCAAACCTCGGATAGATTCGTTTAATGCGCGCGAAATACTCAAACATTCAAACGTTTTCAGATTCTGCAGCAGCTCTTTAATAAACGTTCTCGCATAGAAATCTCATACAAAAGTTAACTATAAAGTACTTTTGTTTCATACTGTACGCTATATACCACTTTACGTCATTGATTTGAGTCCGGGAAATGGCACATTACAGGCCAAGGTCGGGAAGTGTTGCTTAGCAGCCCTTCCCGGACTGCTTGGAGAAAAATTCATCAAACACATCTATTTGTAGCTAAGCAACGAGAAATACCAACAGCGAATGTTTAATTTGACAGAACATAAATTTTAAAAATGACGTTTTTATAAAAAGAAAATATTCAACAAAAAAATGGTTTTGGCAGTAATGAAATAAAATTTTGTACGATACACGTCCGTGAAGTGATTATTAAAGCATTCGTTTAGAAATTTCAGACTCGGCTCCTTTCGTCGCCTCGTCCGCAAATATCTAAACTCGTACTTTAATATGTCACTTCCCGGACTAGTGACGTAAATAACTATTTAAATATTATAGTGTATGATATGTTATGTTCTCAAACAAATAGTAATTATATGTTTTTTCTTATTTCATTGGAAGGTCAATGAACATTTGACCCAATGAAGAAACCGCCACTGATTGTCACATTCCCAGGGGAATATTCGCCGCTCTGCGGAGCTTATAAATCTATTTTTTGAGATGGGTTAGTCCTCGTTCTGGACTGCTCCTGGAGCTGGAAACTTATTTCTAGTCAACTACACAGGATCCTGAAATATGCACTTTGTTTTTAAAAGAGGTGTTTAAATCAAATTGATGTAATTATGATTCTTAGGGTTATGATTATTTGGGATTTCTCCCGTAGCGTCAAAATAGTTAATTAAAACAATCATATAATTTTCCCTTAAGGGGACCTGAAAAAGATAGTTAATAATGGAAATTAAAACAAAAGAAATAAAGTAAAATATAATATAGTTTATTTTTAATTAGGGAAGACCGCTCCAGAGGAGAGGCTAGGTTTATACAGCACAATGAGAAGCCTGATTGCTCTCAGCAACTTAAATTTAAATTTTAAAATGAATTAGAACTAGACGCTGAATGATTGAATAAGGTTTTGACCAATGAAAAACATATTTTAATTTGATTATCTTTACTTCAAGTTTTTCTCAAGATACCAATTAGTTAATCTAATAAATGTTAGTACAATTATTTTAGACTTATCTGACCTGACAGAAACCTTAATTGCCCTCCGACGGAATTCGAGTGAGTGCGCCCCTGAGTGGGTAATTGGCACAAGTACTTTTATTGACGAAGCGAATAAATTAATTTAAATTAGACTGATAGTTTCACTGTTTTAACTTTGACTTTGCTTTTATAAAATAAAACCAGTTGTATTAAGTATTAAAAAATTGACTTAGTTTTTGAATTTAATTTAATAAAAAAACCGATTTCGCGAGTACGAGAAAAACTGACTTTTCGTCTTAAAGATGTAAACCCGAACTGACTGTCCTTTCTTAGCAAAACTTTTCCCCTCCGAGGGATTACAGTTTCTGTCTTTTGTTTATTACATACTGTCTTTTACTCGCTAATGCAGGTGCCCACAAGTTGCTTGAACTTCTAATTGCAAACAATGCATTTCCCACACGAAATTGGCTGTTAGTTGGTGTGTTAGCTTTTCGTATTTCGTTACAATTTCTACGTTTTCAACGTTATCACCGGACATTACTTAGCGTAATTTATAACTTGCACTTTTTAATATGTGGGAATATGTAGATATATAAAGTTCAACCAACTTTTCCATGACACGAGTTATGTACTACATAAATTTTACTATTGGATTTAATAGTTAAACCAATTTGTTTTAAATAATGTCTTTCCCCTTAGCGACTGCTACAGTTTTACTACTTTCTTTCACTCTTTTCTGTCCATTGCCTTTTGTTTCCAATTTACCACTCCCATGTTGTCAAGATCTGTAGTAACTTTCTCCAGCCATCTGCTTTTGGGCCTGCCTCGCGTTGTACCTTCTACCGGCTCCCACCTGGTAATTTTCTTTATACTCTTATCATTTCCACTTCTTTCGATGTGACCTAACCAGCTAATCCTCATTGCTGTAATTCCCCTAACAATATCTTCGCCTTGCATATCATTCAGCATTTCATGGTTCCGCCTACTTCTGTATTCCCCCTCCGCAGTTTGTATTGGTCCGAGAATTAGCCTTAGGAATTTTCTTTCCAGTACTCGTAGTTTATGTTCGTCATTCTTGGTCATGTTCATTGTTTCTGCGGAGTACATAATTACCGGTTTTATTAGCCCTTTATGCATCCTAACTTTGGTTGCCTTGCCGACCTTTTTATCTTTTAGTACTGTCTTGTATTTGTGGTATGATCTGTGCCCTATCTGTAGACGATGTTTCATATCCTCACTCCTGTTGTTTTTGCTACTAATTTGGGCCCCCAAATACTTGAAAGTTTCTACTTGTTGAAAGTTATAAGTTCCTATTAATATGTTTCTTCCTAGCTGTTGATTGCTCTGGCAGACCATATATTTGGTTTTCTCCTCGTTAATATGTAACCAACCCTCTGCATAGCTTCTTCCGCTGTTTCATTAACTACTTCTAACTTGCCTCTGCTGCGCGCTATCACTACTAGGTCATCGGCATATGCTATAAGTTGTGCCTCGTTGATTATAATGTTACTTGTGCGAACTGTTTTCCTCACCACGCTCTCCAATGCAATTGGTCACTAAAGTTGCTAATTTGTATGCTTTGATTTACCACATTTTTAAGTTTCCTGCTATTTAATCCAGCTGTACCTTTTTGGTTTCCCTTAAGTTGGTATATCAAGCGATTTTGGTGTGACATGGGCATGCTCGTCAAATTTTGCAAGCATTTTTTAAAGCATAACTCTTGGGCCGCCTATGTTATGGTAGTGAATAATTTCAGCGTGAAAACAACGATCAAAAGTGAATAATATACAGGGTGAATTAAAAGTATGGAGTACTATGCCACAGCTTTAAATAATAATTTTACGAAAATAAGTAAAATGCAAAAGTTGTTCTGCATCATTGTAAATCAATTTCACGTGTACAGGGTGTTTACCTTTCAAGGTACAATGAGCAACTTTGCTATTTTAAACGGAATACTCTATATTATTACATTTTTGAGTTCGAAATTTAGTTCTTTGTAAGATGGGGTATTACCTGTATACCTAAAATCTAGAATTGTTGACATATCCGCGATTCTTTTTTAATTGACGAGCCAATTTTAAAACCGTAATAACTGATTAACGAACGTTTTTTAATGTGATTTTTACAGCGTGTATGCAATGGACTAATAATGTAATAAATGCACCATTCAAATGTTTTGAATTATACAAGGTGTCTGATTTTAAGAGTTATTTTACACAAACTTCAAACAATATAGCAATATTTTTAAATAGAACACCCTGTATTTTGACATCATCTGACGAGGAATTTAATTCTCTTCCAATTTCATAAACTGTTCTACAGCTAAAACCAGTAGTTTTGGAGATAATTATCTTTTTGAGATTTTAATATTTTTTGTGAAAAACAAAATCTTGATACAAAAATAGGTAGAATTGAGTAGAAAGTGTCTGCTAGTGTTCGAGAAGGATACGAACCGCGACCTATTGCCCGACTTCTGACTCGTGTATGAACATGTACTGTAGCAGTTGTGTTGTTGTGTGAACTAGTGGTGGTTTGTATGAATGTCTGATCTAGTTTTATCTGTTTTGTTTTGGAGTGCTCAAGTACGGTTAGCTCTTAAATCTGCTGTTAAGATGATACAAATTCTCAGATCAGGGGATGCAAATTTCCAGGGCGGCCCTGGGCACATACGTTCCGGAGATATGAGGCGTCGCATATACAGTGAATTCCAATTCTAGTGGAACATGCAGAAGTAGAAAAGCTCTATTTTATGACTAGAAGAATTTTATTACCTTCAGTAATGCTAAATGCAAAGATAACATTCTTTGTCACTTGATGTCAATTTTTGTTTGAAAAATAATGCTTTAAACAAATTATCTAATAATAGTGGAGCCAGTAAGGCACTGAAATAACTGGTTGCAAAATCGATTTGCAGATGTCTTTGTAGCGACGAGCTAGATGATTTGTAAGAGACATGAGTTTAAACCTTGATAAGGTTTATGTTTTAAAATTTTTTTGATAACTATAAAAAGATATTCAGGTTTATATTATTTTTCTCACTACCCGAAATGTTAGTACACGATGCATCCATGGCTGTAAGAGATGTAAGTGCTTCAACGTTTGTTTATTCGGTTACACTTGACTACGGAACTTAATAGAGCCACTTACATTTTTAAGAAAATAATAGTGATATAAATACGTGTATGTCCGTTAAAATCTGAATTTCGAAAATTCGCATGAAATCATCTTTCCTCACTTCAGTAGAAGTAGGGGAAAGTAAAAAGAATGGATTGAATAAAATTTACGCTAAAGCCGAACCTGTTGTTGATAGTTCAGTTGTACTCATGTCATGTAAGTAGTTCAAATAGTCGTATCATTTTAATATAACCTATAAATAATTCGAATTTAGACTGTTTAGAGTAGAAGAGTTATATGTTCTGTAGTAGATAGAGGTTTAATGTTCTGTGATAGATAGTACCTGTTTGCACAAAGGAAAAGTGGGTACTTTGAAAATTTTTACAGTTTATTTTGTGTCCTGTAAGTATCTAGATGTAAACTTGCCAGTGGCTACCAAGGTGACTACACATACACCTTATAATATCCTTCTATTTAAAAAAAAAATTACAAAATCGAATAATTGATGGATTTACCAATTGGAGAGGAAGTATATATAAAATCAGAAATTACTAACGATGATTGTCAAGATGATATCACTGAAAACACTTCCAACCAATATTCTATTTCTAATCGAATTAAACAAGAACATTTCTGTGCCGAATTACAATCAAAAGGTAATTACCTACATCAACTTCATAGAAACTTTAACAGAAATACTGAACTTGCTTATTTGGTTGTGTTTTTATGCTCATTAGACTTTAATAAAAGAAAAGATACCCACATTTACAAATAGGAACAGGTTAAGACGCGCTTTGACCTTATTAGTACTCCTCAGTCAAGTATAGCTCGTATTTGTAAATGCAAGCATCTAACGTACTTAAGGCAACGCCGGGACTCTCATTAGACTTTGATTATGAATGCAAATTTGTTTTCACTGTTATCGTTTGAAAAGTGTTTTCAAAACTACATTTTATTTATAGTGGCACACCAAGTAAAACGCCTTTTTTAATTATTGTTACTAAATTAAATGGTTTATTTACAGAAGATCACTTTAAGATGAGTAACAATAAACGAGTGGTCCACAGTCAAGGCCGAGAAATTATATATAACGTCTACAAATTTATGAAGAAAGAAAAAGAGCAAGGACATCTTGTAATACCTTTAAATCGGTTACAGGAAAGAGTGGCAAAAGCAACTGGTGTTGGATTGAACACAGTGAAAAGAATTATTAAAGAAGCCGCAGAAAAACCAGAGGGTAGTAGATTTACTTCACCAAGGAGAACAATTAACAAGCCAAGTACGAAGTGTTCCGTAGATCAATTTGAAGAGGAGATTATACGAAATATTATTTATTCTTATGCAAGCATTCATAATGAAAGGACACCTACAATGCAAGCCGTATTTGAAGCGGTAAAAAACGAAGAAGGTGTTAACTTTAAGGGAAAATTAAGTTCATTTCGACGTCTTGTCCATAAAATGGGTTTTCGTTGGAAGAAAACTCAAGACAACAGAAAAATACTTGTTGAGAAAACAGACAGGGATGATGAAGCAGATTTTTGTATGTCCTCAGAGGATGAAGACAAAAACAGCACTGAAGATGATTTTGGTTGCCAACCCTTGTTGTAAATATGTTTTAGTATCTTTTAAATATATAGCGTTTATTATTTATTAAAACTTTTAGTAGTTTATAGAACAATTTTATGCAGGGTGTTTGACTGAGCAGGCCCCAGCAAATATTTGAGTTATTTTTGCAGATAAAAATAAGCTTTAAAAACAGGGTTGTACAAAATTTCCTCATTGATTTGACCAAAAAACCAGAATAACAAATGAAGATCAAATACAAAAGTTACAGACATAATATGTGCTTTTTTTTAATGTAACTCTATATATTTTTAGCATTTATGGTAGATATTACAATTTTGTTTACAATGATGCCACAAATATGCACACTTTCTATAGCAAAATAACCTAAAAGTTATAAAAATATTAATTGATCAAGTAATCACATATTGCCTTTTGTTTCCGTTGTTCAGATTAATTGTTTCTAATAAAACTGAGTGTCACTTTGTCTCATTATGTTTTACTGTCATTATTATTACTTACACGTGAAGAGACACAATTGGACAAGTAACACTCAGTTTTATTAGACGCAATTATTTTGCGCAATGGAAACAAAACGCAATATGTGACTACTTGATCAATTGTTATTTTTAGGTAATTTTGCTAAAGGAAGTGCACTTGTGAAGCATTATTATAAAGAGAATTTCAATATCTACCATAAATGCTAAAAATATACAGGGTGTTACATTTAAAAAAATATAAGTTATGTCTGTAACTTTTCGATTTGGTTCAGTGTTTTTCTGGTTTATTGTTTAAATCTGTAAGGAAATTTTGTACAACCTGAAGTATTATCTGGGGCCTGCTCACCCAAACGCCGTGTATATCCAAATAGTTGTTATAAATAAGTAAGTTTGTACGATTTAATGGAACATCGTTTTACTTTTTATTAGTTTTTTATATTTTATGTTATACAAATGACTTTTCCTGTATATGTACTCAATTTATAATAAATAAAATTAAAATGTTTATGGAAAACCAACTTGTTTTTCAAACATTACAGTGTTATTCATTAAGTGGTCATAGGGGCCAACTGTTTTATTTGAACAGGTACAATAGTTCTCACAGTAAATTTGTATGAATGCCATGAATGGGTATTTAAAATTGTTTTTGTTTATTATTAGTTGGCTATGGAAACAATAATCCCAAAAAAAAGCAAATCAAATTTAAAACATTTTAAAAACAACGATGAAAATAATAGCAAACCACACACAAACGATTCTATTACATACATTCTCTTACATGAAGTGTTCAAATTGATATCCCTGTAGGTTTCTACAACAATGTGCATGATTACCAACGCTTTGTTTCACATTCGCTAACATTTAGGGAGTTATGTTACTTAACATTAGTAGTAGGTAGTAGTGCAGCCATCTAGATCACCTGAGCTCGCCCCTCTTTATTTGAAAACCAACGTTTATGTTAATACTCTTAAGCCACCAGTGAAACTACAAGAAAATATAAAATGAAGAACAATACACTAAATGTTAGCAAATCGATCAAAATGTTGTTTCTTGGTTATTTCTATAGTCGAACGTCTGATAATAAATTGTTGATAACTGAAAAACGGTTAGTTGTTCGTTCTATTGTCCTTATACTTTTATATTCAGAATCGAATGAGCTATCCGATTGTATTAGAAAAATGCAGGTTGGTTTTTAAAAAATATTGCTTTCCCTGGTGAAAGCCATCTTGAAAAAGGAAATTCAAATAGTTTTTTAAGCTAGGAAGAGCTTTACAAATTTGCTTTAAAACCTATGTGTCTGACTGTAGAAATAAAAACAGGTTTTAAATGAATAGCCACTGTCTGATTCTTTTTATTTAATAAAAATTAATTTGTTTGAATTCAAATATTAAAATCGATTAGGTATAGATTAAGAATCCATATGAAAAAAATAGTTATTATAATTTAATAATTGATTCTAATAATTATTACTAAGTTCTAGCTTTACTTTGTTGAAGTTAATTTAAATTAATTGTAAGTAAGTAAAACAATTCTTAATTTCAACAGGTTTTTTTATTTTAGCCTTATATGTATTTCAACATGTTGACATGTCATTTTCAAAGTCAACAGTTGGTGTTGCTATAGGAACAATAAATCTTCATAACTTGATCTTGGTTTTCTATATCTGCGTTCAGATGACTTGATTTCTCATTCCAAAACGTTCAATAACGGTGAATTACAAAGACCAATTTGCTCATTCATAAAGGTACAGATTTTAAATGTTTGTGAATTTCAAATGCTTCTAGTATATCTAACTAACGTTTATCATCACAAAAGTGTAAAAATTGTATAGTGTTATTAGATGTCATTAAATGATTGTATCTGTATTTTTGCCAAAATATGGAATTGACACGTATTTAATTTTATCTGATGAAGTAGTAGATAAATTTTGTGAATAGCTAATTTATAATCTTTCTCTTTAATTAATGTATCAATAAGTTGTGTATTATAACCATTATTGTATGCATTCGCCTGTTACATCTCGACTCGTTACTGTAATAAGTCATCTCTCAGCATTATAACGTTAATAACTAGGTATTAAAAATATCATATACACTATGTAATATTAGTTGTCCTATTTTTATATGAAATCAGCTGCACTTGGTATGGCTAAAAGATCGAGATATATACGGATACACACATAGTGTTTTATTTTCTGGGGCAATGTAAAGGGATGCCTTACCGGAAAAGCACTGTAGACTTTATAACAATAAATTAATATGGGTAGTGTTTTCAATTATTTTTGATTATGGGTAAAAGTATTAAAACAACAAACTGATATAAAGGAAGACTTTTATTTTACAACACACTTGCCGTTATCTTATAAGTTAAGTACAATATTTAAGTACTTGTTACACTTGTGAGTAAACATTGTCTGCATGTGTTATTTGCAGTAATGGTGTTGAATCTGGCCACTGAAATATTTCTTCGTAGTCTGAATATTTGGACAGGACTCTTCTTGTATTTGGACTAACAGGTGCAGAGATTACTTGAAGTATCGAATTGTTAGGTATATTCAAATTATGACAAAGAGAAGGTACACTGCAACATGTTAACTGATTTACTTTGCTGTTTCTATCATCTTTCAAGAACATGGACAGATGAGATTGCGCTAACATAACCGTTGAACTGGCTAAATTTTCAATACAAGGACAAGACGTACTAGATGTCCTTAATGTCTCCTTACATGATTCTATGGAATTTTCAATAAGAGATGTAGCGGATTTTTTGTAAGGGCTGTCGTCGACAATTACGTCCAGGGTTCTTCTTTTAATTTTAATATCAAAATTATCACCACTAGCAAAGCGCAATTTTTTAGGAGATTCAAAACTGGAACAACGGCTGATAGGGCTTTTTATGATGCCTGTCTTATGTTTCAAGGAACTTTTTGGAATAAGGAAGCGACCATTGTTATTGTCTCTACTCATCCTTCGGTTTTCTCTCTCGAACTTTCGAATTTCACGCATCGCAGGATCTTCACTCAATAACCAGTAAGTTTGTTGATTGCCTTTTCCTTTCATAGATACTTCACCTCGCTCTACTAAGTGATATCCACCTAGTTTAGTTAACAATTGCATACACTGTTGGCTGCAGTGTATTTTTAGAGCTGAAAGGAGAAATCAATTTAAAACACATTTTTAAACATTTATTAAAATAAAATTATAATACTAAAAATATAAATGTCGCCAAGTATTTTAAAATTCATCATGCATCATTGTAGACACTATACTTCTGCAAACAAAATTCTGAGCCTAAAATTTCTAACGTAGGTTTTGTAGCTTTAATTTTAAACTAGATTGAAAGAGGAAATATTATTTAAAAAATTTGTTTTTTTATAATTAATAATAACAGTATACTTACGCAGTCCTGTAGATTCCAAACGACTAGTAGTATTTACAGTATCGCCAAACAAGCAATACCTTGGCATCTTCAGACCCACGACGCCTGCACAAACTTGACCTATAAAAATCTGTTTTTAATGTCTATACATTCAATTATATTTCAGAAACTACCAGAATGAATGCCTATGCGCAACAACAGTTTTTCGCCAGGACGGTGGCGAACAGTAAAGTTTCTTACTTTTGACAAAAGGTGTAGCGACATTGTTGCTATTTCGGCGGCATGCTGATTGCCATTACGTATAGGAAGACCGCTAACCTGAAATTATAGTTGTAATATATTAATTTTCAACAGAAAACAGTGGATAAAAGTATGCAGTATATGAGTTAATGGTGATTAAGGCTGTCGATATGGGTAGGCCCTATCGATTTTATTGAAACCAAAACATTTTAAAGTAAACAACTCAATAAGATATCAAAAGTGTATATACAAGTGTATATACTTGTGTTCCGTATTCAACGTTTATTTAATGATTTTTGAGTTGCACTGGCACACCTGTCTTACCAAAGGAAGTGTGCCATTTTTTCGGTAAAAAACAAAAAATTGTTATCAATAACCGTTAGTTTAAAAAGGGGTTTTTTCCTCGTGGTCTTTTAATTTACTTAATTGACTAATAACTTCTAATTTTACACAGCATGAACTATAATTTGGGTATTGCCCAAACAGTCAGGGAAATCTAGCAAAAAAAATGGAGCTAGCCTTGACGAAAGTGTACCAAAAGAAAAATCCGACAAAATTTCTCCATGGGAAAGTTGTTTAGATTGCAATTTTTTAAAATTGATGCCAAATAAGGCCAGTACATTCAGTGTGTTTCCAATTAAAAATGAGAAAATAATAAAGCAAAAAACGATAACATAAAAGTACTATTTTGACTAATGACAAATGTGTCTATAGGTCAAAAATTTATTGTAGCAGAATAAGTTGAAGAGCAATAAGACAGGTATAGGTAACAAAACAACTGAATAAAATAAAGACGAGAAGATCGAAGAAAATCTAGTCACGAACATCCCCATCAACAAGCATTCACAGAATATCGTATTGATTTTTTTAGCATCTTAAATTTCTTGATTATAGGTAGGTACATAAAATTCTTTATTATTTCAACAATGTAATCTGAAATTTCGTTTTCAGTTTTTGTTACAGCAAAAAGTTTCAGCTATACTTTCCTTAGTTCACCATAGCTTGGAAGGTTTTTAAACGATGTGCTCTTGTCAATTCGATGTATGTACGTGCAGTGCTGTCACACCCTGTAAAACCTTGCAGGAAAAGTAATAAAATGAAATAAATATCATAGACTGGAAATGGCGTCTTGAAAATGTAGAACGAGAAATCACAGTCGGAAGCATAGCTCAACAGCAGGATGAGCAGGTCTGTGTCCTATCACACCATCACCACTGTGTTAATCACTTGGGAAGACATAATACTTTCCTACATTATGTGCACATTGGCATTACCTCTAACGTAAATAACTTTGTAACTTTGCCTGATGAGATGAAATATTCTGGATTTATTTACAACATTTAGAAAAAATCTTTCTTTCTTTAACAAAAGTGGTTTTTGGTAAGAAATTCACTGTTGGCATAAGTTTCACATTCCTACCCGTTTTCTGATGTGTACAACTTTTTATAGATGTGATACTCTCACTGTATCCATCAAATGCAACCGTGGCTTTGTCGTATTTTAACAATGTGAAATCTGCATTAGACTAAGCTATGGGGTTATAGATTTTTCCCGTTTTCTAAGGCAGTTCATGGCAGTGATGATCCAGCATCCAAAACGTCTGATTCTATTTCGGTACTTGCCGCTTGGTGGCTTTCTTGATTTAGTGCTTGGCTAGCCATTTTAACATGTTTAGTGATACAGAGTGCTAGCTGAGACTTCTGAGCCTTTTGAAGTAGAACAATATCTTCCTTTCCTTCTTCTTCGCATATGAAGATAGAATCATCGAAGTGTAAGTATTGCTAGCAGATCCTTCCAGACGGCCTTCCATAACTGATGTCTAAAGAATGGTTCCTTTGCGTTCTCATATTCAGGCCGGCAACGCTTGGCTAGTAGGAGTCAGTTTTACTTCTGTACTGGTATGAACAAAACCTAAACGGAAGGAAATTCATATTACAGGAATGGTGGCACGCACAATCATCCACACATAGATCACCTTCAAAATACTTCAGTCGTCCTGATGAAAATGCATTCTGACTGAAAATAATACTTATTTCTTAAACTCGTGGTCCACAAAAAAGGCAGTCTGTTTGGCTACTGAAGGGACCAAAATCTGATCTGCTAGTTCTTATTAAGGTTAATTGTTCACTTTTCTGACTGTTTTTTTCTTGAAATATGTATATACAGCAATGTGTTTTTGTCCGTAAAACGTCTCAGCAAGAAGAGTGTACCTTATCACCAACACGCACACTAATATTGCCACATGTTAGTTTGCAAGCATTGTTTATTTCTCTACTACCTTTTTTGGAAGAACAATCAAACCTTCTGAGTCACTTTCCTTACAAACTATGCAGATTTCTTCACTAACTTCCATACTTCAGTCTTTTCCACACCATCAGATAGTTTTTCTTGAAATTTTTTAACCCGTCCAGAATTCCTTTCGCACCTAAAGAAATATGATTGTTGCCGTTCTGGCATGTTTTTCAGAAAATAAATATGAAATTAGCGTAACCATCATCATCAACCAGCCTCATTTGTCCACCGCTGGACATAGGCCTCCTCAAGGTGCTTTCAATTTCCTCTATTATAAGCCATAGGCACCGACTCCACTGGGGCAGCGAGGCAATTACCCCCCTTGAACTATCAAAAGGGCGCCTTACCCCCTTTAAATATGCACGTTATTTTTTTTAAATTTATGATAAAACATTTTGAAACGTGCAAAATACTAAACCAACCAACTTTTTCGCACGATTCTGAAGATGGATAGTAAATAGTTCGTATATAAATTACACAATTAAGACCACACCATGTAACAAAATGTTACTTTATCTTTAACTTACTTATAAATTAAAATTTAGTTTTTTGGATTTCTGTAATATTAATAGTATTTGTTTAGAATTTAAATTTGATTAAATTTATGTAGTATATTATAAAAATAATAATAATAAAAATTCATTTTGCTATATGACTATTGTGCATTCTGTTTTCTGTAAAATTAAATTAAAATGTCCCCCCCCCCCTAGAAAATCAAAAGTCGGCGCCTATGTTTTGAGCAGTTGCATCCCAGTTAGTGCAGATTATTTTAAGGTCGTGCGTCTATCTAGTTGGTGGTCTTCCTCGACTACGTTATCGGCTCTTGGTCGCCACTCAACAATCTTCTTTGCCCATACACCGTTTTGTAATTTTGCTACGTGACCTGTCCCACTCCATTTTTGCTTTGCGCACTCTAATGTCACCAACGCCCGTTTTTCTTCGTATTTCCTCTTTTCTGACCTTGTCTATCAGGGTTAAACCACGCATAGACCTCTCCATTCTGCGTTGTGTGACTTGCAGTTTCTTTGCTGATGTTTTAGTGAGAGTTAACGTTTCAGCTCCATATGTTAGGACTGGAAGAATGCATTGATTGAAGGCTTTCCTTTTCAGACTAGTTGGAATGTCTGTCTTTTCCATACGCAGCCAAACCTAGGCCTATTTTCCTTAACAATTCACCCGTTTGGTTGTCTCTACTGATTTTTATTTCGTGCCCAAGATAGGTGTATTTTTCAACTGTTTCGATATTTTCGAGTTTTATCGGTTCGCTAAATACTACTAGATTAGTTATCATCTTGGTTTTGTCATAATTAATTTTCAAACCAACTTTTCTTGGCGCTTGCTGTAACTCCCATAATATTTGACATTTTAACATTTTTTGTAGTTATCCGCTGTTAGAACTATGTCATCTGCAAAACGGAGATTACTTAATTTTTCTCCATCAATGATAACTCCCATATTTTCTCTCTGTCATTTTTAATGCATGTTCTAGGACTCTAATAAATATTTTTGGAGATAAGGTGTCTCCTTGTCTAATTCCTTCGCTGATCTTTATTTTGCTTGTGGTTTTTATAGAGATTTAAGTTGTTGTGGCATTTTTGTATATTTGATGAACAATGTTGGTACATCGATGATCGATTCTGCATTCGTTTAGTGCTCGTAAAATGGAAATCATTTCCACAGTGTCAATTGCTTTCTAAAAGTCAGCAAATATCAGGACTAGGGGTATGTTATATTTAATTGTTTTTTCGATCAGAATTTTTAAACATTGCAAATGGTCATTTGCGCCATAGCCAAAGCGAAATCCAGCTTGCTCCGTAGGTTGATAGAAATCCAGTATCTTTTCTAATCCGGTGGTGACTATACGATTGAATATTTTGTACATATGGTTTAGAGGGCTATTGGGTCTGTAGTTTCCCAAGTTTGTTTCATCCCCTTTCTTGTGAAGAAGTATCATTATAGAGTTATTCCAACTTGAAGGAATGTCTTGGTTTTGTAGACACAAGTTGAATAGTTTTTTCAGCATATCGATTAGTGTAGGACCTCCAAGTGTTATGGCTTCTGTGACAATTCAGTCTTCCCCTGGAGCTTTATTATTTTTCATTTTCTTAAAGGAATTTTTCTGTGCTTTCGTTATCGTATTGATTATTAGGTCGTTCAAAGCCTCTATGTCATTTGTCGGTGATTTATTTTGCAAAGTCTGAGTAAAATGTTCTGCAAACTCTTGTTCACTTTTTGACTGTGTTCAGGCTTTTACTTTCCTCTTCCTGATCATTTTGTTCCGTCCTTTGTTAATGTAGCGGCTTTTACTATTCTTTGGTCACTTCCCGTTGTAAATCTATTTAGTATGGTGACATCTTTAAATGTGTGCTTCTTATCCAAAACAAAGTAGTAAATTTTATTTAGCGTTCTGCCGTCCGGACTCCTCCACGTCCATCTTCTGCGGACTTTCTTGTAAAAGAAGCTATACATTTCAGTAGCGTGACACCTCGATCATTTCTACCTGGACTGCCAAAGTTTCCAAGAACAGATTTTAGTCCAATTTTGACATTGAAGTTCCCGCATAAGATGGTAAAGTTTGCCGGATTTTGTTTAAATGCTCTGGCCACGTCGTCATAAAACATATCTACTTGTTCATCGTTGCGGTCGAAACTCGGTGCATAAATCTGAATAATTTATAAGTTGTATCAGGTATTAAGTCGTAAAATTAAATATGCTATTCTTGTAGGTATTGCCTCTATGGCAACAATATATTCCGCTAGTTTCTGAAATATAAGAGCAAAAAATTCTCATTATATTGCTAATTAATAGCCACCCAGAGAGCAGCATATTCCTGGACAAAAGAACATAATCTGTCCGGCACTAGTTGAACATGACAACATTTTCTTACCAATGTTGCATGTAAAATAGGGTTTGATGAAAAACTTTGTCAAACAACAATTTCCCAATATCATCGATGCAAAAATTAAAGAGAATATTTTTGTAGGATCCCAAATTAATCTATTAATGCGAGATACAGAATTTAAAAAGGCTCTCAGCGACGTAGAACGTTCTGCTTGGAATGCTTTTAAAGCGGTAACACAAAACTTTTTGGGAAATACAAAACCTGAAAACTACAAGGAATTGTCGGTGAACTTCTTAGGAGTTATCAAGGATTAGGTTGTAACATGAGCTTTAAAATACACTTCTTAGATTCCCACTTGGATTTTCCTCCGTATTTGATGACGTTAGTGATGAGCAGGGAGAACAGTTCCATCAAGACATTGCCGCTATCGAAAAACGTTACCAAGGGAAGTGGAACAGCGAAATGCTTGCTGATTACTGCTGGACACTGATATCAGAAAGTTTCACAGCCCCATACAAAAGGAAAGTGAAAAAAAAAACATTCTAATTGTAATGCAATAGTGTACCTATTAGTTAATATGCGTAATATCTTTTATTCATTCTATAAGTTAATTTTTTCAAAACCTGACCTGCTAGAAGTAATTTGTTTTTAAGATTGTAATTAGAAATAGAAAACAAAAATAAATTGTATATAGATAGTAAGGAAAAAATAAAAAGTTAAAAATTTGCTGACCAGTGTTATTGATTGTTAAATGCGTATTTTAAGCTGCTGATTAAATTGTTTCCGTAAAATGCCTTTTTGGCATTTCTTTGTGGCGTTAATACCGAACATGAGCATGTTTCGACTTTATTTTGAATAAACCGAAGCGTGACAATAGATAGACCAATTAACTGTTTGTGAGATCGCCAAAATGTACTTACTACCATATATGCATCTCCTATAGTTTCCACTTTGTAGACGTCGTAGTTTCCAATAATGGAATCAAAGCAAGTATAGAGATCATTTAAGAAATCGACCACCTAAAACAGTTATTAAAGTTTTTAGACATTTTTAGTTACAAACAAATTTAAATGAAAAAAATTGCATGAAGAGGTTTAATTTAGAATATGTACGAGCTCATATTAGACAAAAATTTGGGACTTCAACGAAAGAAACATAAAAAGGCTTAAAGTTTCAGAAACGGATTATTGGATGCGAGCGTGTAGAATATACAGACTTCATTATATCTCAAATGAAAAGAAAGAAGAAAGAAAAGAAAAGTGACGGGGGAATAGAATCTAATGTAATGAATACGAAGAGGAAGACCAAGGAGAATTTGGAATTACAAGGTTAAACAAGCAATGAAATATGGAGGGTTGATGGAAAGAGATTGGATGAACCGCAAAAGATGGAATCCGGGAAGTGAGAGGTGGCGACAACCGTAGTTGGCTCACTTAATATTAATTTTCTTCTCCTAGGAACCGACAACAATTTCTACCATATTGCGAGTATTAATGGTTAATTCTAATTTACATTTTTACCTCAAGAGGAGTGCTCTCTGCGGACATAGCTGTAAATCCAACGATATCGCTAAAGTAAATGGTAACACATTCGAATCCTTCCGCTTCTACTTTATTGCCACGTTTTAGCTGTTCAGCAACAGGCCTTGGCAGCATTTCATGCAGGAGAGCATCTATAAGTTTTGTAAAGGCTTAAGATTTAATAACACACATAATAATTGTAAGCAGAAAACTTCTTTATAGGATTTGTAAATTTACAAGCAAAACTGTAATTGCAAAATAAATCAAATATTTTGTTTACAATGGTCGTCCATTGTCGTGGAGATTAAAGATCAGGGCCGCCAGAAATTATGAAGAATAAAGTTGTTTAAACTGCCTAATAATAGTGTATACTGTATGTTCAAATAAAAAATACATAAGGTTTGGCCATGGAAAATAAAATTACTGTCTTTGCATGCTTTACAATTCATTAACTGTCAATTCAATATTATGCCTATGTAATAAATAGGTTGCACTAAAAAATTTTGTTTGCGTCCTTACGTTGAAAACGACGTAAACGAAAAGTCTAGGATACTTCGCCGTCGCCGATTTGCCGTAAGTACAATTCGCTGTCGCTGATTCGCCGTCGCCGATTTGCCGTAGATACAATGCCGTCGGCAAATGCGCCACCGGCAAATTTGCCGTCAGAACATTCGCCGTCAGCGGATGAATGTTTAAATAAATATAAATACTATTTTCAATTCAGTAACATCAATTTCATGGATCAGAAAGATAACAAATTATTTCTTTATTATTTAAGCACTTCAATAGTCATAGTTAGAAATATTCTTAAGCGATTTAAAATAAATGCAGGAAGTATTAAATAAATATTATTTGGTTAAACTGTGGTCATTTAAATTCAACAAAGAAATACAATTACAGATTATTTATTTATTATTTAAGCACTTAAATAATACAGTTTTTCAAGATACATTTATGAATACTAATATTTATTTGTTCCAGTCGCTGTTTTACCGAAAGACAAAATGCCGATAAAAACTGTGAGTAGCGACGGCGAATCGCGTAGACGGCGAATTGTACCTACGGCAAATCGGCGACGGCAAGTTGTCTCATTTCCCGTAAACAAATCATTCTATACAACACAGTAATTTTAAGTATTTCTGCTGTATGCAGCAAGTAAACACCATTGTTTCGTTTGCTTTAAAGAACTGCATAAACGGATCTCTGGCAAAATAAGCACTGTTCAAACGGAAACTGGCCAACTCAAGAATACTCAATTGAGGTGACGCCTTTGGTAGATGCATGAAATACAGGTAGGCCATCATAATGTAAATCACTGGATTGCCAATTTGATTAATGAATTATTGTAAAATACAGTTAATTTAGTTTTTAAAAGCCTTACCTGTTTTCTTTTTTTCTTCTTGCAGCTGATCAGTTCTCTCATCAACCAGAGCTTCTAAGTTATTAGCATATTTTTCCATCATTGCCATCATGTTATCGAAGATGTTAGGTTTCCTGTTGTAATATTAATTTATGTACATTAATAAATACATTTATCTCAGACAAAGAAGACAATAGTGGTTTATTATACAGTCCGTTATACAAAATAGCCTGAAGCCATATCAACTTTTTTATGCAATTAACATCCAATAAACATGGAAGCACTGGCATGGTTAACTAAGGCTTAGAAGAAGTCTGACTAGTAACAAGACCGTTCGTTCTGCAGTATGTCGTAAAGCGTTGGTAGTGGGTAACCTTTTTTAGCAATAAAATTTTCCATTCAATTTATTTTCAACTAATGAAGTTGTATTTACATGAGACGGGTTTTTAATAAAGCAGTATTTGAACATTGAACATATGGGTTGATATCGTCGGTGATCATCTCATTGGGTCACATAGTCTTCCTCATCGTTTAAATGGATCTGACTACTTGCAAGGAGACCTGTTTCAGGACGTACCATTGGCTATACAAGATGACATGTGTTTTCTTAACGGTGCTTTACCGATTAGAATGGATGATGTAAATGGAGGGCTAAGTAGTAATTTTTCCCAACGCTGAATAGCACGAAACTGAAAAGGTTTGTGGCCAGCGTATATCCCAGATTTAAACCATGTGATTTATTTTTAGAATTATATAAAACAGTTGGTGTATTCTACATCCATCTACCTGTCCAGTGGCACTATAACTTCTAACAGACCTTAGCCTCTTTATCGTCGCCTCCACTTGCCTATATCCTTAGCTTTGTCTTTCCATCTCTACCTGCCTCTTGTTTTAGTGTCTTCTATTACTCCAAGAAAAATTTGAAGTGGTACCCGTTCCGCTTTTATTTGTACCAGGTATTCGGCTCACCTTATTGTATTCTATCTGAGTCTTAACATAACTATTATAGTTCAACTTGTATTGTCTCCTCCATAATGTTGTTCATTTGTTTTGAACCTTATATGTTCCGGAGAATTTTGCTTCCAAAAATGTGTCAGTGTTTTGGGCTTACCTTTTCCTTATTACATGCCATACTAGAATTCTTCTGATTTTATCGAATGATTTTATAAAGATTGTATATACATGCATAATGTTACATTAGACGTAGAGTGCAGAATTACACAGATGCGATGCATTAATTTTTTATCCTGTTATTGTAATAGACTAATAGTAGATATTTACTTACATTCCTTTACGTAGAGGTCGTAATTTGGTTCTCAAGCTTTTAAAATCTGGTCGTTCATCAGGATTTTCTGACCAACAATCTTTTAGACAATCACGAACAACATCGATGGTGTTGTCCAAAGAATCCAACGATGGTCTAAAATAGGAAATAAATAATAATAGAATATTTTGTTATTCAAACTTACATACAATAAATCACATTTTTACTCAAATTTTAAGGATTTTAATTACTTCTGTTTATTTTGTAACATTAAATAGCAATAATAAAAATAAAAACAAAATGGTGTACCTAAACAAGGCTCTAGCAACCAATCATTTATAAACCGCAGTGATTATGAATTCATATCAAGAAGATTAGATATTAGTCAGCTCCTTATTTTATTAATCGCGAGACAGTATGATTTTATCTGGCTTGAGCATTTGCAGTTGTAAAGTTCAAATTTTACCCTATGAAGCTGCACGACACGAGAGCGAATTTCAATCATAGTTAAATGTTTTAGTAAAGTCGTTTCCTTTTGTTAAATTTTGGTGGTTTGATATAATCTATTGTCTGTTGCCACGTTTGTTGGTACTGCGATTCTCTTTGTTAGTATTTTATGATTTGTTTTTGTAGTAGTATTTAAAAAACAAAATTTAAGATTTTGTAATAATTACGAGCTACAGCAACGTTTTACTTGCATTATTTCAATTTTTAGTTAAACTGCCAAATCAGATAAAGTAATCTAACCTCTGATGCTGTATTGCATCGCGCCCAGTCCAGAGCAGAGACTTATGTTTAGCGGTTGGTATGACAAAAGATGTGAACGAGCTAGTTTTGGATTGTGGATTAAAAAGGAGGGTGGGCAAAGTTCACAAGTAATAATGCCTCGGATGGACCAATGGTACAACTTATGAACTCCAACTTCCCCCTGGCTCCTGTTTAAGCCATCGAAACCCAGTTGATGACTTTCAGAATATTAGCTGGCGAGGTAATGCCAAACGCCAGAGTGTAACCGCAGTAACATAGTATATGCTCTACAGTCTCTTCTTCACGATTACATCCACGACAAGCAGGGCTGTCTACCAGCCCCATCTGGAATACGTATATGTTTAGTCGGCGGTGTTTGAATGAAAAGGTAATAATGGTTGGTAAGCTTGCCGTAGACAGTTGCTAATGCTATTTGACCGTTTTTTTGTTAGACGACAGCCTGCGATGTTGACCCATCAGTTAATATGATTTCTCAGGTTCGATTGATGTATTAGGGTATGGCTGTAACGGAGAAAGGTAACATTGGTTCCAGTTCTCAGCGAATCTGATCCAAACGTAGCCTCGCTAGTTCATCTGCTTCATTATTAAGTTACCATCGTGTCCTTTGACAAGTTCAACGATATTGTTCTCGATATCGAAACCAACACTTGTCGATACTGAAGAAACAGCTATGACGTAAGTAATCTTGTAACTGTTCAGTGCTACCAAAGTCGCTTTAATGTTGATTGATATCCGTATAACTTTTCCGTTGACGTTCTTATCAGCTCTTGCCATAGCTCTATGCACAACTGGCACCACCTGGAAGAAAGTCCCAAACCAGAACCATGTTTGGTTTTTTACCCGATCATAAAACTAGATACGTCGGGTGTAAAATCTGCACTTGCATCGATTATACCACCGAGGTGCTTCGTAAGCGATAGCTTCACCAAGGTTGCGGACACCTACTCACTTTTTGTCCCATAGTTTCTACAAAACCAAGCTTCTATGGACGCCATAGGAATTAAATGCATAGCACCCGTCACACACTCACACCAAGAAGACAGGATTGGGGGTCAAAATAGCGCCTCCAAAAATAGCGCCGCCAAAAATAGCGCTATCAATAATAACGCCCCCAGTAAAAATAGCGCCGGGCAAACATTTCGCCTGTCAAAATAGCGCCTGCAAAAATGTCGCCAGCACAAATAGCGCCGTCAAAAATAGCGCCTTCAACAATGTCGCAAGCAAAAATAGCACTGTTAAAATGTCGCCGGTAAAAATAGCGGCGGTCAAAAATGTTGCCGCTAAAAATAGCGCCGTCAAACGTCGCATTACAAATACTTTGCATTTTGATGAAAGTTTGATTTAAGGATTACACAAATTAAATAAAACTTTTATCAAAATGCAAAGTATTTGTAATGCGACGTTTCTTAAGGCGTTAATTTTGATGCGCTATATTTGCCGGCAACATCTTTGAACGGCGTTATTTTTGCCGACGACATTTTTCACCGGCGCTATCTTTAGCGGCGCTATTTTTTAAAAGTGCAATTTTTATCGGCAACTTTTTTCTGCCGCTATTTTCGCTGGCGCTATTTTTGACAGCGCTATTTTTGACGGCGACTTTTTTGATGCAGTTATTTTGCCGGCTTTATTTTTGACGCGCTATTTATGTTTCGACTTTTTTGATGCAGCTATTTTTGCCCGCGCTATTTATGACGGCGACTTTTTTGACCGGCGTTATTTTTGACGGAGCTGCTTTTGCCTCGGCTATTTTTGACGGCGTTGTTTTTCCCGGCGACATTTTTGAGGGCGCTATTTTGCCTGCGACTATTTTGACGGGCGCTATTTTTATAGGCGCTGTTTATGCACGCGGCGGTTTTGCCTGGCGCTATTTTGACTGGGCGCAATTTTTTATAGCGCTATTTTTGGAGGCGCTATTATTGTAGCGTTATTATTAGTGTATACCGTAAGACAAACAAGTCTTTGAACGTGCCCAATGTGTGATGCTGCTGTAGCCCGTCTGACCCTGGGCCACCAGACATTGGCACCATAGCATAAGATAGATCTAATGACAGCGGTGCAGGAGAATTGGTGTTGGTTCATTCCCCGTGAAGGGGCGGGGCCGCTCGCTATAGGGGTCTTTCGGACTCCGCACGGAGTCCTAAGTCTCTCTCCAGCCGAGAAAGAATGGTAAGGATGGGTTAGAACAAGGAATTTGGATAAAGGAGGTTGTTCCGCGGAAAGTACTGTCCCAGTTTTCACCTTGTTGGCTCTTGAAAACCGCGAGAAAAACCTGAACCAGGACAGTCCGGGAATCGAACTCAGGGCCTCCCGAATAAAAGGCGGACGCGTTAACCGCGGAGCCACCTCTCTCGGTTGACAGCGGTAGAAGCATAGGGTGATTTTTAAAGGTAGGCCCCAGATCTGCCCAGCTGGTTCCTAATTCCTTAATGAGAAATGATTGCTTTCGGGAGTTGTGCAATTTTTATCTTGGTTTCTTAGTAATATTTTTCTAATAAACATATTTATTTCATATTTTTACCTTCATTAAGTAATTTAAACAAATGTAAACTGAGCTAATGAAATTATTAAATAAATTCATATTTTGTTATAAATATTGCAAAACATGGCAGATATTTAATATTTTGCCATCTCGGTCAATAAAGAAATGTCTACATTACTCGTGAAATTTCTTAACAACCAATTTTCGAGACCACAACGTATTGATAATTTAATGAGCTCTTGTTACATTATCCTAAAGTATATTATACACACATGGATCTATACATTTGCACATTTTGTCGGAACGATTTGAAATTCTTCTTGACCTAATTACAACTCCCCCAAGAAGGATCGCTAAAATCATTGATTTTCGAATATCTCGAGCTTAGATTAAAATAATAAACTTAACATTTTGTACATAGGCGTTATTAGCAACATATGCATGTCCGAAAAAGATCCGACTCAGAACACCATTTTAAATAACATATTGGAAATCTGATAAATTTCGTTAACGGACGTTGCCGTTTTTGCAAATTTTTCCAAAATCGTCGACTGCTTTCAGGGCACCAACTATAACGAAACATTTATACTATAGATCTGGCTTGTGATACATGTTTGCGCTGATTTCAAGTTTGATATAAGGTTTTTAAAAAAACAAGCAAGGAACGGTTTACGGCCTGCAGGCCTAGAACTATAACAGCGCCTTTGCAGTTGAGTCCTTTCTATTCAAATGCACTCACACTTTCGTTCACAGTACTTTATTGCGACACTATCACTTCGGCGTTTGTTCTTCCTAAGTTTGAGCACAACGCAGCCTTCGCTACCGGTAGTAATCTTATTGAAACAAATGGAATAGGAACCGTTCTTTTCCCAGCTGATAACATTGGCCACAATATTTGAACGCTCATGAACTGGGGCTATGGCTTCAATTACTTCAAGTGGAAGAATACAAAGAAAAATTTAAGATTAAACATAAAAAATAAGGGGGAAGCGAATATTCGTAGTTACATAGTTACATGAATGTAATAATAAGAAGAAATGAATAATCCAGATGAAGTTCATCCATGGTAAAATGGTATGGACATGTAGAGAAAATGCCGGAGGAAAGATGGCCAAAAAACATACTCCACTGGTCTCTTCTTCTTCTTCTTCCTGTAGCTCCAGAGGAGCGAAGGGCGCCCGAATGGCGTTTCTAAAGCGAGGTGAATGGCAGGGTTGCTAGGCTTGCGCATCGTTGTTGTTGATATTTTCGGTACCAGGTTCTTCCACTCTTTTTTGTCCTGTTATAAATTTAGCTTGTCCCCATGACTTGTTCTGTAGTTGAAGGTCTTTAGCAACATTTCTTTTATATGTGCCCTTTGGTCTACCTCTCTTCCGTTTTCCTTGTGTATTAAAATCCAGTGCTTGCTTTGTGATGTTACTGGTTGGTTTCCGCAGTGTATGGCCTATCCATTCCCATCGCCTTTTCTTAATTGTTATTTCAATCCTTTCTTCTTTTGAGATTTGCCACAGCTGCTGGTTTGTTATGTTTTCCGGCCAAAATATGCGATGTATATGCCTAAGGCATTTGTTTATAAACACTTGTATTTTATTCACCACTTGTTTATTAATCGACCACGTTTCCGCACCATATAACAGCACACTTTTAACATTTGTGTTAAAAAGGCGTAGCTTGGTTGTTGTTTTGATGTTTTTCGTGCTCCAAATTTTCCTTAGCATGTTGAATGCCGATTGTGCCAAGGCTATTCTTATCTTGATGTCTTTCTGTGTGCCCCCGTTGGTGTCCAGCATGCAACCTAGGTATCAGAATTCGTTGACTTTTTCTATATTAGATTCTCCAAGTGTGATATTAGTTTCATCTTGGTTACTTGTTGTGAGTATTTTTGTTTTCTTCCCATTTATTTTAAGACCGACCTTCTCTGCTTCGGATTTTAGTTTGTCGAGTTTCTTTTGCATTGCTTTTCCATTTGTTGTTAGAAGGCAGATGTCATCCGCGAATTCTAGGTCTTCCATTTTAGTGAACATGTCCCAGTTAATCCCGTTCTTTTCACCTCCCTTGAGACTGAATCGAACGCTTTTTCAAATTCGATAAAATTTACCCATATGTTCTGATCGTTCTCTGATGTTTGCTCCAGGATAATCCTTAGAATGCAGATGTGGTCGATGCATGAACGTCTCTCCCTGAACCCTGCTTGGTTTTCTCTAAGTTTAGCATCTATAGCTGCTTTCATTCGTTTTGACATCATCTTAGTCATTATTTTGCTTGCTGTTGATAGTAACATTATGGGTCTAAAGTTTTCACAGCGAGTGAGGTCGCCCTTTTTAGGTATTTTTATTATCATTCCCTGTGGCCAGTCCTCTGGTATGTTTTCACCGTCCCACACTTTGTTTATTAGGATATGATTTATCTCAATTGTATGCTCTTTGTCTGTTTTTAATAGTTCCGTAGGAATCTCATCTATGCCTGGTGCTTCACCACTTTTCATTTCGCTCAGTGCTTGTTCAATTTCTCCCTTGCTGAACTTTTCTTCGCGTGTATCTAGTTGTTCAATTACCATGTCGCTATTCACTTCCTGTGTGTTTCCTTTTGTCTTGTAGATCTTCGTGAAATGTCTCGCCCATCTTTCCATCATTTCTTTGTCTGTTCTGTAGATTTCTCCGTTTTCTCCTCTGAGTTTCGTTATTGGTTTGTTTTTCCTTCCATTGATCTGCTTTGTGATATTGTATAGGACTTTCATATCTTTGTTATGAGCTGCCATTTCTGCTTTTTCCGCTAGGTTTTCTATGTATGCTCTTTTGTCTTGTCTTGCTCTTCTTTTTACTTCTTTGTTCTTGTCCCTGTATTTTCTTTCGAGTTCCTTTCTTGCTTCTTCGTTTTTCATGTTTAGTATTTTCATTCTTATCTGCCGTCTTTCCTCGATTGCGTTTATTGTGTCTGGGTTTATCCAGGGTGTGTTTATTCTTGTTGCGTATCCGAGGGTCTCTAAGGCTGTCTTTTGGATTGTCTTTTTGTATTTTAACCATAGATTTTCAACTGACAGATCTTTTAGATCGTCAATCCTCCCTGTATTTTCTCTCAGTTTCTCCTGGAATTGAATTTTTTGTTCTCTTCTACTACTTTTAGTTTCTCAAAGGTGTATTTGGGTCTCGTTGCTATGTATTTATTGTTTTTTAAGCTTAATTTTATCTTTGCTCCGACGAGGTAGTGGTCGGCCGCTATGTCCGCACCTCTCTTTGCTCTTACATCTCGTAGTGCGTTTTTCCAGTGCTGTTATTATATGGTCTATTTGGTTTTTAGTTCTTTCATTTGGGGATACCCATGTTGCCTTGTGGATATCTTTGTGTTTAAACAGAGTGCCGCCAATTATTAATCCGTTTATCTTGCAGAATTCGATAAGTTTCTCTCCATTTTCGTTCATAGTTCCTAACCCTTGTTGTCCCATGACAATTTCATTTCCTCTATTGTTGCTACCCACCTTGGCATTCAGCTCCCCTATTAGAATTTTTGTGTCCCTGCGGTAGTTACTTTGTATACTCTCCCATGTATCTTGCATTTGTTCGTAGAATTCGCGTTTGGTATCTTAGTCTTTGTCGTTTGTAGGGCTGGACACGTTTATAATAACACAGTTTCTAATTTTACCTCTAAATCTTGCCCATATTATCCTTTCCGATATGCCTTTCCATTCCATTAAGCTGTTTTCGTTGTTTTGTCAATCATTGTCATCACTCCTTTCTCTGTTCGATTGGATTCTTCTTCTAAGCCAGAGTACAGTAACATGTGTCTGTTTGTTCACGTTGTTCTTCCGTTTCCCTTCTATCTAGTTTCGCTTAGTCCTAAGATTTTTATGGTGTATTTTGACATTTCTCTTGCTACCTGTCCTGCTTTGCTAATTTCGTGCATGGTTTGAACATTCCAGCATCCAGTATAAAATATTTTATTATTTTCTATCTCGTTTATTTCATTTGTTGTATACGTGTACGTGTCCGTTGCCGTTTTTGTCATTTCTTCTCCTCCTGTGTGGGGGGCTAGTTTTTTGCTGCTCTACTTGATGTTCTCGTGATTTTGACTAGTTCATCTCTTAGCTCGTCCTCCTTGGTCGGTGTTCTTTGGCTTACTTTTCTCGTTACTCCTCTCCCCCTTCGTCTACGTTTGTGTTTGTTTGTTCCTTCTGTGTTGAATTGTTTCATTCTCCCGCATTTCTAGCTGAGTATACTTTCCCGTTTACTATTAGCTTATTGTATTTGACCGTTGCTTTATGTCCATTGTTTCTCGCTCTTTTCATCTGTTCTATTAGTTCTCTCCGTTGTATCTGTACTTCTTTGGGAAAATCTTCGTTTATGCTCCATCCAGTATTCTACTGGTCACCAGGAGGAAAGCGAAGAAGAGGCAGACCACCCCTAAAATGGAAAACTCAGGTCAACGTTATGGAATAAAGAGAGCTGAAAACGGAGAATTGGGAAAATAGACAATTATGGAAGTTGAAGACCACCAACCCATAGAGGAAAAGTCAGAGAAGTAGAAGAAGTTCACACAACTGCCTATACCTGAAGTAACTTAAGGAAGTACTGATATTCTCTGAAAAATAGCATGGCACCTCAAGGCAAACATACCAAATTGGTCTTAAACAATGAAGGGAATTCACACCATTGGTGATGTGGAAATCATCGGTGATGGTACCCCGATATTGGATCTATAGCCCAGTGACATGACATGCATTTTGTCAATCTTAAAATAAATTTGTGGCATATGTAAAACGCAGAACAACACTCCTATCGTAACATTTGACCAACCAGTTTTTTGGAAACCTTCAGTCATTCATAACGGTAGTAAATTCAAGTCTGAATGGAAGACTGAGTTCTTTAAGGGAGTTGTTTTAAACACTTACGAAGCTACTTGATGCCAAAGGAACTTCAATGGATACTATTGTAATTAGTCAATATAGAACCATTTTTCCGTTTCTTTACCTTCACTTTCTCACCCTTCATTGATAACAGACTAAATGTTTTCAAACGAAAAAAAAAATCATCAGCCTTAAAAAAGTAGTCTAGAAACATGTGCCACACCGATATTGAAAAAAATATAAAATGTCATATAGTAGCCTTTTTTTGGCAGCCATTTTGAAAATTTGCCGGATTTTGGATATTGTGTACAAAACATATGTTTACTAATACCTGCAAAGGAATTTTTTTATGTTACATTTTCTACAGGGTTACGCCTCCTTTACCAATATACAGGCTGTTTCAAATTCGAGCCCCACCATGGGGATCTCGCTTATTTGAAGAGATAGAGAGTTGGTTAAATCGAGGCAAAGTTGCCAAATTTTATGCCTAACAATAATCTGTAAAGAAATTTAAAGTAGTCACTCTGGTTTTCCAGATATCTGAAAAACACTGAAATTTTGGATTTTTTATTCTTGACTATAACGCATTTATCATTTATGCTACATATTTCTAGTTCACGCATTTTTAGAACACTTTTTTATGCTGAATTTGAATTGTTTATCAGATTTGGTGTAACTGTTACCATTGTTCATTTTTGACTGTCAACTTTTTTTTTCTTATGGTTGGTATTTAAAATTTTGTCATATTTGGATAGAGTTTTCAATTCTGATTTCAATGATGTGTCACACTTTGCATTTTGTTTAAGTTTTGAGCATTTTATTACAGAAAATAAAAATTTCATAAGAGTGCCATGGAACGACAACGTCATTTAATTTATTTTGAGAAAATTCTAGTAGGCTATGAACTGATGGAAGTAAAACAAAACACTTCTCTTATTTACTTTTACTTTTAGATACATTAAGTATGCGAAAATTTCAGGAAACTTTGTTTTGAGCGTAGGCGGCCGGTTAGGTTATTTTTTACAAAAACAAATGAATGACACAGTTACTATCATACACAATTTACTAAAAATTCCACTTGCAGTTTTTATGTTTGCAACTGACATAACAAATTTGAATAACAGGTTAAATAAACACAACAGACAACACTACAACTACACTAATACGAACAATTATTAAATGAATGTTAAACCTTTGTAAAACATGCTCAGAAGCTCGTCTAAAATGAACACTCTAATATGCGTGTTAGTAACTGTGTCATTCGTTTGTTTTTGTAAAAAAATAACTTCACCTGCTGCCTACGCTCAAAACAAAGTTTCCTGAAATTTTCGCATACTTATTGTATCTAAAAGTAAAAGTAAATAAGAGAAGTGTTTTGTTTTACTTCCATCAATTCATAGCCTACTAGAATTTTCTCAAAATAAATTAAATGACGTGGTCGTTCCATGGCACTCTTATGAAATTTTTATTTTTTGTAATAAAATGCTCAAAACTTAAACAAAATGCAAAGTGTGACACATCGTTGAAATCAGAATTGAAAACTCTATCCAAATATGACAAAATTTTAAATACCAACCATAAGAAAAAAAAAGTTGACAGTCAAAAATGAACAATGGTAACAGTTATACCAAATCTGATAAACAATTCAAATTCAGCATACAAAAGTGTTCTAATAATGCGTGAACTAGAAATATGTAGCATAAATGATAAATGCGTTATAGTCAAAAATAAAAAATCCAAAATTTCAGTTTTTTTCAGATATCTGAAAAACCAGAGTGGCTACTTTAAATTTCTTTAGAGATTATTGTTAGGCATAAAATTTGGCAACTTTGCCTCAATTTAACCAACTCTCTATCTCTTCAAATAAGCGAGATCCCCATGGTGGGGCTCGAATTTGAAACAGCCTATATTTTACGTAGTTTGGTCTGTAAAATAATATTTCGTTGTTAAATAAGCGCCCTTCTTTAGGGGGCTGTAACTTGGCTGGAAAACGTTTTCGGAGATATGTTCATTTCGACTTTTTTCGCTTAATTGAGTTGTATCGTAAAACACTACCCGAAAGTGTGTCGATGGAGTTCAAATACCGTACAAAGATAAATGACAAATATTATTTACCTAAAAGGAGTACAGCCTGTATATATAACGCGACGTAATATTTCAGCATGTGAAAGACCAGTCTCCCCAAATGGGCCTTGACGTCCATGTAATTCATAGAGAATTATTCCAAAAGAATACACATCCCCCTTTTGTGTGCCACATGAAGAATTTCCTGTGATGTATAATTCTGCACTTCGTAGTAATTCCGGAGCGCGATAAAGAAGCTCTAAATAACACTTTTTCTATTGTATCTATTACAATAACCCTGTTCTGTTTATATCTTACTTCTACATTTTTCCATGACTTTGTTAGCGTCCTTTAAAGACGGATCTTCTTCGCCTTTTTTAAATTCTCGCAAACCAAAATCTGAAAGCTTTACAACCCATCTGGAATCTACTAAACAGTTTCCCGTATGCAGCGCTCCATGAAAGCGCACAGGAGAATCGTGTAAATAAATCATGCCCTGAGAAACAAAACATGTTTTACAGAGGTAAATTGTTTTAGTTAAGAAAATTACATACCCTCAGTATATCTCCCACTAGTGAAGCGATAAACATATTGTCTAACTTAACGTCTTCATTTTCCAAAATATCCTGGAATGAAAACAAGTTTACTGGTTGAAACTTAATTCTCAATCGAATTTTGTTTAGAAAAAAAACAACAATTATTAACTGTTTTTAAAACTATTAAAATAACCCACATATGTTAAGATAAAAAAAAACTAAACCTGCTTCTAGTAGGCAACAATCGGCGGTCAAGCAATTTAGTTTTATGCCTTTCTTTGTCGTCAGTGGCGTAACTACCACGAGGCAGAGGGGGCAACGGTCCCCGGGCCCAAAGCCTAAGAGGGCCCTTTTCAATAAAAATTTTTGATCTTCGACAGTTTACTTTTATATTCAACAAAAAACATTTTAAATTCCATGTAAGTAAGTATGTACTTATACAATGAAAAATACTGAAGTGAGATTATATTTAGTAATAACACAACACCCACATTTTTTTGTACCGACCCAGACATATTAACTTCAAAAAATTTAAGATTTGCTTATCTTAGTAAGACACGGCTTTAATATATTTATTTTCATTTACTAGACTGTAAATAATGTTTTTCCTATTGAAGAAGTTGTTCTTATTATCAATAACTTTATTATTAAAGTTTTTTGAGGATGGGACCAGGACCCTTCAGGTAATTTGGCCCCAGGCCCAAAATCTGAAGTTACGCCACTGTTTGTCGTGTTATTATTACCCAATTTTTAATAATTAAATACCTTAAGACTTCCTCTCGTACAATATTCGGTTAAGATACACACATTGGGAGGGTCTGTGCAAGCACCAATGAAAGTGTTTAAATTGTCATGATGAAGATCACGCATCTGTAAATAAAATATTTGCAATATATTGATGTTTTAAGTTTAATATTGTTAGCTATAAAAGTAAAAGTCTAATCATGATGCCGAGTTTGACGCCAATCGAAAAAAAAATTAAAAAAAAAAAGAAAAGAACAGGATAACATCGTTTGTAGAGACAAATCGTTAAGTAATTATCGTATATTGCCAACCAAATATTTTACAAATTTTTATTTATATAATCTAAAATTGCTTTCTGTCATAATTCTATTCAGATTAATAAATTTGGACAGTATTATATAGATGATGTTCTGTGACTCGAGATTCATAGCTTAAGGGAGTTTTAATTAGGTCAATTAGAGAAATCAATTTCTGGTCCTACGAGGTTCGTTTCTTCTTTGCACCGTGGAATCCATAATACGTTAGACAAGTTCATTCGTACACTTTTACATGCTACAGAAAAAGTAAGCGAGAGGTACGAAATCCGGTGAATTAGATGGCGTGCTAGTCCGAAGTTGTGATAATTGCAATTTAAAACAGACTAAATGGGTAATATTACCAAAGTATGAAAGAGTTCGGTGGATTTGAGAGACGCAATTTCAAATGACATTTTTCAACATACTTGTTAGCATGGTAACAAAATAGTTACCTGATTGTACTACGTTTGTACGGCATGTAAAACCTATAGTATTGCAAAGGTTGAGTTTTGGCCACATTTTTATAACAGACTTTCTTACTGCAATTGACTTAATTAACACGCTCTTAAAATATGGACCTTGAGCCATGAGACACCCCATCTACATAATTAAAAACCTAAATAAAAATTAGAGGGATTGAAATAGCATTTCGAATTGCCCTCATGTCATGGTGTTAAATGAGAAAGTCAGAAGCATGCTTCTTATTGCATTGTGCAAGTACGACAGTATTGTTCAAGATGACGTGTACGATACATTACCTCAGATATTACCAGCAGAATGGGAAGAAGTAGATGTATATGTAATAACGTGTAAAATTTTAGACCAACATTTTGTACCGCAAGCGAATAAAGCGTACGTACATAATATGTTCTATAATTTGCGGCAAGTGGTTGATAGGTTTACATCAAATTTGTTGATAAGAAACTACTGGAAAAAGGTAATAACTTAATATCAGATAAAACTGTCGAGAGCTTTACATTCGGATGATGATGGGGGTGGAGTCATTGGAAAGGTTTCATAAGCTTTTTAAAATAAATAAAAAACATTTTCTAGACATTCAATTACAAGTTTCAGTTAACCCAAACGTACCAGCGGTATAACGACATCCTAGACGGATTCTATGCAGTTTGCGAGTTATGTAAAAAAAGTTACAAGAGTTGTTGGGTGCTGACATTATACAAAAACGTAGTAAACTGACATCAGATTTAACCCAAGAACACACCAACATCAGCAGCTGAAAGACTGGATGCTAAAACATCTAAAAAGTGCATAGAAGGAGAAGACTGTTGGGACTTCAAACAAAAAATAAAGCTCTCCAAGACACGCCAGAAAGACTAGAAAGGGACTCTATGCCAAACCAAATCTAAATGGCGTATCATATCTGCAGAAAATAAAGACTGAAATAACGACGAAATAATTAATCAGTAGAACTGAAGAAATAGTTGGAAAACAAATAGAAACACATATGAAGAAATAACAGAGCTAGGGCAATAGAAACAAAAAGTTCAACAATTAAACGGTGAAATGAACGATTTACCAATACTTCTGGAACCTTTCTGAGAAAAGGAAAAAAGAAGTTTCATGCAGAAACTCCATTTTTACATGATGAATTTCGTCAAAGAAAACAAGCCAACGAAAGATTGACAAGAGAAAAGGAAACAAAGAAGTGAAAGTAATTTAGGTGATGTAAGATTAGAACTTGATTTCAAACAAGAGAAATTGCAAGCTTTACCACATGACCTAGATGAATTAACAAATGGCGGAAAACAGAAGGATTTACTATTGTAGGAAAATAAAACATAATCGTAAGCGGCCTTTGCATGACCAGATGAAAAACCAGATAAACACGATAGTCAAGTACAATTTCTAGAGCAAGGCACATCTAGGATTAAAATTGAAATTGGCATCCCAAAGAAAAGAAGGTAAGAGAGAAGCTCACCAACGTGATGAAGAACTAGGAATTAGGTGTAATTGCCGAAACAAATATTAAGGCACTTGAAGCAAAATTAGAAAATAATAATGAAGAGTTTACTAAATTAATGCGTCAAAAAAATAAACTGCCAAAACGAGTAATTACTGATTCAATTTGATTGTACTAACACATCTGGAGATGGGAAAACTCTTCGACGGAAGAATAAGTATTATCCTCGACAGAAGTAATCACGGAGTCGAGATGACTGAATTTGCTAAAGAAGGAACTGATAGTCATACAGTGACAAATTCCTGCCTACTTAAAGACCATGTTTTGAGTTACTTGCGCGGAAATGTTTTTTTGTCGTTAATTCGTAAATTATAGTTTTGATTTAAAAATGAACGGTAACTAGGGCTTATAAAGAATAACAAAAACATGAGAATAACGGCGTTCTTTCTGAAAATATGCAGCATGAAGAATATTAAAATATAGCCTATAAATGGTATTAGTTTAATATAGTTACTTACCATTTTCAGTTCCTTTTTCATTTCTCGAGTGATGTCAATATACTTTTTGGAGACGCGTTTGACAGCAAGTACTCTTCCTTTGTACATTCCGATTTCCGTATATACAGTAGAGTAACGAAACTCCGCATCTGTATTGGAACTTAAAGATACTTGACTAGTACGAACGTAAGGATAAGTCGGCTGTAAAATTCCATTATTATAGGAGAAATGCAGGGTCACTCAAAAGTATGGAATAATGTCTGTGGTGCCGTTAATATTGGTTTTACAAAAAAAAATAATGTTAAAACAAAAGTATTCAATCTATACTTAGTGCGCATCACTATTTATGTAAGAAAAAGGCAATAAAGAAATTGAGTAATATTGAATGCAAAAGTGAAGTCATATAACAATATTATTACAGTAATCATGTTTTCTGCTATCAACCTAACTAGTAATCACGAATTAATTGTATCGACAAATTTTTAGCAGGTACCTATTATAGTAACTATTTATAAATCTCTATACAGTTTAGAGAGTCACATACTAGAAATTAAATTAACTTTACCGGAGTGGTTTTATTTTCAACAGGGTTATTGTTGACTGATTCCTTTAGTTGAATATCTCGATAGTCGACTTTCCATAGTAAACTGTCGAGTTCTTGCTCATATTTCCAATTGCGATACAGTATGCAAACACCAATTACTATTGCTAATAGAATGCCTCCTGTTACTCCAGATGTTATTTCAATTGTGTTCGCTATAAAAAGAACAAATAAGAGCACTTTTTGTATTTTGAATCAAGATTTATGCATTTCAGTTACACTAGCATCTTTACTAATAAAATAATTTTAAGATTGGTGTAACTCGTTTAAGCGCAATAATTCAACAATTTGGGAGTCAGTTAACTTTAATGCGGATGCACGTTTTTGACTTAATTACTTCTAATTTTTGCTGCTGAGGCTATCACCGACGCCAGCGGGTGATCACTACAATGGTTTTTATTAAACAGATAACGCAGGGTGTACTTCCTATAGAGTTTCAACTTTTTGCAGCAGAAAGTTGATATAAGTATCACTTACAAATCAAGTTCTAGAATATGTGTCCCTGGTTCTATTTTTCTCTACACTCGATATATCTACTGTCTTAATGCTAAAATTAAAACAAAACTCATATTTTCTTTGTGACATATATTCTGCAGACATTTGTTCTTAAAATTAGGAATTAATTAAATTTTGCCTTATATAGTTTATATGTACAGCGTTACAAAAGTATGGAAACATGGATGTACCATTTTAACAATTGATTGTACAGACAGAAAATAAATTTAAAAGAAGTGTGTCCGGGGTTTAACACCTTATATCCAAGAAATATCAAGCAAGCCAGCCAAAAAATTTAAAAAAAATGGCTAGTGTAAAGTCTAGACGCCCAAAACTACTGAATGTATACTCGCTATCCATATGGCTATGACCGTCAGCCGGATATTCTAGACTTAGTGCTATAAAAGAATTTTGGAAAAAAATCAACCAGGAAGTTTTAAATGAACTTGACTCTGACCATCTTCCTGTTCATATATCGTTCATCAGCACCCCACAAACAAAACAACCCACTCCTCCACTAATCACTGCGCCGATTCTATGGGATAAATTCCAGACTAACAACTACAGTGTCCAACTAAGTTAGAGTCAACAGAAGATATAGGCAAAGCGGTATCTGAACTTACTACAGCAATAGCGGACAGTGTACAACAGGCAACGTCAAGAATTAAACAATCTCAAAAACCTAAGAACCAATGCACCCCAAACTACATAGCTTAACTTAAAAAAAATAAAAGTCAAACGAGACGAGAATGGCAAAAAACTAAAAACCCAGAGACAATAAGGACACTAAATAGCTTAATACACCGCACTAAAAAAGAGTTGGATGAGTTAAGGATAACCACATACCAAAAATGCATAGCAGATTTAAAGACCGGTGATCCAAGCATGTGGAGAGCCGCTAAGAGAATACTAAAACAGAAAAAAGAAACTCCAAATTTAACTTCAGGATACGAAAACTACAATACAGATGGAGAAAAAGTCGCAACTTTCGCCAGACATCTCGAACATGTCTTTACACCTATAATCACATGTAGCACGGGATACAGGGCACATATAAAATATAATAAACCAAATAGAAAGAAATCTGCCAGTTATTACTGAGCCTATTAAGCCTACAGCAACCTAACAAACTTAAAGCCATAATCACTAAACTCACCATACAAAAATCACATGGGTATGACTTAATACCAAATGAACTCAACAGGAAGGCTCTAGCCTATCTCTCCACAAGGAATTAGAAACATACTGGCATCCTTTTATTTCCGAAGCCAGGAAAAGATAAAAAACTTATTGAAAATTACAGACCCATCAGCCTACTGACATCACCATCCAAACTTTTTAAAAAGGTTATCCACTCTTGTTTGATTAACAAAGTGTCGTCTCTTAACATCCTTCCACCCTCCCCACTTGGCTTTAGGACATATTCAACAATCCACCAGCTGCAACGAATCACTGAAGTAATAGAAACAGGTTTTGAAAACAAATATTATACAACAGCGTTTTTCATTGATGTCGCACAGGCCTTCGATAAGGTTTGGATAGAAGGCTTGAAGAGTAAGCTGCTCCGTACAAACGTACCCAATTACGTCAAAGCAATCGCTTTCTCATTCCTAGAGGGCAGAAATTTTTTGGATGTAAAAATTAACCTTGCAGTTTCCGAAACTAAACACATAAGAGCTGGGGTTCCACAAAGCAGTATCTTGAGACCACTGCTATTTAATATTTACACTTCTAACATACCTGCAGTAAAAACTAACACAAAGCACAACTTTTGCGAATGACACGGCCATAATAACGCAAAGTAGTGATCCTACACAAGCTATCTGTCAATTGCAAAAAACAACTGCGCAAATGTACTCATGGGTTAACAATTGAAACATCCAAATCAACTCCATGAAGAGCTAAACCAAAATATATACACTAAAACGCATTCGTAACCTAACCAACATCAACATGAATAACAACGACATTGAATGGAACCCCACGGATAAAGCAGTGAAATAGTGGATGTTGCGGCAGGAATCGTAGAATCGTTCTTCTTTTACAAAAATTGCAGTACCGGAGTTTTCTTCAATTTTCTGTGATTTCGTCTTGTTCTTTCCTTACTTATTCTATTTTCTAATGAAGATGGATCTAGATCTAATATTTCCCAATTGGTGGATGGGAAGAATCTTTGTTTCTGAATCTTTGTTTCTCCCCGGGGGCCATCTCAACTTCTGAGGTTGGCAATTGACGTGGTGTTGCTAATGTGTTTTCCCAACTTACGAGGGGGGTTAAGGGGAATAGGAATATCTTAGATAATACATAAGGTACGGACTCGACTAAACGGTGCAAATTTCAACACCTTCAAAAAGATACGTTGCAAATTGCGGTTAATTAAACTAGGTTGAATTTGTGTGTGCGTGCTACACTGGCGGTTGGAACAGCTAGAACAACGAGGTACTGGCCTCCCAGCTATTTGTTGCAAACCCACATTTTGTTCTCTATTTTTACTGTTTAAAAATTTTATATAATATAAAATCCAAGAAAACAACATTTTGTTAAGATCGTTAGTTAGTAGTACGATGTTAGTTTGTATTGGCCAAAATGAAACAAATGTTTTCAGAACAGCGAGTAGGGCGGGACCTTGAAGGTTGGAGCGATAAGCCGGGGCATGTACAAAAAGTGACGTCCTAAACGTAACGATAAACGAGCATTGCGAGATAGGAAGATTAAAGGTCTTTCAATAGGGTTACGGAAGCATTAAATAAGTTGCATGCCGTGTGAGTTTGCTTATTATGTATACGGGATAGTTTGTTCCGAATTGCCACAAAAATGGCTACGGACAATTCGTTAAACAGTTTTATCGAGTTGATTAATCAAAATAATTTGACTTATAATATTAAAATAAAGTGTTACAAGAATGTTTAATAAAAGATCATATGATTTAGCAAATCGGTTGTGCGGGTTAATGTACGTAACACATTTTTTTTGTTAAATTTGTTTGATAATAAACGCCCCGGAAAGTGACTCTGTCTCGATTTTAAGGGGAATTACCTACGTTAAGTATCTTGGCAAAAAAGTAAAAAGACACAAAGTAAGTGAAAGACATTTAAATAATTTTGTCGAATTCTCAATGCTTGGCAAAATAAACATAATGTGACAACTGAACAGCGCGTATCGTTTAAATGTAATTGAGCATAATGCGAATGTAAGAAAAATTCGAGACATTCTTAGTAAAATAATAAATTGTATTAAATTTTGCGGTATGTTTGAAATCTCTTTAAGGGGCCATGATGAAAAAGAAGCAATTATGAATACGGGTATTTTTAGAGGATTAATAAATTTATTAGCGGAAATCGACAGCACATTCAGAAAACCAACAATAAAATAAATTTTAAACAAATAATAAAGTGTGTTAAAAGCTTTTAACAAAGTGTTAAAATGACTAAAAAGTTGTTACCTGTCACTGTACTGTTTAAATTTTACTCATAAAAGAAATGTATAACCTTGCAATTATTTTAAGGATACCCTAAAATCCCTTGTGGGAATAGGCCACGCCCACTTTTGAAAAAATGTGTCCAAAATAGGATAACGTTCGTTTTTTAATAATGTCTATTAACTCCTTCTTATTTTTTAACTGTACTACATAGTTAAAACTTCTTTATTGGATACTTTCTGCACCCACGAAATGAGCAGCATCCTTCTGTAAGTCCACATTTCGCAAGTTGCTATAACGGTTCATCGTTTCTTTCTTGAGGGTCCATGACTCGCAGACATATAACAGAATTATCCATGTACCTATAGCAATGTAAGCGTCGCAGTTTTAAGTCGTAAATTGACATGCCGATTACACATCATTGTCCTAAGTTTAATGAAATATAACTTTGCTATCTCTATTCTTCTTTCTATTTCATTTTTACAGTCCATTCAAGGTTAACCAGACAAACCACATATTTGTAATTTGTTCGGTTCTCTTATTATCAATACTCATAATATTTCTGTTAATATTTGTCGTGCCCATAACCATATTTTGGTTTTGTTTGCATTTATTTTCAGTCGAATACTAGCACTTTCTTCTCTCGCTTGGTCTAACAGGGTTTCAAGGTCTTCTGCGCTTGCAGCTATAAGGGCCGTGTCGTCGGCCTATCTGATATTGTTAACTAAAATTCGGTTTAGTGCCTTCAAAGCATTCCGCAAGAGCGCTCTGTACAATATTCCCTGAAAATATATTAAATAACGTGAGTGAGAAAATGTTCTAATTTCTGCTATATCTGTTAGTTCATTGTTTACTCTGATTCTTGCTTTCTGTTTTCAGTACACGGTTTTAATTATTTGTATATTCCTTAATCCAAGCTAATGACGTGGGTTTACAAGCTTTTGAAGTTGCTCTTTGTTAAAGGTCTTTTTTTAGAAGGAATAAATTGTATTAGGTGGCCGCCTTGATCTCCTGACTTAATTCCTATAGGTTTCTTACTGTGGGAATATTTGAAAGGTATAAGAACAGACCAGACACGTTAGGCTAAAATAATTTAGACCATTTCTACTACATGGACGCTTACTATCACGCTGAAAACGAAAGGCAGTTGAGTTTAACCATTTGCTATAGTATGTTTTGTGATTTTTTTACACTTATCTTGACCTGTATGAACACAGCCGTGTATTAGCACCAATAAATTATTTCCTTTTTCTTATTTGTTATGGTTATAGTATAGATACAATAAATTACTGGACGTGATTTATCTGCGAACATTTAAATACTATCAGGATTTAGTTAAAAATGGCCTAAACAGTCTTAGTTGGCTACAGAAAGTTCCCAATGTTCCATTGACCGATTTCGCAGATTTGTATACAGCGAGTTTTCTTTTTTGTATACATATCAGCTATGTATACTTTTATAAAAAACATGTCAATGTATTGTTTTACTGCAATTTCTAGGCAACCAACTGTACAGAAAATAATAGAGAGAGAAAAGTTATTCCTCATAGTGTGAGGTTATGTTGAATGAGTATGTTTGTGAATAAATAAAACGCAAAATTAGTTGAATATAAAATTTTTTTAAATAAAACTATTATTTTAAAAACATAAAATGCCAAATATACACAAATTTTATGCCAAATTAAAAAAAAACTAATTGCTATTAATTTGACTATTCTTTTCAAAAATTGAAGTTTTGCAGTTTAGTGTATAGTTGGTTGCCTATAGATTGCAGTAAAACCATGCATTGACATGTTTTTTATAAAAGTATACATAGCTGGTATGTATACAAAAAAGAAAAACTCACTGTATAAGCCACAAACCTTGAAAATGACTGTAAGCGCATTTAGTAGTTATTACTGTTCATTACATAAGGCAATCCTGTAAAGTTTTCACGGAATCATAAAAAACAGCATTTTCTTTTCATCATACATTGTAAAAAAATTAAAGAAAATATTTAATAAATATTTAACTATTAAAAATTAATAGTTTATTAATAAAATAAAACGCTTGGTAATTGTTTCACAATTTGATTACCAAGCGTTTTATTTTATTAATAAACTATTAATTTTTAATAGTTAAATATTTATTAATAATGTGCCTACCACAGAATCAATTCAAAATGTTATTTAAGACAAATCGTTAATTTCGGCACTATTTACAAACAAATCACTAAAGAAAAGTTTGGACTTGCACAATTTTGCGCAAATTTTAGTGGGATAACATCTTTTAATAGAAATATTTTTTTGAAATGTTAATAGCAGTAATAAGAACCCTGTTTTCATACTTTTTAACACGCTGTACCCTCAAGCGTCATTTTTGATTACTACTGGAACCCGTCGGCTATGCCTCCTAAAGTTTTTGTTTTAATAATACATGTAAGACACGTCAACGCGTCCCGCGTCCGCGCCCGTTGGTCTGACCAACATCTCTGCGCGAAAGTGGTTTCAGGACTGAAGTTCAGGCCGTGCAGCCAGCATCAAACGGAAAGTCGGCGGCACGCGACGCAGTCAAAGAGTTGAGTAAAGTGGAGGGGCGCCGCGTTTAATATGTAAATTCTTGGCACTTGTACGTTTTAGCGCAAACATTCTATTTTGAAAATTGTGTAAATATTAAATAGCCACCAAATAAAAATATGAAGCAACTACTTACATATGCAATATTCTCCTCTGAAACCACACACAGGTACAGCTGCTGGTGGTTGCCCTGATACCCAGTCTATGCTGTCTGAAATATCTAATACCTGAAACGACCAAACCTAATAAAATCATACAAGAAAGAAAATCAGAGTATAAATTGCATTTTAAAATCCACTTTTCTATTTTACGCTTAACAATATCAACATCATAGTGGCGTAACTAAGTGGGTTGAAGGTGTCCTAAAAAGACCGGCCTGTGGCTGTTACGGGCCCCGACAAGGGATTCATCCGAGTTTGTATATGAAACGACTCTTATAAATACAACGCCAAATCAAAATAATATTTCGCTGGTGCAATTTTAAATGAAAGGAAATACAATAATAACAAAAAGTCTTAGTTTGACTTTGATTATTTGTTTCAGAACAGTAAAACCTGTCTAATTCGGATTTTGTTTATTACGGAAAAGGTTTGCGGTTCTAAAAATCTAAACTGCAAAGGAAATCCTAAAGTCACTGTTTACGAGGGGAAGCGCAGAAGCGGTAGCGTTTATTTATTTGTTATTAGATATAAATTGCAATGGCGTATTATCGTTCGAAATATTCATTAACCAATTTCCCCACTGTGGGTCTGCTGTTATTGATGCAATAGCAGTTTCTCCTTAATTTTGCAATACGGTAACAAATCAAAAAATTGTACTTTAGTAGTAGTTTCTAGTTTAAGTAGAAATAATAAACAATAAATAAGAAAAAGAAACCAAACAAAATTCTAACAACCTACATACGAACAATTTACAGGCGTCTAGCCTTAACGCAGAAAAACCAAATTTGGCTCAAAGATTGATGACTGCAATAGGCTTACACCGCAAGAAAATGAGGTTGTTTCACAAAATAAAAAGGGGGGGGGGTACTCACGTCAAAACAAACGCGTTCGTAAAGAACCTTAAATTTGTATGTGACACATGTCGAATAGCCGATCTGCGCAAACGCAATCTCCCTGTGTCCCCCCATTGCCCCCCACCATTAAAGTTTTTGTTTTTTTTCCTTAAATTTACGACAATAAAAACAACGTTCCATTGAGAAAACATCACTGAGAGGTTTTATTTTGGTCGTTTACCTGAACATTTTAATTAGTGACTGCAAAAATACGGCCATCATAAGATGTAAATATCGATTTTAAGATTTTAATAGATAAACGTTGATTGCAACTAGAAAACACAAAATATCATAAAAGCGGACACCTTTATTTAAAAATTAGGGGGGGGAGTGCTCTGTTTCACTATAGATGCGCTCGGAAAAGAACCTTAGATTAGTATTATACACATGTCGAATGTCTACCTGCGCAAACGCGATTTCCCTATTGCACCACCCCCTGCCCCCCACTATCAATTAATTGTATACGGAAAAAACGAATTTCGGCTTCACAATCGGTATGAGCATGTTAAATGAGCATAGGAATAACTTTCCACTAAGACAACATCACTGAGAGATTTCATTTTAGTCGTTTACCTGAACAGTGTAATTGGATGATTGCAAAAATACGGCTATCAGCTGTATAGGACCTCTATAAGGTGTGAAAAATCGATTTTGAGATTTTAATGAACAAATATTGGTTGCAACTAGAAAACACAAAATATCATAAAAGTGGGCACCTGCATTAAAAAATGGGGGGTGGGGAGAAGTCCTCTATTTCAATATAGATGCGCTCGGAAAAGAACTTTAGATTAGTATTCTACACAAACGCGTTTTCCCCTATCACCCCCTCCCCATCACTATTGCCCCCACCATCAATGAATTGTCTTTTTTAAATTACGAATTTCAGCTTCAAAATCGGCATGAGCATGTTAAACGACAATAGGAACAACATTACATTAGAAAAACACCACTGAGAAGTTTTTTTAGTTGTTTACACAAAACATCATAAAAACACTCGACAACAAAAAATGGGGGGGATCTACTTCAAAACAGATACGCTCAAAAAAAATTTTAGATTCGTATTCTACACATGTCAAATGACCTATTTGCACAAGTTCGATCTTCCTACCACCCCCCAGTGTCCCCCACATCGAATTTTCAATATTAATAAAACATAGGAATTTCGGCTTCAAAATCTGTATGAACATGTTAAATAACAATAGGAACAATCTCCCATTGAGAAAGCTCCTCTGGGAGGTTTTATTTTGGTCGTTTACCTGAACAGTTTAATTGGATAATCGCCAAAATAAAGACCAAATAATAAATCGATTTTAGATTTCAACGAATAAATATTGTTTACAATTAACAAATGATAAAAACAAAAAAAATTTCAAATTTTCAAAAGTTTTCAAGTTTTCTATATTATCAAATGTTCAAAAACCTTCGAAATTTTTTAAAATTCAAAAGGTTAAAAAAATTAAATACAAATTTCAACTCGTGTATTCAAAATTTTCAAAATTTTGAACTATTTATAATTTGAAAACATTATCAAATTTTCAAAAACCTTCGAAATTTTTTAAAATTAAAAAAAAATACAAATTTCAACTAATTTTTTTTTAAAGTTCAGAAATTAACAATTTCTGAAATTTTCAACATATTTACACTTTTTTAACTTATCATTTTTTTATAATTTTGAACATTTATTTTCAATATTTTCGCAAATTTTCTAGATTTACATACATTATTCAAAAACGTTTCCAAACGAAATCAAAATAGTCAATAATTAAAAAGATTTAAAAACATTTTCAACTTAAATTTTTTTAAATGTTACCAGTTACCCGAAATGATCAAAATTTAAAAATTTTTCTTTCTTTCAATATTTTTCTAAATTATTAATAATTTTCAATTTTTTTCTATATTTTCAAAATTTTAGAAGTTTTTAAAATTTCAAATTTTTACAAGATTTTAAGAATTTCCCAATTTTTTTGAAATTTTTAAATTTTCAAAACCAAAAATATTTTACATTTTCAGTTTCCAAAAATTTTTTATATTTTCAATTTTACAATTAGAAATAAATTTTATAGTAATTGATATAAAAACATTTTGAAAAAAAGAAAAAAAATCTTTAAAAATTTCAAAATTTTTGAAATTTTTAAAAAATTTTTATGTTTTCAGTTGTATCATTTTAAGAATAAATTTTATAGTATTTAAAAGTTTCGAAAAGTGTTGATTACAAAGCAAAATTTTGAAATTTTTAAAATACATCGGGTATAAAATATATTCGGAATTTTTCCAAGAATTTTGAAAATATTCTCAATTTCCAGAAAGTTGTTTAAATTTCCATAAATGCGAGAAAGTTCCCGTGGCGGTGGCCCGACAGCTGTTTTGATACACCCATGTCCGGGTAAAACACTTCAGTGTCATGTGTATGTAACAAAACCAAATGTTCATTAAATAATAAAATTCTGTCTTTCTCAACAGTCCCGCATAAACGAAACCTTACTTGAGCGGATATCCCTGCGCCAATTGAATCCGCTTAATTGTTTCTAAATAGAGCGAAGACCAAACGAGGTTTAGGGACTGCACAAACACAGAGGGCCATATTTGTTTCACAGAAGGGTAAATAAGCGGTTTGGGATCAGCCATCCGCCGTAAACACAGCACAAGTGGGTTCTAGTTACGTTTACGACACCGGTCACCCAGTTAGTTCTCCAGCTTGTACGGCGCGCGTAGCAAATAATAACGTAAATTAATCAACTTACTGGTAATCCAGAATTAGAGCCGTGCAGCACAAAAACGCCAATTGGAAATAATCCGTATTCGTCACAACGGTTTTTCAATGGCTTACGTGCTATTAAAGTGTAATTTCCTCCGGCATCTCCATTTTCATCGATATATACCATATATCTGGAAAAACCATACTATGGTTATACATGAACAATGATCATTTAAAGGGTTTCAAAGCAAACTAGATTTTGAGCTTTCCATACGCGTTTATACAGGGTTGGGCAAAACTACGGAACAATGCAAATATCTTTAATACGGCAACCGCGATTTTGACAAAATTTTTACATGAAGGTTCCGATATACGGCGGATACAATGAAAGTATTGACGGTTTAAAATTACTTTCGGTTTAGCCGGAAATGATATCAACTATTTTATTTTAAATAGAACACCCTATATATTTTATAATATATCGATAGAACTTTCTTTTGCGAGTTCAGTGATATGGTTTTATGCTTTTATTTTTATTAATTCTCGAGATACTGATCAACAATATTTCGTAATTGTTATCTAGCAGCTCATGAAAACAAAAGAATGTGAGAAGCTTAAACAGTTATGTAATGATAAATTGTAAATTTATTTACGGAATTAGTTCCTTTTACTAGGTCTTATAGTCAAGTATGATTTCAAATTGCAAGTTTGACGAACCAAGCATATTTGACGACATTACATAACTGTTTAAGCTTCTCACATTCTTTTGTTTTCATGAGCTGCTAGATAACAATTACCAAACATTATTGTTAAATATCTCTAATATTATTAAAAATAAATGCATAAAACCTTATATCACTGAACTCGCAGAAAAGAGTTATATCGATACATCAAAAAATATACACCATTTGATTTGAAAGACTAGCACAGCACCCAGCAATGAAGCATATCCCCTCCCCCTCAGGGCGGTGTTGCCTCCGCCCTTTGGGACGCCATGATCGAGGTACGCTCGATCAACGCGCCTGCCCTCAATACAAGAAAGAGAACAGGCTACCAGTCCTGGCATCAGGCTGCGAGCCCTAAGCCCCTACTGGTGGAGGAAGATTACCTAAATCTCTACTGATTCTGCAGATCAGTGCTCGAGCTGAAACGCAGCTTACCCGTCGAACCTAGACGGCCCTAGCCTGCACTTAGGCTGTACCACTGCCACCACGAGTCCTACTCCGCGACCAAAAACGGGGGGTGTAAATCCCCCGCGGGTTCGGCATTGGTCCCCGTAGTACCAGTCAAAGAAAGTCACTGGTTGGACTTGTCGGAGCAGCGCGTGCCAAGCAGCGCTACTCTCCCAGTTAGGACCTCGCAGGTCCCAGCACTGGTGAGCTACGCACCGCCCAGACTGGTCAGTAACCGGCCTGATCATAGTGGCCGGCACCTTAACAGCGTCGGGTGTACATAAGTACGAACCCTCTGGGACGACACTTAGATAGTGGGCGTGAGTAGGCAAAGTGCGCTTCACCCCTAGAATTCTAGACCCCAGTGCCAGCTGCACACCACTCCATCGTTAAAAAGTACCATCACTTGCCGGAACACCTATTTATCCGGACAAGGAGCGAGGTTTCCACTTCAGCGATCATGCTGCCAGCTGCACACCGCTCCATCGTTACAAAGCACCATCACTTGCCGGAACCCCTGCCATCCAGCTCAGGTCCATCCAGCAACGAGGCTGGTACGCAAGGTCCTGGTCAAGGAGCGGGGTTTTAACTTTAGCGATCGTACCTGAGGCGTTAGGACCCATACTGAAGGCTGGCTGCAAGCGACACCCCTAGGGCCCAGGTCCCTTTGCAGCAGCAGATACTCTATCCTGGAAAGCACGATCACCTGCCGGCCAGCTATCCACTGGTCAGGGACCGGGGTTTCCATTTCTGAGAGCGCTACCGCTTAGGTGTTAAGACCCATGTTGGGGCTAGCTTGTTTACACCCCTAGAGCCTAGGGCTCTCATAGCAACCTTTTCTCCATCCTGGGGTACACTTTCATCCGCCGGACCCCCATCCGTCCAATTGATGCTAGGCTACCCGGTCAGAGAGCGGGGACCCCCTACCACCTGCCGGACCATTTGCATCCAGCTCACGTCCGGGCGGTAACGGGCTGGTGCTCCCGGTACCCCGGTCAGATAGCAGAGTTCCATTCAAGAGAGCGGGCTACCGTCGAGATGTTAGGACTCGTCTCGAGGGCTACACTTCACCTGGTGAAATCACTCACCCAGTCTCCGTAGTCCCAATTAAGGAAACCTTGAACCTCTCCGAAGAGAGGTGGACGTACCAAGTTGAAATCACCGAAGTGACCGTTACAACACCGACCCCGCACAAGGTGTCTTTGTTCACGCCTCTCACCTAGGTGAAGGTCCTTGGCCGCCCCGCCACAACAAAAATACAGGGTGTTCTATTTAAAATAAAAAAGTTGATATCATTTCCGGCTAAACCAGAAGTTGTTTTAAACGCCAATACTTTCATTGTATCCGCCGTATATCGAAACCTTCATGTAGAAAATTTTGTCAAAATTGCGGTTGTCGTATTAGAGATATTTGGATTGTTCCGTATTTTTGCCCAACCCTGTACATATCTTTAGGTAGTCATACATTAACAGAGGCCGGATTTATACGCACTAAAACATCTCCATATGAAAGCAAATTATGCGCCTAAACAGCACAATAGGTCAATATGCAGAAAAAAACTTTTGCTTGCAAAAGATATAATTAAATAAGGTAAGATTTTTCTACGGACCCCTGGCGGGAGGGGGGCGGCTGCAAGTACAAAACATTTTTTTTATTTGCAAAAGATATAATTGAATAAGGTATACTTTTTTCACGATTTTACGGCCCTTCTCCGGACCCCTGGTTGGAAATAAAAATAAATTTTTACTTGCAAAACATAAAATTAAATAAGGTATGATTTTTTTACGATTTTCTGGTCCTATCTCGGACTCCTGGCGGGGTTGCAACTACCCAAAGTTAAAATAGTTGAATAAATCCTGAAGATGAACGAGTTCGAAACGGGTACTTTCTAGAGCAAAACTCGATCCTACGGAACAACATTTTGGCAAAGTGCATTTGAAAATCCCACTGCGAGCGTGGAAACGGAAGCGGTTTTAAATTTCGAAAAAGGCCAAAATCGCAACTTTGACTCTTTGGCGGCACTAAATTTCAGACGGTTTTTTTAACTTCTATGGCGGATAGATGGGAGGCCCTTTGCGATTTTAAGCTCGGGCCCCTAGGGGGCCCAAGGTTAAAATCTGGATTCGCACCAACCCCAGAGAAAGCCCAAAATAATTGGGGTGAATTCAGATTTGACATACTCCACCCAGGAGGCCTATCTATCTGCCATAAAAGTTGAAAATCTGTCTCTAATTTAGCACCGCCAAAAGATCGAAGTGCGATTTTAACCTTGGGCCCCCTGGGGGCAAAAATCTCAAACGGCCTCCCATCTATCGGTCGTAAAAGTTAAAAATCCGTCTGAAATTTAGTGGCAAAGTTGCGATTTTTGCCGTTTTCGAAATTTAAATCGCTCCCGTTTTCACGCTCGTGCTGGGATTTTAAAAATGCACTTTGCCAAAAGGTGCTACGTAGGATCAAGTTTTGCTCCAGAAAGTACACATATCGAAGTCGACCATCTTCAGGATTTATTCAACTTTTTTTACATTGGATATTTGCAGCACTGTCGGGAGTCCGGAGAAGAGCTCTAAAATCGTATAAAAATGGAAACATTTTTTGGAGGGCACGGCATCGAAATCCAGGGAAGGGGTGATGGAAGGAAAAGAGAGCAACGTGGCTTTTGGACGATATCAACTAGGAGGAATGGAAGTTCTCGCCTTGGGATTTACGACCGTATGTGATTTTAATTTGTCCGATTAAAAATAACGCCGCTAGAGGGCGCAAAACTTTTTTATTCTTTTGCGCGCCGCTCGGTCCCAAATTGAGCTGGATAGCGTGGGTCTCGTTCCACGCTATTCGACGCGCTAAAGGACCGGACAATATGATTTATACAACAAATCAAAGTCGCAAACTTGTGCTATGACTACGGCAAAAACGAATTTTTTTGTGCAAAAAAATTCACAAAAGTCGGAAAATTACAGTTATTAATGCAACTAATTTTAGATTATAGCAGCATTTGAGCCACACCTCTGGCTATAACACACCGAAACCGGAACTTGATCGGCCGAGCTGTTCACGAACGGCACTGCTTCGAATGAAGATCGGACATTCAGGCGGATATATCTCGGCTCTACGTTGAGCTACGGCGATCAACTTTTTTGCATTAGAAATCTAAAAGAACGATCTAGAAGTCTATTGGTTTAAAAAAATTTAGCGCCGTAAATTGCCGCCAAATAAAGATCCTTAAATTCACCATGTTTGGCGCACTATTACCATGTTCGTGTTATAGACGGCCCCCGGCGACGGTGGCTTTTGATAGAACTTTTGCTGCTTAACAATTTTTGTAATAAAACAGAAAATTAGAAAAATGTCATCTTCAGGATCAAAAATGTCGAAACGGGTTTCTCTACACAAGGAAGCGACATAAACAACCACACATATCAATTTTTGACCATATGCAAAGACGTACTGCACAAACCGTATCTAAATATATCGCTTAGTTTTTCCGTTATTAACTGTCCAAGTTGAAAGTGCAGACAAGTTATTGGCAGATTTTTGAAACATTTTGAATTTTTGTATTGTAAATATTTACGTCAAAAATAGTTATTTGTGTCCTGTGAATGCCGTTTATTTTACGAGCCGAAGGCGAGTGAAATAAATCACACAAGGGAAAAAAGACACTTTGTTTCCGAGTTTCACATATGATTTTTTCGTCAATCTTAATAAATTGATCAAAAAACATTTATTTTACAATTAATTAAGTTATTTTAATTGGACATTTGTGTAAAAGTCGACTATTATAAATATAAGATGCCTGACGGTAACAAAGACGTAACTATGGTATACAAGACGTATCCAAAAAACATAAACAAAGCGTAAACAACATTCGCATTTGAAAGCGGGAGCAAAATCACTTGGTCTCCCGGCGGGAGACAAAGTAATTTTGCTCTCGTTGAGTAGTAATTGTCAATTTTCGATCACAAAATGAGGGACGAAAAACCTACCTTCGACAAAATAGTTGTTTGTGTAATAACGGAAGAAAGTGATACTTTTCTTCCCGCGTGTGTCGCACACAAGGGAAAAGAAAACACGTTCTTCTCGAGTTTCACATATAATTTTTTCGTCGACCTTCGGCAATTTATCAAAAAACATTCATTTTATAATTAATTAAATTATTTTAAAACAGTTGTGTAGAAGTCGATTATTGTAAGTAAGATGCCTTTGCTATCCACGGTAAGCAAGACGTATCCATGTTAAAGCTTAAACAACATTCGCATTTGAAAACGGGAGCAAAATCACTTTGACTCCCGGCAGGAGACAAAGTAATTTTGCTTTGCGGAGGAGTAATTATTAGCTTTCGACCACAAAACGAGGGTCGAAAAGCCTACTCGAAAGTAGTGTGACGAAATAGTTGTTTGTGTAACAAAGGAAGAAAGTGATACGTTTTCTCCCGCGTGTGCCGTTTATTATTATTTAAATAAAGCACACAAGAAAAAAGAACACTTTTTGCCCGAGTTTCATATATGATCTTTTCGTCGACTTTGAGAAATTAAAAAAAAAACATCCATTTTCAAGTTAATGTAAATAAATTATTTAATTTGACGCAGTTGTGCCTAAATTGACTTTTGCAAATAAGATGCCTTTAATATCTACGGTAACCATGGTATACAAAACATATCCAAGTAAACAACAATTATTATGATTATACATATTTTTTCTGCTTACCCCATAGCGCTTTTATAGTGAATTTGTTTAATGCTGCTTATAATTGCTTCGCCATTGCGAGGATTATCACCAGAGTCTAAGACATGTAGCAAAGCCTTTGAATATAAATGCACTGCGTCGTATAGATAAGCCGCTTCAGCACGAATCTGCAGAAGAAACATTAAAAGAAATTTTTATACCCAATAATAATATTTCTATTAAAATGGTACAGTGCCAGTATTTATTTATTTATTTATTATTAACTAATAAGCCAATTTCATGAAAAGCTTTACACACCTTGTGTTGAGTAGTGGCAATGCAATTCTAATAAATAACAATAAATATCAAAAACAATTGCTATGATAGTAGGATAGTAGTTCCTTCTTTTGATTTTGGGTTGGTGCTAAGGCGTATAAGAATACAAGTGTAGTTAGAAACCAAAAATTTTCTGTTTTTCATGAAACAGTGGAAATTGATATTTTTCGGAAATACATTGTTTGCGTTTACAGCAAAACGTGAAAACAAATTGGTCAGCTAAACCTAGGGGAGAGGAGTTAGTTTTAAAATTTTCTGGTACTACAGTAATATTTAGTAACATTGCTGAAAAAAAAGTAGACAAAATATAACTTACTTAAACAGATATTTTATTGCTTTTTTTAGCACCATCTTGTATAGATTTAAATCCCATTTACGAATATATTGGGTTCATTAGGGTGATTTTCATAATCAAAATGTTTGACAAGAAAGTAATTTTTGAACAACCCTATATACTGCTCTGCTCACTTTGGAGTAAACAGGCGTGAAGATGCAATTGTTATAAAAGTTGTAGGGGCTTCTATTGTGAAGGTCAAAGAAAAACTAATCCGAATTATTTTGATGTCTCTTACACGGTTCTGCTTTTAAAAATCTATAAAATTGTAATGATAGTTATTTGTTTTACGGTTGATTTAAGTACTGAAATGTATTTTATTTCAGTTTGCCGTAGCATGTAATTTAATAATTTAAAATGTTTTAATCTTACTCGTGACCTCGATGGATTCTATAGAAGCAAGTTTGAGTCCCCCCCTTTACTGTATTAACGCGAGCATCGAGTAGGGTAGGAAATGAAATTTAGTCCACTCTATGCGCATGGCCTATAAAAGCAGAACTCAGATCGTAGAAAGTTCAGTTCCAAAATTCGTGCTTCAGCTTTACAACTGACCAGCAGAAATACCAGCCAAGATAACCGATCTTAGGAAATAGGAAATATACTGAGTGAGTAAGACTTGAGACATTCTGGAGATTCTGTATTCACTTTAATTTGGTGTTGATTACCTGTTACCTTATTCCCTTTTTCTTTTCTTTCTACATGCGTTCTTCTTAAGTTTGTCACCGTGACCTGACACGGGCCAGTTTCTCCCTCCTTCGCTTTTTCTATCCGTTTTTCTGAAGTCTCTTACGGTGGCACGACATGAGGCAGTTCTTCTTTCTTTTCTTTCTCTATCGCGGTAAACTGACATGAAGCAGTTTTTCTTTTTTTTACTCCTTCTATGTTTATCCGTTTTTTGAGAAACTGTCACGGAAATCCGACATGGGGCAATTGCTCCGTCTTTCTCACTCTATCCGTTTTTATAAAGACTGCAAAAGAGACCTGATACGGGTCAGTTTTTCTTTCTTTCCCTATCTCTGTCTTTCGAAAAAGCTGTCACGGAGACCCGACGTGGAGCAATTATCCTTTCTTTGTCTTTCTCTTGTTTTCTTCTACGTACTTCCTGTCATCGTTCTATTTTTAGGCCTCGCCATTCTTTTTTTTTTAAATATAGAAATCAAAGTTTCTAGAAAATTAATGAAAAGGAGAAAAGAGAACAGCGAAAACCATGTTTGGAATAAAAGAGGTCGGGGCGTTTGAAAGGCTGGTTCGACAATAATTTATTAAATGCATGTGGACATTTTTATTATCATATCATAAACTATGGTAATGAATAATTTAAGTTAAGAAAACCTTACTTTTTGGTTTTTCAAATTTTTTCAAAAGTAATATGTTACTAGATACTAATACCGATATCCCGACAAACTCAAAATGCATATTTGCGAATGCTAGTCAACACGATAACTCGCGAGCGCAAAGCTGAATTGGAATGATCTTAAATTAGCTGGCACAAGGTAACTATTGTCCCAAGTTTATTACTACATAACACACAATTAAGTACGATGCATATTTATTATTTTGAATCACGACTAATCTTATAAGAAATGATCGCAAATTAACTTGTAGTCCTTTTCAGTAACGGTTGTTTTATTGCTTTTTTAAAGAAATATTACAAATAGTGATTCCGTGTTTTAGATATCTTATCTAATCTTACTTAATCTTCCTCTTTTTACCATTACAGTATGTATGTATTTTAGGTCTTACGGCACTTAGGCCTCATTGTCGGGCCCATTGTGCGTACTACCTTACATACTACTCAAACTACTCAAACTATTCTATGTTAAGAGGTTTCAAGGAGCTGACAACTGCCCTAGTCTGGATTCGAACACCTGGCTAAATAGAGCCACAGACTCCCGAAAAGCCCTGTGACCTTGGTTGCAAGCGCCGACTACACTCGCCTACCAAGGCCCCTTATTACAGTATAAGGATTTGTTCTTCTGGTAGCGTTGTACCTATTTTCGGTAACAAACGCACTCATAGCAACGGTTTTACGGCAATTTTATCAGTGGCGGCTCGTGGTGTGGCGTACTGGGGGAGTAATTTTGAAATATTTTTTTTGAAAAAAATGTACTTACCCAGCCAAACTTTAAGTAAATTTATGTTTCTAGTCGATCCTTCACTCATTCGCGTTGAAAAATGATCTATCACTAGTTCATTAAAATTGTCAATGTCAATTAGCGATTTTTCGGTGATTAACATAGCAAACGCACTTAACTTTCCTTGACCTATCGTGTTATGCAAAAATGTTTTTATTCTTTTTTAAGTAAATCAACGTTCGCTTTCCACCGTTGTCATCGACAAAGTACACAAAATTTTAACACTTTCGGTAAAAGTCTGACAAACATTATTGTTATAAATAATTGTAGTATTGCAACAGTACCAGCACTTTCATAAAAATCCTCACGATCGTATAAGCACGTCTAGTTTGGTTTTTAATTTTAAATCGTTTATAACGGGGTAACTAGTCTTGACTAATTTAAAAACATTTTGTGGAAAACATTTTTTGTACTTCTCGAATTTATATGCTTGAAATAACTGGGAAACAATTAAATGATTGGAAAATATAAATCTATGTTCAACCTCCGATACAATTATGTCGCAAATTTCTACTGTAATTAGAAGTTTTGAATCTTCCTTTGTTTTGTTTCTTTTTCTGCATGTGGATGGAGCAGCTGGCACGAAATTATTAAGAGTGTAATGCCTAACTTTTTCTGTAATACTCCGCAACACTTTATGCAATCTATAATTTCTGATAAATCTGATGAAGCATACATTGACTTATTAAAATATTATTATTTTTTATTTAATTCTATATATTATTTGTTTAATAATTAGAGTTCGTTGTGGGCGACCGTTTTCTTTTAACTTCAAACGTTCTTCAAACTTCAAACCACGTTGAGCTTTAAGTTTCATTATTTTTTGCACAGACATTTTATAGCACTAAATTAAGATTTATTACACAATTATGATTTACTACACAGGAACACATTACAGACAAAACCGATCCACGAAAAAATCCCCGATTATTTCTACACAAAGAAAGTTTGTTACTAACCTTGTGTCATACTAACATAAAACGAACGTGTGAAGAAATACACCAACTACACGTGATTAGCATGCGCTGTTATTCTACTCACTTAATCAAAAACTGGGGTCATCGACCCTGAAGTCTCTAATGCGCACCAGCTTCTTTCCTTTTTTACCTTGTGTATTCTGAATTTTACCGCAATGAGCTTTCTATTTCACTCTTATTCATTTAAAGGCATTTTAAGCCGGCGGCTTTATTCGGTGGCGTATAGCTGAATTGTGGCAGACCTTTAATAAACGTTCTCGCATTCAAATCTCATACAAACGTTAACTTTAAAGTAGTTTTTAAATTTTATAGTGTCTAATATGTTATGTACTCAAACAAAAAGTAATTATTTTTTCCTATTGCATTGGGAGGTCAATGACCATTTGACCCAATGGAGAAACCGCCACTGAATTTTATGGTGTTTTTATCATTTATTGTTATTTCAGAACAAATTAGTTTTAATATTGGTTGTTGACACGGAAATACAGCAATCCGATTGCTTACAAAATGTATCTGATATAGTCACTTGTTAAACATCCCTATTAGTTTTTTCATCATTAAATTTGTTTGATTGGTTGCTGGCACGAAAACTGAACACTCTGATTGTCCAAATCAAACGTCTGTGATGTAGTCGCCAATAATTACACTGGTCAACAAAGGTTTTTTTACATTCTAATAAGTGTACTGTATGGACTTTATCATGATGATGCCGAAAACATTTAAAATTTTTTTCTACCACGTGAAAATTTTGAGAAAGTTTCAATAATAGTTTTCTTCTAAAATATATTAATTTTTTACTGGATTTGACATTTTCTGTTAAACCGCATTAATGTTAAATATTGAAGGAAATCTTGTGTTGCCTGACTCTTGTTTGAACAGGTCTAAACAAGTTTTGGCATGTTTTCTACGTCATAACCGTAAGCCCATGGTAAGAACACTGCTATGCCGTTTGCAGTTCCTATGATTTGGCATGAGCAAACGGACCATACGACAAACTGCTCCTTTTGCTGCACCAAAATCTCCGGGTTTTCTGGCAAAAATAAGAAGAAAATTGCTTATCCCAGTTTGCCTTCTGCTACTCGTCCAGTCCCTCATTCGACAGCCTTGCCGGTATTAACATGTCCAACTGTTTTGAAAAAAGAACAGGTTGATACAGAAACAGAAAGACTAACTGAAGAACTGTCAAACAATGATAAGACATTTTTATTATCTCAAGAAGACAGACCTCATTTAATAACACAACTAGAACTAAATGATCTGGTTCGAGATTTGCGTATTTCAGTATATCACAATCGTCAGAAAGAATTGTCACAGTATTTCTTAACTAGGGTCTTTTTTCTGCAATGTGCAAACACAATGCAGGAGAATAGCGTCTATTCATCGATGCTTCCGAACTGAGCTTAAAAGCTGTTCTTTTACCCAATGGAAATATTTACCCTTCAGTTCCTGTTGAACATGCTGTTTACATGATAAAATCTTATGAAAATATGGTATGCCTTCTTGACAAAATTCATTACAGAACGTATAAATGGTACATCAGTGCTAAGTTAAAAGTTGTGGCAATTCCGCTTGGTTTACAACTTGAATACCCGAAGCATTACGTTTCATTTGTGAGTGGAGCAGCCGAGCAAGAAATTCTTATTATATTGTTAATCAATAGCCACCAGGAGAGCAGCATATTCCTGGGTAAAAGAACTTAATCCATCGGGCGGGCACTAGTTGAACGTGACAAAATTTTCTTACCAACGTTGCATATAAAAAATGGTTTGTTGAAAATCTTTGTGAAAGCCATGGACAAAGAAGGACATCAATATCTCAAACAAAAAGTTTCCAAAATCAGCGAAGCAATAATTAAAGAGGGTATTTTTGTAGGCCCCCAAATTAATCTATTAATGCAAGATGCAGAATTTGAAGAGGCTTTAAGCAACTTGGAATGCTTTTAAAGCGGTAAAACAAAACTTTTAGAGAAATACTAAATTTGAAAACTACAATGAAATCGTCGGTAAACTTCTTAGGAGTTATCAAGCATTAGGGTACCCAGTCAACAATACACGAGACATAGATACTAACATCGAAAAAATTACATCAACCTTGACCAGTGCATTGCGCACTGCAACAAAAACAAGACCCAACAACCGCAAAACAAATCCAAATATACCGCCAACGCACATTATAGATCTTATCAACGAAAAGAGTAGACTACGCAGACTATGGCAGCAAATACGAGACCCCCTAGTGAAGAACCAATTAAACAACATTTCCCACAGGATAAAAAGAGAACTAGACAGCCACAGGATCAACAGCTACAGAAGGCACATAGAGAACCTAGAAAAGAATGACCCAGGAATGTGGAAAACAACAAAAGCGATTACAAGACAACAAACCATTATACCAACACTGGTTGACAACAATACCAGATACAGCACAGACGAAGAAAAAAGCACACTATTTGCTGATCACTTAGAAAGAACTTTTACTCCATCAATCGCTGACAAAAATAGGCATTTTTACAACACGGTGATTGCATACAATGAAACACACATGCCAATAAGCAATGATTTTGACCTTCCCGTCACCCCAAAAGAACTCGTGGCCTACATTAAGCAATTGCCGCTAAAAAAAGCCCCAGGAAATGACTAAATACCCAATGTGGTATTAAAAAACCTACCTAAAAAAGGCATTGTTTACCTAGTAACCCTATTTAATGCATGCCGGAGAGCTGGCTACTTCCCGAACAGATGGAAGCATGCACATATTTTGATGTTTGTGAAATCAGGAAAAAATGGCAAGGACAAAAGTAGCTACCGACGGATTAGCTTACTCAGTACATTATCAAAGCTACTAGAAAAAGTAATCAGTCACCGACTAAATCAAGCAATTGAAAACAACAATATAATCCCCAAAACCCAGTTCGGGTTTCGCAAAACCCATTCGACAACACTCCAATTACAAAGAGTCTCAGAACTAATAGAGCAAGGATTCGAAAATAAGCAATTTACTGTCATAGCCTTCCTCGACATCTCAAAAGCCTTCGATAAAGTATGGATTGACGGGTTAAAACATAAAATACTACACATAGACATACCTAGCTACTTAAAGGCCATTCTATTTTCCTTCATGAACAACCGAACCTTTGCAGTTAAAGTCAACGGATCGATATCAACGACAAAAGACGCTTGGGCAGGAGTCCCGCAGGGAAGCGTACTCGGACCCATGCTCTACAACATCTACACTCACGACATCCCACATCAAACAATATGTGAGATAGCAACATTCGCCGATGATACGGCAATCATCGTCCAACATAACAACCTCACAGAAGCCTCCGAACAACTCCAAAGCGCCCTGAACATCATAGCAAAATGGTTCACAAAATGGGGACTAACAATTAACTCTTCAAAATGTGTTAATAAAATTTTCACACTAAAGCGTATTACAAACGTACCAAACATAACAATAAACGGAGAAAACATACCCTGGATCGACAAAACTCAAAGCGTTAAGTACCTGGGCATGTTACTGGACACACGTCTCACTTGGAGTGCGCACATAAACAAGAAACTAAATGAAGGATATGCAAGACTAACTCAACTTATCCCTCTAGTCAACAGAAAATCTCCTCTACGAAGGGAATGTACGCTACTCTTGTATAAAGCCTTATTAAGATCTCTTATCATGTACGCCTGCCCTGTATGGAGCTCAGCCTCAGACACCAACATCAAAAAAAATCCAGGTATTCCAGAACAAGGTACTTAGAATAGCAGTCAATGCTCCGTGGTTTGTCACTAACACCCAAATCCACAATGAACTCGGAATTGAACCAACAAAGTCATTTATCCAAAGATTAACCAAAAAGTTCTTCGATAATATAAATCTCTGTGAAAGTGCAGCGAATCTACAGCTCGGTCGCCGTAATATTCACACTCGACTTAAAAGGAAACTCCCCCAAGATGTAATAGACAACATTTAAGACAGTATAACAATTAAACTTCGAGGAGACACTATTAGTTTGCCTCAAAGCTAAGATAATAAAGTTACCAAATTGTAATTAATATCAAAACCATGTATAGCAATGTATATTGTTGATCTGGTTAATCTATTATTTAAAAAAAAAGCATTAGGTTGTAATATAAGCCTTAAAATACGCTTCTTAGATTTTCATTTGGATTTTTTTCTCCGAATCTTGGTGACGTTAGCGATGAGCACGGAGAACGGTTCCATCATAATTTGCCACTATCGAAAAACGTTATCAAGAGAAGCGTAACAGCAAAATGCTTGCTGATTACTGCTGGACAGTGATATCAGAAAGTTCCGCAACCCCATACAAAAGGAAAGTGTAGAGAAAATCATTCTAATTGTAATGCAATAGTGTACCTATTAGCTATTATGCGTAATATCTTTTACTCATTCTTTAAGTTAATTTTTCCAAAACCTGATCTGCTAGAAATAATTTATTTTTAAAATTGTAATTAGAACTAGAAAACAAAAATAAATTGTATATAGATAGTTAAGAAAAAATAAAAAATTAAAAATTTGTTGACCAGTATTATTATACAAACTAGTAGTATACTATGTATAAAAACGCATAAGGGCCTCTGAAGCCCATTTAATGCAAATGAGGATTAAAAACGAAACACACAAATACGGGGTTAAAATGATACTAATAAAGAGTACCAACTTTTAAAACAAAATCTGTAAAATTTGTAATTTTTCTATGGACATCAGACAGTATTATATCAAAATTCTGCAGCCCATTGACTATAATATTACTTAAATGCACTGAAAGTTTTTTCTAGTAACTGTAATTAACAATTTAATAGAAATATAATAGTAGCAGATACTCATATCGATATTTGTTTATATGAGAAAACTTTCTAATAATCACCCTCAAAATAGTCATCTTTAGAATATCTATTCCCGAAGGAACTATTACTAAAGAAACAGTTCGGAGGAAACTTAGATAATAAATTTATTTGCGTGTGGGGATCGTTCCGGTATTCAAGTAAACAATCTTTCGTCCAAATTGTTTCTGGGTAGTATAAATTTAATAAGTTAGAAAGCTGCATAACTTGTCCTTCTTGTGTGTTCAAATAGTCAGTTTTTATTAATAAAGAAACCGACAATATAATTTTAATTTTATTAAAATAAAAACTACATTAAAGAATTAAAAAAAAACTGCTTTGTATATTTACATTAGTTAATGGAAAATTCTTTTCTAAGCAAGAAGCATTTGTCATTCTGCAAATATTCATTTGGTTATAAATGTGCAAGTGTGCGTTTTTCGGCAATTTTTATACAGAAAAAGTTATCATTATTTTTGCAATAATGGAAATATTACTACCGCAATAAAATGCAGCAGCATACAAATGGGCTTTAATAGAACATAGATTATGATTTACGCTAACTGTCGCAGATAAAATGTTTTCCTGGAACTGTTTGTTTCCAAGCTTATATCCTTGGAGCTGAAATCCTAAACAACGAATTATTGTATAATACAAGGAAAGGTCCTATAGCTTGAGCAAATCATTATATTAACATGACACGACTACGTTTCTATATTGCTTATTATCAAAAATCGTAACAAAAACATATTTGTTGATCACATTTTTTTAAAATCTACGCTAATAAATGACAGAAAAATGCAGTTGTTTGTCTGCAGGAGCATAGTCATAAAACATGTACCTAAGTTTGCAAATTTTAATAAGCAGTGTTGCAAATTGTTATTAAATACCCGATAAAAATTCAATTTCTTTTAATGATACTACCACAAATTTCTATACAGTTACACTAGATACATGACCTGTACATAAATATTGAAGAACAATCTCAGTTTATAATATGTTACAAATTCAAACAGTGTTTAACAACTCAGCGTTGATAAAGATTAATACAGGGTGTTAATGAATTGTATGGACAAACTTCTAGGGCTCACAAAACACAACAACTTTTGTTAATAAATGTGTGGTCGAAAGTGTTTCCTTTAGAAATAGAGCATGTTAAAGATTCTTTGAGAAGTACCTGAAAATAGGCAACCCAAATTGCATTTTCAATTATTTTTTTATTTGCACAGGTCACACGGAATTTTGAAAGAAAAAAACGATCTAGACATACAGGCATTCAAATTACGTCAATTTTGACACAATTCGATATTTTTGTGGTATTTTTTGACTTTTCTTGCATTCGTTTCTTTCTGTGCCTTTTATAATTCGTTTTTTGTATTTTTGAATTAGTTATTGTAAATTTTTCAAATAGTTGATTTTTGCTTTGTAATTTTGTTTTTTTCTATTGCTCAGTTTTGAAACATTTTGTTAATTAATTTATTTTAAATTTAATTTGAATTTGAAAAGTGGGAACGAGGGATTTATTTATCCTGTATTAATTTCCGTCGTTATGGAAACAAATAGTAGGTAGTAAATTGAGTTGCCTACATTTAGGCGCTTCTTAAAGAATATTTGAGAAGCTCTATCCCTGAAAGGAAACACTTTCGACCACACATTCATTAACAAAAGTTGTTTGCTTTGTTGTGTTTTGCAAGCCCTAGAAGTTTGTCCCTACAATTCATTAACACCCTGTATATACATTTTTTTGTTGAGTATGTAACTTTTGACCTCTTAGAAAATGGCCGACAGGCTTCACTTATTTGTTTATTGAGAAACTGCAGTCGTAAATCTAGTAAAACTATGTAAAAATTGGCGGATACTACAAGCTTTTTAATTTTTCATTTAAATTTTAAGACAGGAAGCATCGGTAGAAAACAGGGTAGCGGGCGACCACCACAACGTTGTGAAATGTGTCGATGATTCTAGAGAACTTATAGAAACTTGGTCTAAAACACCTATCGGTCACTTATCGCAACAACTAGAGCTTTCTGTGGGAACATTTTATACAATATTATACAATACTATCTGCTGTTATTTGGATAGTCTCCAGTGACTGTACTCTGTGAATTGCTGCCAGTCGACCGGCAGCAAAGAGTGTAATTTTGTTACGGCGTTTTAAACACACTGACTGAACCTCGGTTTTGTCTGTTGGGTTATGCCAACTCCCAAAACATGAGATCTTGAAATGCTGAAATTCCTCATCAGGTGTTTGAGGCGTTTTTGCGCCCTTGAAAAGGTTTGGGTAGCGTTAGTGGAAGACGATTAATTATTGGACCTGTTTGTTTTGAAGGTGATGAAACATTCTATAAAACCAAACGTTTAAATTAATTCTTTGCATTTTTAGGTAATATCAACGCAGCCAGATATCGAGAGCAAAATTTACAATATTTTTTGGAGGAACTACAGCAGTTTTATCTTCAGCAAGACGGAGCAACACTGTACGCTAGAAATGTTAGTCATGCTTTGCAAATTCTTTGCAATCATTAATTAATGGAAACGCTGTGACCTTACCTTCAAAACTGTATATGTATTTGCCATATCATCAACTTACGCAACGCGTAACACAAAAGTTTAGAAAAATTACCAACGCTCCACATGTTCTAGAAAATGTTTTGAATGGTCTTAAAGTTTCAAGTGTTTGCACAAAAAAAAGAATCAGCTCGTAAAATCCGGGGACCTAGCCGGCCATTGAACTAGGCCGTTTTTGGGAATCTAGTGATCATTAAATCCGTAATTTAGGTACTTATACATTTGTTTTGAATTATGTAGGGGGCACCATTTTGCTGAAAATAAATAAATATTCGATTCTCTGTTTGCAATTCATCTAACCCATCTTCTATGTTGTTGTCAGTAATAAGAATATTTATAATTTCAATTACATTAAAGCCAAACCTTTCCCGAAAGTTGCCCTCTCTTAGAAATCTCAAATTTTGTCTACCTCGATATTTCGTATTATTCCGGTTGAACATGTCATTGTCGGTGAAACGTGATTCGTCTGTGAATAAAATGCTACGCTGAAATCTAGGGTTGACTACATGATTTTGTAATATCAGGTTGCATTAATTTTCCTATCTTAGGAAACCATTGACGAATAAATACGTACATGACCGAAATTTAAATTTCTTTAAAATTTACCAAATTGTTTGGTGACTGACTCCGCATTCCACACCAATGTGTGCCTTGTTGAGAAGGTTAAATTTATTTCCGTAAAGTTAGTACATTGACTTCCACTTCCTCACTTACTACAAAATTCTCCTCTTAATTTCTCGGCTCTATTCTCAAACTTTCGTCAACTCTTGCAAAATAATTTCTATGGGCATGTCGCTTATCAGGAAATCGTTCCGCGTATAAAAGAGACGCAGCAGCAACTGCCGTTTTCCTGCATTCATAGTAAGTTAATAGCTTGTCGACCTTTTTATTTTATCAATAATTTTCCATAATTTTAAAACTGAAATTACAGTAAATGTGAAAGCACGGCTTTTTAGTAAAAATTACAACCTACATACGAAGGCAGAGTGAGAAGTCTGGTAAAAATGAAATAAGGAATAATTTTTTCGGTCAAAAAACAATTTATTTTTCAACGTAGTCGCCTTTTAGGTCATTACACTTAGTCTAACGTTTTTTCGATTCCTTCCGAATAATACGATTTCTCCAACCCTTCAAAGTAGACGTTTGTTGCATTGATGATCTCCTCATTAGAGCCGAATCTCTTTCCGCCGAGCTATTTCTTCAAGTTCGGAAATAGTAGCATAGAGCTAAGTCTGGAGAATAAGGTGGATGTGGAAGCAATTCGAAGCGTAATTTATGGTATTTTTGTCATGGCAACTACACATGTGTGCACTCGTGCATTGTCTTGATAGAAGAGATTTCTTTTCTTCGCCAAATACGGTCGTTTTTTTGTGGATTATGCCGCGTGCATCCCAAAAAAACTGCGGCCATGACTTTTATGGCCGATAAAACCGCCTTAGCCTTCTTCGGCGCAGGGTCGCCAGTAGAAATCCACTATTTAGACTGTTCCTTGGTCTCCGGTGTATAGTGATGTATCCATGTTCCGCCCACAGTTATGAAACAACACAAAAACTCCTTTTTATTGCGCTTGAACATTTCCAAACCTGCCTCTGAGTTGTCACACGCGAGTTTTAATGCATCCGCTTAACAGTTTCAGGAATATATTACCAGATCTCAAAAATTCCAAACTTAAAATTTCAGATTATTACCTGTATTGAACTGGGAAACTATACAGTTTACCAGATCAACGGTATTGTTGTTTACCGACTAAGGCACTTTGGTTTGCATTATTATTTGATTTTACTGTAACTTACCATTTTACCACCCCCAAAATAATTGAGAGGGTTGGGAAAGTTAAACGGTGGTCTTTCCATATACGAGTTTACTAACGCAGTAAAATTGTTGAAACCAACAGGACTAGAAGGAATAACCCCCAAGTAACTTTGATAAGCTTTTTGGGAAACAGGATTCATTTCATCTTCTCGAAGGAAATCGCGAAGATACTTTGTAGGATTATCTTGATCATATTGTTCTATATCTACGCCAACGACAAAGTATTCTCCTGAAAATATAAATAATTAAAAACAAAGAATCAAAGAGAATAACAAATGTAAACCAGTACTGAAAAGAGATATATGTAAGGTGGCTATACAATTTTGTATGATAGAAATTACCATCTTTCAAACGAGTCGCTATTACAGATACTTTTTTTCAATTCCTACTTAAGTTTCATTACTATGAAAGGGGGCATTGACATCAACAATATCATACTTTAGAATTAATGGCTTTAGATTCAACTAGCGGCGTAAGCTGTCTAAATCGTCTAAAACAAGAAACTAAAATAATCTAAACATAGTAAACAAACACACTATATTTTCAATGTTAGTTCTCTATTATATTATTATTATATATATAAATATTCTAATATTTTTTGACGTCAGTTTATATTCGTCACGAACAATACATTGACGTCAAAAATATGTTTGACGTCAAAAAATTTTTTTCTGGCGTTAAAAAGTTATTTTTGACATCAAAAAATAAGTTTTGGCGTCAATAAATGTTTGTCTGTGTCAAATCATCATTTTCAACTGACTCAAATTTATTTTTTGAGGTTAAAATATGGTTTGTGGCATCAAAACTTGATTTCCTTTGCTGGGCTAACGACTTATATGGCATTTTATTCTGGGGCGCTGCAGACACGTCAATCCATACATATATAAAAGTACAAAGGGTTTTTTTTCTCCCGTTCCTCCAGCGGCTACCGCTTCACCAATTTGGACCATTTTTTTTTAAATGAAAGGTCTCTATCCACAGATGGAACATGAAACATTTTTATATTTTTATTCTACGTCGATTTTTTAATAATAATTATTTTAATTTATAATATATATGAAGGTCGGCTAGACGCGCGTCACTTGGGGCGCCATCTACAATATCGTCGTGTGTCATTATTGGAACTAATGCATCACGTGACATTTCGCCGGTTCTGTCAACGCTGTCTGTCAGTGCATTGTGTGCTGGGGTAACACTAGTAATCTTTAAACTGCAAAAGAAAGCCATACGGATTCTTTCCAATATTGGACCTTTCGATAGGTCACTTTAAGAAATTAAAGATACTTACGATGTCTGCTCATTATGTTCTTGAATGTCTTTGTTTTATAAAAAAATATCCCGATTTGTTTTTCAATAATAAATTCACCCATGAATTCAACACTAGAAATAGAGACCGGTACATGTACTCTACTCATAAACATGCTTTTTACGAAAAGAGCTCATATTACAACTGTATAAAATTTTTCAATTTTTTGCCGAACCAGATCAAAGACATTCAAGACTATAAAAGTTTTAGAAAAGTTGTTAAAACTAAGCTTATCGAGAGAGAATTGTACTCATTAGCAGAATTCAAACAGTTTTAATTTGTTTTTTTCTCGCTATGCCCCACGGGCATTCATTTGTTTATATGTATTAGTTATATTTATATGTTAACACCTTTAATGAATTTAATTATAATTTTTTCTTCTGTCACGATTATTGACTTGCTACACACATGTACCATTGTATATTTTACCATGTCATGTCACTGTTGTAAATAAATTATTATTATTATTATTATATGCGTAATGGAATTTAAGAAAAAACTATTTAATTATTAATAATTAAAACCGATTTGTTTGACGTCAAAAAATCATTTTTTACCGTGTGAAAATCGCTTATACAATTTAACATTAAAAAATAAATCGACATAAATGATGTTCTTGATTGATAAGTAATTATTTTCAGAGGTCAATAACTGATTTCTTGACTTTTTGTCCAATGTATTCATTGACGTCAAAGAATATTTATTGACGTCAAAAATTCATTTGCAGACGTCTGTCAATAAACAACGTTTTGATGTCAAAAATTTGATTAAAGTATTTACAGATATATATTTTTATCCGAAAACCGATGATTTTTAGAGGTTTGAAATTCAATTTGTGACGTTTAAAATCAAATTTTTGACCTCAGAAATTATTTAGCAATTTGAGGAAAATGTAATTTTGTTTTCCATCGTTCAGAATAAAAAGTAAACGGCGTTCCATAATGAACCTATCTTCAATCTCTTTAAAGCTAGCAGTTGATGTACTCACTTTCACTTAATTATTATTTAGTTATTTTATTATCATAACCACTATAAAATTGTCAATAATACAATTTACTTTCGGCTTATAGCGCGTCGTTATTTGGAAACTACACCAGCATAATCAGGTAAGGACCGACCTGTAGCTTCTCTGCCATTACAAGCATTTGCTCTAAAAGTTTGAGCCGTATGTGTTTGTGGGTTTTGTCTGCCTAAATAGGGCCGTGTGCTTAGATAATATGAACCTTAGGGCGGACAAGAATTTGATCTTAATATATTTTGTTTGTCAGGACAAGAATACGTAATCGGCTTATGCCTGTTAGCTGTTTGTGAATTCATACAAACTAATGTTTCGCAAGACATTGCAGCTTGCATCTTTAGAGTGATTAGAGCACTGGTATTTAAACAAAGTTTGCATTTAAATACCTGTCTGTATGTCTTCTTTCTCTAAACTGCGTGCTCTAAGCTACTATCTGGTTTACGTGTAACATGTTCGTCTAAGAATGCAATACTGCCATTTTCCGTATCCTCCCAACGGGGTTTAAATACCTCCGCATCCTGAATTTGAATTCAGTGCTGTAATCGCACATGCAAGCTGAAATGTTTACAAACCGCTAACAGTCATAAGCCGATTAAGTATTCTTGTCTTGACAAACAAGATGCATAAAGATCAAATACTTGTCCGCCCCGAGGTTCAAATAATAATCTAAGCACACGTTCCTGTTCAGGCAGGCGAGTCCCACGAACAACTATGGCTCAAACTTTTAGAGCAAATGCTTGTAAAGGCAGAAAAGCTACAGGTCGGTCCTTACTTGATTATGCTGGGTGTAATCCCCAAATGACGACGCGGTCTAAGCCGAAAGTAATATTGACAGTTAGAGAAAGTGCGAAAGCCCCAAAGAATATATTTTAGGCTATAAAATAACCAAATTTAATTCCTAAACTTATAATACTCCTAATCGCTTGCACATGCATGGTATAATCATTCATGCAATTAGTAAAATAGGCAATACAACGGCATGGAAAATTATTTCAAACTCGTTTTATCGCAAAAATTGTAATATTTAAGTACTCACCGTTCTGAAATAGACCTTTCTCCTCCATTGATATCATAAGTGCCAAGTGTTCAAAGTAATGGCCCACAATAACATAAACTGTAAAAGATGTATTGATTTTGTAACCTGAGTTGTAACACTTCGGTGAGTTTATATAAGCAAGCACACATGCAGTAAAATGCCTAAAAATACTTAATTTTATTTTTATTTAAAAGAAATATTAAAATATTATTGTTTTGTGTGGAAAAATCAGTTGTCACAACGAAAAAAATGAAAGGTGTGTGTTAAAATTAAGGGCGAATTAAAGAGTGGTGATAGCTTAGAGGTTGGGCGCTTGGCCTTTAACGCTAAAGGTCTGGGGTTCGATTCTTCGCAGTAGCAATGCAGCAATTAAAATCTATGTCGCAACTCGCCATTTACATTTCCCAATACGGTGTAAGCAGCAGTGGGGTCTTAATGCCTGAAACCTTCTCTGGTATTTAGTGGTTCGGATTCGACGTTAAACTGTGGGTCCCCGTACTCCACCTTACCGCTAAGCAGAGTACATAGCAGAGATAAGTGTCGGAGCCCAGCAGTGGGACTGGTAAAAGGCTGATTGCAAAAGTGCCGTAAGATAGCCTACAAAGTAATAATTTCAAATTTATTTAGCAGTTTGGTATATAGTAAGCGAGATAATTAGAACGACTCTTTGAAGTTACAAACAACCTAAAAAAGTATGTTTTTAATGCAGTCGTTTGGGAACCAGAAAAATAGTAGTAGTGAAGCATAAATCCTCGAACCTTACAGTCAAAATTATTTTAAAATTAATTGTATTTAGAGATCAATAAAAGATTAAGTGTATGTGGGAGGGGGGGTTGTTTGGAAAAGGTGTAGACAACTTAATACAGCCAAAAACTAAAATCTAAAATGTTTAACCCAACTCACTTTCCCATATACATACATATAATAAAAGAGTATCCTTACGGAGGTACAGCCTTCAAAGTGGGAAAAAAGAATTTATTGTGTATTAATTCTTCGCAATACCTTGAGAAAGACTGTTCATTGTTCAAATTGGTATACTGCCCTTAACGATTAAAGACATTAATATTATTTACACCATGCTACTGCGTATTTCAAAATACGTGTTTTTTTTTGTCTCTGGTAGATTATTGATTAGAGCCACTGTTTTCAAGTTACACGGGCAAAACTATAAATAGTGTGCTACAAAGTAAACATTGGTTTGGTTGTTTTCGGTTTTGAGATTTCTCTTGAAGCGTTTCAAACATATAATGGTAATTATTTTTTCCACCACTTTGAAGGGTGTTAACTCCGGTAAAATCCACTTTTAGAGATAGGAAAGTTAGTTTAAATCGACCTCTTTTTGATTTTAGTTTTACTGTATTAAGTAGGCTACATACTTTTGAACACTTTGTACAGCTAAGTGAGATCTTTCATCTTGTATAATCCCGAAATGAGTATTTCCAATGTCATTTAGTCATTTAGAGTTCAGGAAACGATTATTGTTCGCCAAAGTACACTTGTTAGAAGAACGGTTTGGAACGATATCAGAAACTTTTAATCCAACGCAGTCTAACCGTGTGAGACGAAGATGGAAATTTTGCCGTATGTTGAAATTGGTCAATAGGGTGCGTTAAGATGGTCTGATCGTTATATTTGAAATAAATCGGTTATCTGTCTCTAAAGCTGGGGATTTCAAAAATAAATAATCACGCTCAAGTTCTATAATAAGAATAATTTAAATGAAAAGTGGTGCTAATTGGACACCGATAGGCAAAGAAATATAATTCCAATTATTGTAAATTGCTATCTTGTTTCTGTTCAGATTAATTTTATCTTTCACTAATAACTACCCACGCAATGTATTGTCCTGTTCCTTTACAAACTTTGGAAAATTAAGGTAAAAAGGTAAAGTCACAACAATATTATAATTTCAACAGTAGATGTCACTGCGTGCTAGGTGTAATGAACGTATTATCCACTTTCCTCATTTTTGTAACATGCATAACATTTTAAGCGTTTTATAAAGAACTCAATATCGATTTTATGTACTTATAACTAAACAGCGAATTTATATGCATTAAAAGGATATAAATAGGCAGGCAAAATATGCACCTAAAGCGCATAGAAACGCAAAAAAATGCAAAAGCAACTCGCAATTAGCTATCAAAATAATATGCAAATGCATATAAATCCGCCCTTTACTTATACAATACCTTTCATGATTCATTAGAACCACACGTAATCCACAAATTTTAAAAAGGCAAAATGGTTAATAAAAATGCATTTTTTAATAAGCATACGTACAATATGTAGCAAAATCAAAAAGCGGGAGCAGGAAATAAACAATGCACTTACTTCTTGTATCTTGATAAGTATCTTCTATGAGCTTATGAAACGGATTTTCCATGTAGCCTTGATGATAGGGCGCACTCCAGTGGCGTGTTGTAATAACAGTGAAACCAGCAGACGACAAAGACTGTAATATCGTCAGTGCTACATTACCGAACTCGAAGTCTGGCGACTTAAGATAAAGAACTACTACCTATAACAGGATAAATATTGCTTATAATGTTATAATAATTCATTAACGAGGGTCGAAAGTTGAAATGATGGGTAAGCCTCATATATTTCAAGTAAATAAAAAATTCAGATTGGTATAATCTCGTAAGTTTACTTTTTCTTAAAAGTCGTATTGTAGAGAAAAGAAGAGTTTCTACTGCCTTATACAGATGCGGTAGGAAAATTTTATTTCTCAGTGCAACTTGCAATTAATGATATAACTTAGATATGACGCCCAGTGTTGTGTAGTATCTAAATGCACGTATCTAGATACTATGGTCTTTACAGGTAGAAATGACACGCTTAACCTGCAAAAATTTAGTTCCTTATCTGCTCATCACTACCGGATTACAGATGTCAGGTTGTTAAACACTTTATTATCACTGAAACGAGGCCGCACTAAGAGTTGCAACAACTGCTAAGGATTTCAAATAAGATTGTCTTGAAATACAAAATTCGTACAAACACAGCTTAATATCTGCCAGGCTTGTTCTGGGCGAAACAGCACCCAGAAGTGTCAATTACTTTCTTAAGGATGCAAATCCTCTTACATTCATTTTAAGTCTTTACAGGTAAAGTACACGTAAAAGCAGGGGATAAAAAAATCGAATTATTAAAAAACATTTTTTTTTAATTTAAATTGGTATTTATGTTTTTTTTAATTAAAATCCTATATTTACAATTGTAACGAGTCCGAAAATAAACAAATCTAAACAAGCATGATATTTAAAATCAGCGAATATTTATTTATTGGTTTGCAAATTGACGCGCTGCTGTCGCCACTAGTACGACACGCGAGACCAAACCGTGTGCAGGCATCTCTACTTCAAAAATCGTTCTCACTATAACGCCTTCATATGGCCCAGAGGGTGGAATTTAAGGGTATAAAATCAATATCCCGGGATGACAAATCACTTTGAGTCGACAACAATCGTCACAATCCAAGGGGCCAGGAGTTCTCTGTGAAGCCAGTCCGCCGGATTTTGGATCGACAACAGTCAAGCCAGCGAGTTCCGTTTGTGCTGTCACTACCAAACAGACTAGATAGAGCAGCCCGAAAAATAATAGACCAGCTCCAGGCACCATTACCTAGACCCGTCAATAGCAAGGGAGAACCAGTTTTAGGCAGCAGGATCTAGGTTAGTCAACCGGGAGGGAGAATTCAGCTAGCATCAGAGCCAGTCCGAATTTAATAGTTCAGTCAAAATTAATTCAAAATCAGGTATCGATCAATACTAAGCGTATTATCTAACTTAAATACCTGAAGTCTGCTGTGAAAGGTTTCACGCGCTTCTACTACTAAATAAAGAGTTAATTTCGGCGTTGAAGAGTTTCAACTCATTTTCGGTCCTTCTCCCAACTCCCGTTAATTACCCAAGATTTCGGAAGGCGCGGTTACAGGGTTTCAACGCATTTCCATACTGGACCAGCAAAAAAAGGGTTAATTTCGGGGTTGAAGAATGTCAACTGATTTTTATCCCTGTTCCCTTAATTACACTAATTAGTCAAGTCGGAGTCGGTGGCACTGGACCATCGCTTCCGATACCCAGCCGTCTCGCACTCTTATATGAAGTACGGGGTGGTTTGGTAAGCACCACGCCTTAGACGGCTGCCTTACTTCCCTCACCCCTCGAGGGGTTTGGTTCCCAATTTTCAAAAAGCGTCTGGGTAGGCCGCCCGCCAGGCATCTAGTATCGGGTTTGAACCCAAGACCTTCCGCGTAGCAGCCAAGCCCCCTAATCACTCGGCCACTCTGGCGCCACTAATTACCTTTATTAATTAAAATAAGTAAAACATTTTACTTGATTCTGAAAGGTATTCATAACGTACATAAAAAATAATGATTCGGAGGTACACAACGTTAATAGATACAAAACATTGAAGAAGGTCGTATAATTTATGAAATTCTCTGCAAAAAATTCAATTCATGTAACAGCATTGGTAAGTTAAAACTTGTTTAACTTTGTAATTATTGTTATTAATAGCAGACCAGCTAGGAGGAACCCCATTTATACTGTACCCAATGAATAATTAGGTGTTTACCATCGTTTTTAAAATTTAGCAGATACATACGAATTTTCTTCACGACAGATCGTCATTTGAATTGCAAAGTAAATCCTCCTTTGGATTACACGTACATGTAAGAAAAGATAAAGCAGTCAGGGGGTCTAATGCAATTTGAAAAGTTAAGGAACGGTGGAAACGGTAATGGACTCGTCGAGAACTTAAAATATAATAACGTGTTAATTTGTTTATTTTAGGATTGCTTATTATTTTAAGTTAAAACAGAGAAATATGTTATTTCAAATAAATTTAGCATTAGTTACTTAATTTTCTAAACAATAAGATATGAAATAAGTATATGTTGAAAGGTTTTTATCATATCTTGTAATTTTAACGGTAGCTGTAACAGTCGAACCTTGGCACTAAGCTACCCAGACTGAGAGCATGTTTTGAAACGTTACACAATTTATGTGTTTTTGTATAGTATAAGAGAACTTTCATTTGATTTAAATCTTTTGATTATCAAATTTTAAGGAACTGAATCAACTTGCCAATGTTGCAATTTAAATCTTAAACAACTAACAATGTATGCTGGCGGATTAAGATAACCAGTTTTATTAACTCATTTTGATTTAAATCGCTGTTTAAATCATCATGCAAATCAATGTTTAAATCATCATACAAATCAAAGTGAAATTCAAGTTTCTTATTCTCGAAAAATTTACAGTTTAATATTATTTTCAATAGTGCTTTTACAGATAATTCCTATCATTCGGGGTCGTTGGGTGTTTGTCGAGTATAAATTGTTGTGGTTTTTTTCCAGTAACGCAGCTATCTCAAAATCCTGATTTAAATATGGATTTAAAAAAAAAATCACTTGTTTTAAATCTGGCATACCCTGCTTAGAACTTTTGAAAAAATTTGTCCTGCACTTCCGGATCTAGTCGAAGCCGAAGGTATTGAAACTGTGTGATTACATAACGATGGTACTCTGGCGTTTTCTTTACAGTTGGTGTACGATAATTAAAAAAAAATACGGACAGTTTTATTAGATGTGGGGGTATCAAGGAATGGCCTGCGACATCGCTAGACCTAGCACCAAACTATTTTTTTCTTATTAGGCTATTTAAAATTTAATAACTCATGGCGGTATCGTCAATACCTTAATGAAGAAGGGCGGGCGTAAGTAGTATGTGGTATAATGAGAATGATCGTAAACATTTAAGTTTAGAGAATTAATATACTTACGTGTGTCCAGTTAAATGTTTTTAGTATAGAGAGCACGGATTTGGATATTTGTGTATCCGGAGGTCTTGTGCGCGCAAATGTCGAAAACCTTTTCTTGTCTGAAGTTTCATAGTGAGTACAAAACTGTAAAATGTAAAAAGGTGTAAATAATATAAATATATTACGCTGTTACTTATTTTAGAATTTAACTACAACGTGAAATCGATTAATTAAATATAACGAGCTTCTTATTTACTTACATACGATATCATAGGAAGATTAAACGCTGCTGCCATGTAAGCTTCATGTTTGCAAGTTTCTTGCGGGCCTATGTAAACAGAAACGTTTTGAGTCCATAGTTCCGCCGTCTTCCGCACGCTAACTATTTCTTCGCCAAAAGTTTCTGCGATTATGAAATCCAGTTTATGCCCTTTGTGTTTGAGTACGCCTTGATTAACTTCCTCTACGGCTAAAGATATAGCTCCTGATATAGTAAGTCCTGGTCGAGAATATTCTAAATCTCCTGGTTTTCTTTGTGATCCCGTTAGATAACCTATTGTAAAGGTTTCGCTTTTTAATTGCCTTGATAGCAAAAGGAGAACCCACAGAAAACTCCACATCTTAGTTCACTGAAAAAAAAAATAAATGCGCTATAATCCAGTAATATTTAAAATACAGAGTGATTTATAAATAGTGTGCCAAACTGACACAGCGTGTTGGAGAGATCATTTTGAGTTTCTCTTTTGAAGAATGGAGCACTTTGAATGTTTGATCTTGCGGTAAAAGGTAAGATTGTAGACGCGATAGATGACAATCTATTAGTAAGTATGCGATGAATATTTATAGAACAATTTATAAAATTTTGTTGTATAATATTGCATATAGAGGTTTTCTACCCGCTTATCAAGAAAACTCTCAAAGACGACTCAAATTTTGTCTTTGGGATCTTGGTCAAGTTACTGACGATCTTGAGTTTCTGGAAAATGTTTTGTGGACGGACAAAGTTCAGTTTACCAGAAGTGAAATCACTAATAAGCAAAATGAACTGTATTGGTCCATAGATAATCCGCGTGTTGTAGCGCCAATAAGATTTTAAATAGATTTTTTGTAAAAGAAATTTTTAATAGTCAGTTAATAGTACTTTTTCCTAAACGGCGATAGATGTCCCTAGAGACATCTGTACAACGTACAGTGAGGGATTAAACTAGCAAAGTGACAATCCACGCAAAATTGAGGTAAACCGGCTAAGCTGGTATCAAACCGCCAGGTGGCCCTCTGTGTAGAATTGATTCGGTTTGATACCAGCTTAGCCGCTTCACTCTAATTTTACGTGGATTGTAGCTTTGCTACTTTAATCCTTCATTATACATTATATAACATGTCGCACCTACATAGTGTAATAGGTTATTTTATGAAATCGCAGCATAATCGCAATTGGTGTTTCTAGGGGCATTTATCACCGTTTATGTTATTGTTGGCACGCCTTATGTGCTTTAGATGTTGCATTTACAAATAGGAACCTTACCTGACTGGAAGAGTCCTAATAAATACGAAACGCGTCTTAAGTTGTTCCTATTGGTAAATGTGAGCATCTTTTCATTTATTTTATCTATTACGCTGATATTCGTATTTGCACACCGAGTGCCACTTTGCGATTTCATACCGGCTTAGCCGATTCATCGCTGTTTTGCCTGAATTGTAGCTTTTACAAATTTATGCCGTCGCCATGCTTTATATAGATGTCTCTAGGGACATTTATGTCCATTTATGTTGTTGTCCGCACGGCATAAGTGCTTAAAATTTTTACAAACTGCGTTGGCTGATGTCATGGAAAATGTTGCTTGAATTACTGAACCCCATGTGGTATCAACGCCATGGTGCTCCACCCCACCAGGTGATATTATTATATACAATTTTTACAAACTGGGCTAGCTGACGTCAAGGAAAATACCGCATGTAGTATTAACACAATGGTGCTCCACCCTACTAGGGAGTAGTTGTGGTCAGTGGCCACCTGACAATTTTAATAATAAGTGGATTGCTACCAGGGGAATCCCATAGCTTCGTCTTTAAGATCACCAGATATCAATCCGTAACATTTTTATTTGTGTGACCAAATAAAACTAATGGTGTTCAAATAAACACACACGAACAACTTAGTCAACGCATTAGAAATGCTGTATAGCAAAATCAAAATTGTAACCAAATTGATAGAAATATACACTTCCCACTTTGTAAGTGCCAAGCATGCATTCGAGTTGAAGAAAATACGTTTGAACGTTTGTGGTTTGTCTTGTAATTAACTCCATTTTCGCAATTAATTTGTAATAAATATAAATTTAAAAGCTGTGTATTTCGTTAACCTACGTTTATATGACGTTTTTAACTCAAAATGGTCTCTTCAACGAATTACATCAGTTTGGCACACTATTTATAAACAATCTTGTATACAGAGTGGAACAAAAGTATGAAACAAATTTGATTTCAATAATTTTCTTGCGGTGTCACCGACAATATTTTTTATTAGCAAAATAGATATATAGTTGCCTCAATAAATAGATATTATCTTTTTCCTTGTAGCCTAGCAAAAATTTAATTGAAAAAAATATGCAAAAAGCCTCTACGTATTAGTAGGCCGTTCCAGAACTGCAGTATTGCAATTTGTATGTGGAAGCAAGCGAATTTATTACTTTGATGAGCTGACATTTTTTGATTGTCATAGATGCTTATTCGTTTGTTATGTTATTTAACTATCATTTAAAATTACAATTCTCGCAGGTACGGAGGTATAGTCTTTACAGGGAGACATAACGCACTTTATCTGGAACGGGTTAGTTCATTATCTGCCTGTATCTACCGAATTAAACATGCTTGGTAGTTAAATCCTTCACTGCCACTGGAACAGGGCCATACTTAGAGTTGCAACAAATGCTAACAAGAGTTCATATAAACATTTTCTTGAAGTACAAAAATCGCATAAATACACTTTAATGCCTGCCAGGGTTGTTCTAGGCGAAACTGCAACCAGAAGTAATAAGTATCAATTACAATCTTAACAATGCAAATTCATTTAACTGCAGTTTAAGTCTTTGCCATTAAGTGTGAAAATTCATCCTACAAAGACTATACTTGCTCACAGCCTGAATGTTATTATTATGGAGACAAAACGTCCAATGCCCTGGGTTATTATTATTATTTATTTATTTATTTAAAAATAGGGATTGCCTAATTACATTGGTTTCAAAAAAATCATACAAAGAAAAGTAATTAATACGTTGGCTTACAAAAAAAAGAGACCTTAAACTAATCGCCTGAAAATAAAGAAAGTAATCAAACGTCTACACTTAATCCTTGTTCATTAATGGTTTGAATTAATACTATTTTAAATTTATGTTCGATCACTGAGAACAAATCTAGCTGATAATTTTCATTAATTCAGTGAAATACAGAACAAATTTTTGTAATCGGTGACTAGTGCGCCGGTACCGGCTTCCAATACTTTACCGGTATGACGTCATCTTGTAAGGTAATGTGCATTTTACGCATGTTCACTGGCAATTTTAATTTGACAGGTACATACTATTAGCGTTTTTAGAAATAAAAATCTTTCACATTTATTTCAAGTCTTTTCTTAGTATATACACAATTTTAAGCCTTTTCTTAATATATACACTCTAATTAATATAAAATACTAATTTAAGCAAAGATAATCTTTTATCAATATATAAAGATAAACCTTGCAATTCCAGGGGTTATTGTTGTCTACCAGAACACTTTGGTTAATAATTAAACTTGGTAAACTTTAATTCACAATCGGGTCTTGTATTAGGGCAAAGCGCGCAAGGTGGTTGTCTAGGGCCTCGCGCACGGCAACATTACAATCCCTGCCGGTCGCCGGTCTACTATGACAATGATGTCATACTGGCAAAGTATTAGAAGCCGGCACCGACGCACTAATCACTGCGTTTTATAATACGAGATTTTTTTATGAATTACTTTGCCAATAGTTATATAAAAGAATGCGCGCTTATAGTCACCGATGGCGCGTAAGACGTAATGATAATTAACGAACAGTACATTGAAGGCAGCATTTACAAACAGTACATTAAAGGGATCATTGAACATGGTTAAATGTAAAAGTATAGTAAATAAATCACACAGTTAATTCGCACAAACAAAAGAAACGTTGTAAGGGATCAACGCACGTACACTACTACATATCGACTTTGTAGGTCGTATTTTAGTCGTTTAGAGGGAGTCGCGCAGGTTCTTAAGCGGCTATCTGGGACTGCGGGGCTCTGGTAAGAGCTAGGGGTGCTGCGGAATTTGAAGAAAAAGTGGGGTTATGGGCTGCAGTGCTCTGGTAAGAGCTGGGGGGCTGCGGAATTTAAAGAAAAAATGAAGTTATTTATTTCGTAGCTCTGAAAGGAGCCGGGTGTAGGACTGCAACAGACGGCAATAGGTGTTTGGTTTTTAGACCATTTTAATCGATCCAACAACAAATAATTCTAGTAGTTTTAGTTTTTAAGCCGTGTAGGACCGTTTCAACGATCCAGAGGGCTGTTGCACTTTTGGTTTTTGAACCGTAGTTAGAGGTTGGGCTCGTTTCGATCCTGAACACGAATTGAATGTGCTTGTGTAGGTGTCTGTTTAGTACCATTTGAGCGATCCAGCAACAGATGACTGAAGGAGTTTAGTTGTTAAACAGTATTTGTAGATTAGGCTTCTTTCAATCCTGAAAATTCTCCGTTGAAAATGCAGCACTTTTATAATCCTTTTTGACCATCGTCGCATGACAAAATAACAAACATTAGCCATTGTTGCTTAACAGAATAACAAACATTTGAAGAGCAGTGACCGCGGCAGGAAACGGAAATCGCCTGTTGTTTAGTTTTGCATGTTAACTAAAACAAGCGTTTTCAGACGGAATGATCTTAATGTTCCAAAGGGGAAAGTCATCGTTGCTTAGCGAACAAACATTTAAAGTTGTAGCGGCTGTAGCAGAAAACAGAAATCGTCTGTTGCTTAGTGATGTCAAATGCAGATAGTCCTTCGTATTAGCTGTGACTGTTAGTGCCACCTAAATTTATTTGGTTATAGTTAAATGTGTTGTAAAAGACGGCCGAGGACAAATTTTAAGGATTGTGTCATGTTAAGTAACACTATATAAGGTATAGAAAAGTCTAGACGAAGTGCTTCCTTTTTTGTGCTATGTTCAGATTGTAATGAGAAAATATTTTATCTATTCTATATTTCTAAGGAATTATTAGTTTAATTTTAAAATATGAAGAAATGTTAAAAAATGTTGAAAAAATTTGAACTGAGTAGGACACTTAGATATAATTGTAGTGTTATGGTTTTTTTTTCGAAACAAGACATGGCTGGAAAACTGTTGTTTTGCTTGGCATATTCATAAAAAGAATGTCGGTATAAAATTGAAGAAACAGCATTGAATAATTTAATGCAGGATAAGTATAGATCACCAATTTATATGACGTGATCTAGGAATTATTTCTATGTATTCAAAAAGACCATTTATTACTGCGAAATTGTTTGAGTTATGAATATAATTAAGATTCGTATCAACATTAAGTGTTAACGAGAAACTGAAACAATTTCGACGAACGTAAATCCTCCAGTGTTTTATTACAGCTTTATAAGGTCCGAATTACCGAATTATTCTCAATTTTCATCCAGAAAGTCAATAGTAAGTTTTAAAATCAGTAACAGTCCTTGAAGTTACATTTGTAATTAATTTGTTGTTACTAATGCCTGTATTGTTATTTTTATTTTAAATTAATAATTAAACAATTGGGTGGTGATTTGTAATTAACGATTGTATTACTATTGGTGTAATATTAGGTACGAAGTCGTTATTGTACTTAACAATAAAAGCTGTTCGGCAACCGCTACGGTATCTTCCTGGCATTTATTGAAATTTTTGTAAATAAATAATATATTTCGAAAATTTTGTCAGTTTTACGGAAATTTAATATATTTTTTTTTCTTACAAAAATATATTTTAAAAATTTAAATATTTTTCTTCTTTCAAAATTTTGATTGCTATGAAACTTTGGCAAAAGTTATAAAATTGAATAATTTTAAAAAATTGAAAATGGCTAGTAATTGAAAATTTTTGAAATTTTGAAATTCATGAAAATTTTAAATTTCTATAATTTAAAACCGTTTGAGTTGAATTTTTTTTTGTAAGTTTTGTGAAACTAAAAAAATTTTGAAACGAAAAAAAATGTAAAAATATTGAAAAACTCATTCTTTGTCTTTCTGCAAACTCCGCAGCACCGTGGTTGTTATCAGAGCACCGCAGTTCATAACCTCACTCTTTCTTCGAACTGCGCAGCACCCTTAGCTCTTACCAGAGCAACGCAGCCCCAGATGGACGCCGCAGGACCTGTAGTACGACGCCCTCTAAATATACGAAGAAAGTCGTTATGCACGTGCGTTGATGCCTTACAGCAGGACGTTTGTTTCCTTGGTGCAAATTAACTTTGTAATTTAATACTGTATTTTTAAATTTAACCATGTTTATTGTTCCCTTTAATGTACTGTTCGTTAATTGTAGTGTACATACATTCTTTGCCCTAAAAACGCTAAACATGTTTTGTCTTACGCTATAATCTATACTATAATCACACATTCTTTAATACCATATGTTCAAATAAAACATACCTAAGAGTTGGCCATGAAAAATAAAATTACTGTATTTGCATGCTTGCAAAATTTTTAGAAAATTCTGATTACCACGATATTTTTTTTTTAAATTATAAAATCGAAAACTTTAATAATTTGAATTTTGAAATTTTGAAATTCATAAAAATTATAAATTTCTAAAATTTAAAAACATTTGAATTGAAATTTTTTTATTTATTAGTTTTGTGAAATTTGTAAAATTTTAATAGTTTAAAAAATTGTAAAAATACCGAAAATTTTTAAAATGAATTTAAAATTTTCGAGATTTTTTAAAAATGTTGAAAATTTTGGAAAAATTATTAAAAAAATTAGAAATTCTTTTGTTTTTAGTATTTGTAAATTGTAGACAATATTTATTCGTTGAAAACTAAAAACGATTTCATTATTTGGTCTTTATTTTGGCGATTATACAATTAAACTGTTCAGGTAAACGACCAAAAGGAAACCTCCCAGAGGAGCTTTCTCAATGGAAGATTGTTCATATTGTTATTGAATACTGGGGGTCGTAGGAATATCGGGCTTGCGCAGATCGCCTATTCGACATGTGTAGAATACGAATCTAAAGTTCTTTTCCGAGCGCGTCTGTTTTAAAGTAGGCACCGCCCTCATTTTTGGAAAGTTGTTTCTATTGTCATTTAACATGATTATACCGATTTTGTAGCCGAAATTCGGAAATTAAAAAAAAACAACACAAAATCGATGGGGAGGCGTGGGGGGTGATAGATAAATCGCGTTTGCGCATATCGGCTATTTGACATGCGTAGTATACGAATACGAGCGCGTCTATTCTCACCTCCCCTTTTTGGCGGACCAACCTCATTTTCTGGCGGTGTCATTCTATTGCAATTTGCAGGATTTAAAATATATTTATAAAGTAGAAATGTGATACCACTCTTGAGTACATTATGTTGAATACTGTCACGAACACAGAAAACAGTACATTATTTTGATTATAATTACCAAAATTATAATACATTGTCTAATTATTTATAGAGTATTTATGTAGATTATATTAAACTTGCCAGGTTTCAATGAAAACAATTACATCAAAACTTACTGAAAGCGCTTCTAATAATAATAGCAGAAATTCCTCCAAGTTCTTATTTAAGCTTCTAATATTTAAATGTAAAACAAAAATTAAGTTACCACCCTCGCCATATAGAACCCTCAGTTTATCTGTGTCACACGCAATGGTTGCCTGGTCACTGTCATCAAAAGATGGATCAATAACATTTTAAAATTCAAATTAAGTTAAACAAATAACACTTATTTATTGTTTACTTTTAATATAGAAAATAAAAATAGAATGAAACGAACTAAGAGAGAGAATCAAAAGGGTAGGATAACTAGGCATAGGAAAAATAATTTTGGGTACAAAAGATATCGCAGCGTATGCAGGGAACGTCTAATGACGTTGGTCCGGCAGTTAGTTATGTTTATGTATTTATGTACAATTTTGTTATCATGTTTTACTTACACATTCACTTAACTTAAAGTAATAAAGAATACATTAAAACAAATTTAAATTATATTGCTACATTTATAAGTACCAGTGTTACTTCGTTAAAGTCCATATTTAATGAATATAAATAAAATCCATACATATATAAAAGCACAAAGGGTTTTTTTCTCCCCTTCCTCCAGCGGCTACCGCTTCACCAATTTGGACCATTTTTTTTTAAATGAAAGGTCTTTATCCACAGATGGAACATGAAACATTTTTATATTTTTATTCTACGTTGATTTTTTAATAATAATTATTTTAATTTATAATATATATGACGGTCGGCTAGACGCGCGTCACTTGGGGCGCCCTCTAGAATAACGTCGCGTGTCATTATTGGAACTAATGCATCACGTGACTTGACATTTCGCCGGTTCTCTGTCAACGCTGTCTGTCAGTGCATTGTGTGCTGGGGTAACACTATTTGTAATTATCAAACTTTGTAAATTTTTATATATTTTGAAAATTTGTGAAATTTATTATTATATATCTCTTAATAACTTTTTCGAAAGCTATGATAATTATAAAAATTTTAAAAATTTTGAAATCTTCAGAATTTTGAAAATTTTTGAAAAAATAAAATTAATTTTTTGCAATTTCTAACAATTTTCAAATTGTGCAATTTTTCTATAATTTCTTAGATATTTTTAAATATTTCCAAATATTTTCACAATTTTGAAAATTTTGAAATCTTAAAATTTACAATTTAAAAGATAAAATAAAAAACATTTATGTTTATGAAGATATTGTTCAAAATTTGCCTAAAGTAATGTCGGCTTTATTTTTTTAATACCACCGTAGGTTTTTGATTCAATATAAAAATTGGCTAGTACTTTATTACTTCAACAGTGTTTATTTATTTTACATTTATACGTATTTTGACATGTTTACATGACATTAGCAAAAGATTATATTAAAAGGTTAGTGTTGCTATAGGAACAACAGAAATTGGTGACTTGATCTCGGTCATCGTCTGCAAATGACTTGATTTCTTATTCCAAAACGTCCAATAGGTGTGAATTTAAGAGATCAATTTGCACGTTCATTAACGGTACAGTTTTTAAATGTTTGTGAATTGCAAAAGCTTATAGTAACGGGTGTACAGAGAGTCTTTCAGTCAGGGCGGCTATGGATTGTATAACGCATGTATTTTATTCAGTCATATCTAAGTAATTTATTTGACATAAGTCAAAGTCAATTTAAATTAAAAGGCTCTTATTTTGATTTATTTATTTTCTGCGTATTTCTTGTTATAAAATGTTTACGCAGAAACAAAAAACCTCTATTGTGAAATCTTATTTTCGCATTGGTCAACAATTAGAAAACGAAAATTGGAATTATTCCATCAATGCGTGTAAACAAGAATTTCGACAAAGATATCCAAAGACATACGTTATACAATCCATAGCCGCCCAGGACTGAAATACTTTCTGGACATCCGCTATATTTAATATGTATCATCACAAAAGTGTAAACATTTTGTGTTACAAGATGGAATTAAATGATTGTGTTCTAGTAAGTGTTTAGCGTAATTGGATTTATGTGGGTGTTTGTATTTGTAACAACGTACGGGATCTTTATACGCAATATATCAAAATTTCTAATTGTTTGGCCTATATAAACCGAATTACAATGTGAACAATTTGATGTAATGTAAATGCCGGATTTTAGCAAATTGTCTGTTTTTAATGTTGCATTAAACAATTGTTTGTAACTTTAACAATTTTTTTCTGATTTGTCACCAAAATATGGGATCGAAGCATATTTAATTGTATCGGATGAAGTTGAGGTATTCGGATACATTGTTTGAATGGCTAATTTATAATCTTTTTCTTTAATTAATGTATCAATAAGTTTAGTATTATAAGCATTACTATATCCAATTTGTTTAATAATTCAAATTTCTCTATCATAATTAATTTCATCTAAAGGGGCATTTAAAGCACTATGTATCATGGACCTGTATGCTGCTAATTTATGTGTTTTATGATAACAGGAATCGTGTGGTATTGTAATGTCTGCTTGTGTAGGTTTTATATAAACAGACTTATTGTGTTCAGTTTCTAGTGTAAATTTTGTTTGGATGCAAGCTGTTAATAAAAATTAAAAATGCAATTGTTCATAGTTACAAATTCTGTTAAAATAAATAAACTTTGTTGAAGTACAAAGTATTTTATTTATAACTCAATATATTGCTATATTTTACTGGATCTGATATCAGCTCGTCAAAATAGTTTCTGATACAATTTTACTTAATATGTAAAATTAGTGTTACTTTCAGCTATTTAACGACAAACCCTCAAAAATTATATTTCAAAGTTATGAATTAAATAAGCTTTTTAATGGTGGCTTCATTTCAACAATTAAACGCTATCTACTATCTCCGGTTATCCGGTAGTATAATGTAAACTTTTCGTTTGCTTTTCTATGAGTTTAAGGAGAAAGTAAACTCATGCTCCTTTGGTGGCAAGAAATCTATTGATTTAGGACGCATTTTCAGGAGCTGTTCTCGAAGTGACAGCAGCTCTTGAAGGAAAACTTACAACTCTCAAACGCAGTGTGTTCAAACTTTATAGGTATACACCACACACAAAGCAATATAGATCAGCCCGCTTTTTGTGTGGCTTTTTGCGACTCCAAAGCAGAATTATATGCAAATATCGATATTTTGATTAATTATTTTATTAATATAAAAGACTACCACAAACTCAAATTTCTTAGAAAATTAAAATAGCTGCAGACAAGCAGCATACAATAGCAAATTTCATAATTTAGCACAAATCAGTAGAAAATCTTTATGTCACATATATCACAACTAAATATATATGCAGTTAAATAATTAATAATTTCAGCCTTTACTTGGTGATACTGCATTTTAAAAATAATAAAAACCCTACAAAACTTTGTACAAAATATCACATTTAATAATCACTACAAGTGACCGCGGTTTCGTGCTTCACAGAGACATTGTGACATTGAGTTTGACAATGTCTCTGTGAAGCACGAAACCGCGGTCACTTGTAGTGATTATTAAATGTGATATTTTGTACAAAAGTTTTGTAGTGTTTTTATTAGTTTTATATATGCAGTTATTTATTTAAAAAAATATTGCTAATAAGCGAGCCTTATTTTGCAGTTGAAATTTTAGAATAAAATGGAGAACTGTCTTTGTAAAACAGGTGTAAAATATCAGTGGCGTTCCGTCGGTTCAAAATTTGGGTAGGCGGTGGCCAGAGCTGGGCAAGCTACTTTAAAAAGTAGCTAGTTCCTAACTAAGTTACTAACTATTTTTACAAAATGTAGTTAAGTTACTAAGTAACTAAGTTACTTAATACAAAAAGTAGCTAAACTATCAACTTTTTTGTAGTTGTATTCGTTATAAACAAGCTACTTTTTAAGTTACTATATATTTCCTCTGCGCTATTATATACTGTGTCTATAAAGTAATTCCCCCCCCCCCCCCAACTAACTTTTGAACGACTTAATATTTTACCACAAAATTTGGTGTGCTGTAATGGGAAATTAAATACTATTTTATATATTTTTATATTTAAGTTTAGTATCATTCAAAATGGCGACCGAACGCTATTTAAAAATTTATTTTTAAATAGAAAGGGGGTCGAGTGACACCTCATTGGAAAGTTCTTTTAGTTCTGCGCCTGAGCCTAGAGTTTTAAAGAAAAATATTTAGCCATAACAAAATGACAATGTTTGAAGATAAAGAAGTCTATTTAAAAAAATTAAGAATTAAAGCTTAAATTAATTAAATTAAGTGTTCGAAATGTTTACCATTCACTTCTTGGCACATAAAAAGTGGGTCATGAAATTCCTGCCTTACATTTTCATAAGTTTCTGGAGTGATATTTCTGCAAACTGCTGTAATGCGTTGCTCCAGTTCTTCAATTGTTTTTGGGCGAGTTCTGTACACTTTCGATTGCAGATATCCCCGTAGAAAAAAAATCTAAGGACGTTAAATCTGGGGAGCGGGCCGGCTAGTCTACAGGCCCCCGCCTACCATTCCATCTTCCAAGAAAATGTCCGCTGAGAAAGTCAGAAACAGGCCTATAATAATGAGGCGGGGCACCGTCTTGTTGGAACATAACGTTTTCGATATTATTTCCAGCCACCTGAGATATTTCCGGGAAAATGGGTGAATATCAGGGACACAGGGGTCCATATAAAGAGGGTTAGGCTGCTGAAGGAATCGGGAGTTGCGGTCGAAGTTAACAGCGAGGAGGAGGCTAGGAAGTTGGTGGAGTCAGAACAGTGGAAGACCGTAGGGCTCAGGGCACAGAGGGAGAATAGAAGGCGCCCCCAGGTAGTAGTCTACGGGGTAGAGGAGGACAGTGCTGAAGAGTTAGTACGCGTCGCGTACGACCTCAACGACGTCTGTCGCGAAAATAAGAGTCTAGGAGATTTTCAGGAGGCCTTTAAGCCAGTAAGTGGGGTAGTAGACAGGTTTTCTGGGAGGAGAGACTGGAGGGTGGAGGTCGAACCAGCGTTATACAGAGAGCTTCTGAATAGGGGTCGGCTTAACCTAACCTGGGGGATTAGCAGGATTAGGGACTTCATCCCTTTGACTAGGTGTTATAGGTGCGGATGCTACGGGAACATGGGAAGAGAATGCGAGAGTAAGCAGGATGCATGTTATCGATGTGGAAGTGGGGAACACAAGGCGCATGAATGCAGAGTGGTAGAGACGTGCGGGCAGTGCAGGAGGGTGGGCAGAGACGCTAGGCATCGTATGAATGGCGAGGAGTGTTCGATAGTGTGGAAAATGGTAAGGCGAGTGATAGAGAGGACGGATTATGGCCGTTAAGGTCCTGCAAGGTCGTTTCGTATTATTAAGTTGTTGCTTTGATTTCTTTTAGGGATATGGATATGTGTTTGTGTATGTTTCAGGACCAGGAGAGATCCCACCAGAGGTCGCACTTGCATGTGCATCTGGTAGTGTACCACTTGTGATGCACGAAACGCGACACCCGTGCGTTCACAAATCGGGTACCTCGGGCTCGGGTACAAGCCCCTCGCACGGTTTGCTGTGCGGGTTCCGAGATTGAGGTAGGACTCGAGGTGGCAGTGGTTGACGACCCGTATGGGAAAGTTGGCTTCGGGAAACTACGTTTCCTGCGGCCAACCGCGTTTGCCTAGACCACAACTAGGAAGTCAGACGCTAGACTGGCGTCCCGGCCCCGGACGGAGAAAGTCGATGCAACGGCCTATCCAAAAGGGTACGGCAGCCTTGTGCTGTTGGGCGATGCTGGGGGCTCAAATCTGGTGGCGACCCAAAGGGCGGTGGCAACACCGCCCGGAGGAGGGACGGATATGCTTCATTGCTGGGTGCTGTCCTAGTCTTTCAAATCAAAGGGTGTCCTTCCATGGAATTCTAGGGGTGAAGCGCATTTTTCCTGCTCACGCCCACTATCAAAGTGTCGTCCCAGAGGGTTCGTACTTATGTACACCCGACGCTGTTAAGGTGCCGGCCACTATGATCAGGTCGGTTTCCGGCCAGTCTGGGCGGTGCGTAGCTCACCAGTGCTGGGACCTGCGAGGTCCTAACTGGGAGGGGAAGCGCTGCTTGGCACGCGCTGCTGCAACAAGTCCAACCAGTGACTTTCTTTGACTGTTTTTCATAATCTTAATTTTGTAAAAAATAAATACCGCACATCTCTAACTCAGCAACATATATCTGATTTGTTGTTACTGTCAACATCTGACCTGACGCCTAACATAGGAAAATTATTAAAACAAAAACAATGTCAGATATCACATTGATTGTACCAATTACTTGGATTTAGATTTTCGTTACATAAAATTTTGTTTCTTTATTTGGCAGTAGATGCTATCCATACATATATAAAAGCACAAAAGGGTTTTTTTCTCCGGTTCCTCCAGCGGCTACCGCTTCACCAATTTGGACCATTTTTTTTAAATGAAAGGTCTCTATCCACAGATGGAACATGAAACATTTTTATATTTTTATTCTACGTCGATTTTTTAATAATAATTATTTTAATTTATAATATATATGAAGGTCGGCTAGACGCGCGTCACTTGGGGCGCCACCTACAATAACATCGCGTGTCATTATTGGAACTAATGCATCACGTGACTTGACATTTCGCCGGTTCTGTCAACGCTGTCTGTCAGTGCATTGTGCGCTGGGGTAACACTAGTTTATTTTATTATTTTAATAAACGACAATTAAATTTCAAAATGTTGATTTTTTTGTTGCACCAAACAAGACTTTAAAAAGCTTAGGTAACAAAAATAGGAACCGTCAGTAGTCAGTGGCCCGCTAGTGATTTTTAAATCGTCAATTTCGTCCAACTGTTAAAAAGGTTGGGCAGCCTTGACCTAAATAATAACTTGTTATAACCAAATAAAGGTGAGGATGGCTTCGACAAGCTTTATAAAATTAGACCACTGATTGATACATTATCAACAGTTTTTGGATGGCTATAAGCCTGGAGAACATCAAAGTGTGGATGAATCTATGGTGAAATTTAAGGGGAGAATAAGTTTCAAACAGTACATGCCAAAAAAAAACAACAAAAAGAGGTTACAAAATATGGGTACGTGGGGATCGGTCTGGTTTTGTTTCACAATTTCAAGTTTACACAGGGAAAACCGATAAAGTTGAGAACAATTTAGGAGCTAGAGTTGTGAAAGATTTGATTAGAGTACTAGTGGGCAAACACCATAAAGTTTATATAGATAATTTTTTCAATGGGGTACAACTACAGCAAGATCTTTTGAGCTATCAGATTTATTCTTGTGGAACTATTCCAAAAAAAAAACGCAAGAATAAACCAAAAGATCTATTGTCAGATAAGCAAATGAATAGAGGAGAGTACTGAAGGACTTTTGTACCTAAAGTGGATAGATAATAGATCGGTTTTATTTCTCAGTAATTTTCATTATCCAACGGAAACGCAAGTAGTGCAAAGAAAGAAACAAGATGGTACCATAGATGACGTTCCCTGTTTACAGTTGGTCGAGGATAACCAGCACATGGGGTACGTTGATAAATCAGACATGTACGTTTCTCTGTATAAAATAAATAGAAAATCTCGCAAGTGGTGGCATCGGTTGTTTTGGCACTTCATAGACTTGACTATTGTAATAGTCGGGTCGCCAAATGAGAAAATAGGGTTGGACCTTAAATGAGGGTACAACTAATATTTTATGATTGATTCTAGTATTGTTTGATATACTGAACCATAATCTGTGGGGTGTCAGAGTGGCACCCTTGGGCAATTTAAAATATCGAAGGTCAAAGGTCACGGGAGTCAAAAAAGCTGAACCGTCCATTTTATTGCGAATGAAGGGGAATCGGTCCACCCAAATCAAACATTTGTAGTTAGATAAATGTTTTATTATGTGCAGATCTTTCTAACGGTATATTACACTTTGTCAACACTACAAAAATAGCGATTCTACATGAAATACTAATTTTTTGTTTTACTAATATGTTTGTGCTGCAAATGAAAAAGTGGACTACTGGATAAAAAAAAATCAAAACAATTTTGAATTGAGTGAGTCCATTGGTTTACAACCCGCCATTTTGTTATGGCTGAATATTTTTCTTTCAAACTCTAGGATTAGACGCAGAACTAAAAGACCTTTCAAATGAGTGTCACTCGACCCTGGGTAAAAAACTCAAAACAATTTTGAATGGAGTGAGTTCATTTGTTTAAAATCTGCCATTTTGTTATGACTAAATATTTTTCTTTGAAACTTTAGGATGAGACGCAGAACTAAAAGACCTTTCAAATGAGGTGTCACTCGATACCCCTACCCATTAAAAAAAATTCAAAATTGCGCCCAGTCGCCATTTTGAATGATACAAAACTTAATTTTTGGCTAAAAAGTAGTAGTTCATTTCCCATTAATGCACACTAAATGTTGTGGTAAAATATCAGGTCGTTAAAAAGACAGACGGTATAAAAACGTGTCATTAAATTGTAAAACGTTTTATTCCTACTTTACTAAGCAATATAAAAAATACAAGAAAAAATTAAAGAACAATAATAATAAACTCATATTTAGACCGAAACACATTCATGTCAAAAATATACTGCTTGAATCACCATTGCTGACAAAATTTATTAACAAATGTGCAGACAGTGCAGATTATTTAGAAAATTTAAATTTCGCAATAATATCGCAACAATATAACTACTTTCAGAGTAGTTAAGCTACCGGAAAGGGAATTGAATAGTTTTAACTACTTCTAGGTAGCTTCACTACTTAAAAGTAGCTAAACTACTAAAAGAGTAGTTTAACTACTTCAAGTAACTTCAACTGGTATATAACTACTTGAAAATCAAAACTATTGAATATTTCATGTTAAATGCGCGAATTCAATCTACAGCTACCTTAATTTAAAAAGTAACTAGAATACAACTACTTTTCATACAAAAGTAGTTAAGTTAGTAACTAAGCTACTTTGTAGTTAACTACTGCCCAGCTCTGGCGATGGCAAACATTATTTAACATTAAGATTATAAAGTAAGAAGATTACGGTAACTCCAATTTACTAAAACCTGTTGTTAAATGAATTAATCTAAGCATAAAATTCCTATTATATTTCACTTTGTCATTATGCACTTTAATTTGATAACGTAAACCTTCGTCTAAAGCCAATATTTGCCAAGTAATTTTAATCAGTTGTTGATAAATTTGCTAAATGAAATCAGTTAGATATAGTAATCAAATGTGTGGATATAGAAAGAAGATGAACATATTGTGATTTAAAACGTATTACAGAAATATCAAAATTAAATTGTGAAAAAAATTAATGAACATAAATTTCGTTAGACACTGCTGACACGTAATAAAATATTGCTTAAGTTAGGAGTTAAGTTACAGAGTAAAAAACACTTTGAAAAGTATTCCTCTGGTGACTGATGAATCGCCCGCAACTTTTAATAAGTTGGAAATGACGTTCAAGAGAGACATTTATAAATCACTGACTAATCGATGTCGATATTTAATTGTATATTTAAATATAAAGCATACTCAAAGGTATACTTTTTTTAATCTGAAAGAGATCATTGCCAGGAGGCCGACTCTGAGTTTACAGGAAATTTGTGCCTTTCTGAAACTGGATAGAAAGCTGTCGAATGGTCAACTGGTTCTATTACAATAAAACTGGGCGAAACAAGTCGCTGGTACTTTCCCATACTTTTTACGTTTTAAATTTCGCGCGCCAATAACTGAGTATATAACATTGTTTTTACAAAAATTAAAACAAGTAAAAAATAGATAAAAAACTTCCACATCAAATCTTATAAAAATCGGTCAAGGGGTTCCGGAGATATAGGAAAACAAACGCACCCACCCACAGACAGACATTTGTTAAAAATCACTTTTTTGGGTTGTTTACGCCCCAATACGCATATTTCCGTTAAAATCTAAAATTCAAAAATTTGCATGAAATCATCACTTTCTTTACTTCAGTAGCAGTACGCGAAAGTAAAAATTGAAAGAAAACATTGTTGCTTTTGTTACTTTCCTATACTTCTACTGAAGTAAGGAAAGTTACGATTTCATGCAAATTTTCAAAATTCAGATTTTAACGGAAATATGCCTTTTGGGGTCCAAGAAATCCCCGTTCCTATATCTCCGGAACCCCTTGACCGATTTTTATAAGATTTATTGTGTGGAAGTGTTTTAGTTGCAGGTAGCTCTTTGTGAAGTTGTTAATCGGAACCGGAAACGGAAATTAGACCTGTTTGTTGGTATTTTTATTCTAAATACAATTTTAAAATTTTGAGGGCCGGCGGGTGGTCTAGTGGTTAAAGTCTCAGGCTTTGAAACTAGACTCCCAATGGCAGTTGGTTCGAGTCCACTGCTCGTCGGTAATTTTTCTGAATAAGTTAAATCCGACGGGTCCATGGATGGTGCATGTAGGTGTGTATGTTGGGTTGCATGTCTTTCAGGGGTGGGGCATGTTAGACCGGTGAAGAGCACTTAGTGTGCTGAGCCCGGGTAAGGGGGTGGGATGGGAATCATGGGGTCGTGCACACGCACGGCTTCATGATTCTTAAAAAAAATTTTTTTTGAATACATAACATATCTAAAAACAAATCAAATGATTTGTTGTCAAATGCTGTATCTTCAAAATGAAGAGCGCTACGAATTTTTGAAAATTTTAATTTTAATGCCCAATTACTCAAAAACAAAATATCCAATCAATACAAATTGTCATATTATTTGATAGCACTTAATAACTATAATCAAGTGATGTAAAAATATTTTTGGAAATGTGAAAATTGTAAATATACTAGCGTCTCAGAATTTTGGATATTTTCAAAAAATTACTTCTCTAAAACTGGTTACACTATTTTTTTAAAACTTTCTAAGCCAATAGAGCCTGCAATGAACTACAAATTTGTTTTTTACCAATCTCCGAAATTTTACACTGACGCCCTCGAGAAAGTTTTGAAAATTTTCAAATTGAATAATTATTTATTCAAAAACGCAAGCCTGAATGTTACAAACTTTAAATAGCTTAACCCACATAAATCAAATTACGCTAAACACTTACTAAAACACAATTATTTAATGAAATTCAATAACACTATAAAATGTTTACACTTTTGTGATGATAAACGTAAATTAGACAAACTAGAAGCTTTTGAAATGGACAAACATTTAAAAACTGAACCGTTAATGAACGAGCAAATTGATCTCTTAAATTCGCCTCTATTAGAAATTTTGGAATAATAAATCAAGTCATCTGTAGACGATTATCGAGATCAAGTCACCAAGTTCTATTGCTATAACAACACTGTTTGTTTTTTAATATAACCTTTGATAATTGCATGTAAACATGTCAAAATACGTATAGGGTTAAAATAGATAAATATATTGTTGAAGTAATAAAATATTTTATGTATACTCAATAAATATAGACTTCAGCGAAGTAAAGCTAGAACTTATAACTAAAGTTTATAAAATAGATTTGCAATACCTACAAGAAAATGATAAGCCTCTATAATAAAATTTCTATAGCTGACTTCTTACTGTTCTTTTTAAGTCTATTCCAAACAAAAATACAAAGAGAGTTATGTAAAAAAACAAAGTTTGAAATTGTTATTTGAAACTGTAGGCTATGAAAAACAGCTGCTAACTAAGTTGTAAAGCGTTTTAGTGTTCTATCAGATAAAAAGGATCTTCGTGATATCTCTGTTATTCACAAACACCCCTTTATTATGTTTTAGAATTTTGCTATTTATGGTATGCCAGTTTTTGTAAAATTTTCTTATTTTCTTTATATAATCAATAAACATTTTTATACCTTTATGCTATACACAGTGTTCGGACAAAAACAGAACACGTAATATTTTTTCAAAATTTTTTAATCTTCACAATTTTTTACCTTCCTCGCTATACGAAGTATAGCTATAGAGGAAGGTATTGTGATCGTCAGGTTGGATTTGGAGCAAATGCCACTGGTCGATATACGAGTAATGCGTAAAAGGAAGAGACTTTTATGCCAAACATTTTAAACCTAAACATTTTCACTAATAAGCAGGTTTAAGGGTCTTGGGAGACCGATAAAGCGGACGCTGCAGAGCTGTCTGTATGTGTGTCTGTCTGGGTGTCTGTATACACTTTGCAGTCCAGACGCCTTAACGCAGACAAACCAAATTTGGTTCAAAGATAGCTAATTGCAATAGAATAACACCGCAAGAAAATGAGGTTGATCCGCCAACAAAGGGGTGAAGGAGGGTGTTCTATGTCAAAATAGACGCGCTTGAAAAACACTCAAATTCGTATTCTACGCGTGTTGAATAACCGAGCTGCGCAAACGCGATTTTTCTATGACCCCCCCCCCCCCCCCCCATTGCACCCACCACCGATTTTTGTTTTTTCAAAAATTTACGAATTTCGGCTTCAAAATCGGTATGAGCATGTTAAATGACAATAGGAACAACTTTCCATTGAAAAACATCATTGAGAGGTTCCTTTGGGTCGTTTACCTAAACAGTTTAATTGAGTGATTGCAAAAATACGGCTATCAGCCAAACGTTTGTAGGATGTAAAAAATCGATTTTGAAATTTTAATGGATAAACATTGGTTGCAGAAAACACAAAATGTCATTTAAGCGGGCGACTGCATTCAAAAATGGAGGAAGAGGGAGGGGTGCTCCACTTCAATATAGACTCGCTCGGAAAAGAACTTTGAATTAGTATCCTACACATATCGAATGGCCGATCTGCGCAGACACGATTTCCCGATTTTCTAATTTTATTAACTTTTCAAAACTTACGTTTTCAAAAGTTTTCACTATTTTCTAAATTTTTTTAATTTTTAAAAATGTTCACAATTTTGAAAATTATCAAAAGTTCAAAAAAATTTAAAATTTTTGAAACAATTTTAAGATTTACTAAACTTTGAAAAATTTTCAATAATTTTTTAAATTATAATTTCTTTTATGAAATTTTAAATTTTTACATTTTGAATAATCACAAATGCTTATAACTTCAAAATTTTTTTCAAAATTTGGAAAATTATTAAAATGTTTAACAAATATCAAAAATATAAAATTTTTTACCATTTTCACTTTCCTAAAATTTTTACCATTTTCAAAAAATTTCCAACCTGAATGTTTTGAATTTTAATTTTTTTAAAATTTTTCAGAATATTACCACCCTTTTTTAAAAAGTTCATAAATCCTCAAAATTTCTTAAATTTTTAAAATTTTATAAGCTTTCAAGATACAAAACGTTTCAAAATTTTCAAAGTATTCAAATATTTTCAAACCTTTTGTTATTTCAAATGTTAATGATTTAAAAAAAATTCAGTCAAAAATTTTAAGAAATTTATTAAAAAAATATCGTTATAGTTGGGACACCGAATCAATCGATGACGTCACAGACATCTGATGACCACATAAACCTATTGCGTATATCCTACAATGTTTATGTACTAGTTTGTATCTCAATCCTAGAGTAAATAACAGTTCATGTCGTATTCCTCTTAAGAATCTAACTGAGAAGAGCTAAAAATGTAAAATATACACGAAACTAATTTATAAATGTCTGTGACGTGCATCGGCTGATTCGGTGCTACAACTATAAACTTGGTATAATAGCTACATTATGTAACAAGTAAGGAAAGGAGGATGATTATTATTGCACGAATGTGAAAGTCGCAACGCGATCCGCTAGGCGAGTGTTGTAATCACATGTGTGAAATAGTCACCCGTTTTCCTTACGTGTTGCACACAATATTTACTTTACTACAATACTATTCTATTGCTGCAATTTAAAAAAACTGCATATCCCAAACTGAGGATCTTGTAAAAACAAACACCTCGATGAAAAAAGAAATCACTGATCTTAAAAGTGAATTAAATCGGCAGGAACAGTATTCACGTTTAAATTGCGTGGAAATTCATGGTATTCCTGAACCGCACAACGAAGAAATACTTGCAACCATTGCTTGCATCGGCGACCTCCTTAACTTTAAGATTACCAGAGTTATGGTGGATTCTGCCCATCGTTTAAAAGCTAATTTGAAAATGCCTGGAAAGCCCAGAGGTATCATCGTTAAATTTACCAGTCGCCTAGATAAGGAGGATTTTCTAAAGGCAGTGAAAGCTAGAAGGGATCTCACCTCTCACGATCTGGTTGGCCTACACGGTGCTCGGCAGTCTGCAGCAGCTAGGATTTACGCATACGAGTCTTTAACAAGGGAAAATAGGCAGCTATACAATAAATGCAGGTTTTTACTTTCTTTTCAGTATAGGGAAGTATTGATTTCATGCAAAATTTCAAAGTTGAGAGTTTACCGGAAATAGTCGGGGGGGTCCATGGACCCCAAAAAAGTAATTTTTAAAAAAATGTCTGTGTGTGTGTGGGTGGGTGGGTGGGTCCGTTACGCTCTATATCTCCGGAACGGCTGGACCAATTTTGATGTGCTTTGGAATGAGGCTGTATATCAAACATTCACCGACAAAATAAGCTTTTAAAAAAAACCGAAACCGGAAGCGGAAGTTAGACATGTTTTTTTGGTAGCATTTTTTTCAGAAACTGAATTTTGGAAATTTTAATAGTGGAGATTAAAGAAGGCCTTAGAACAAATCAAACGACTTTTTACCGAACTCTCTAGCTTTAAAATGGCGGCCGCTACGAATTTTTGAACATTTCGACTTTAACGCCCATTTACTCAAAAACCAGTTATCTGATTGGAATCAACTACATCTTGTTTGGTAAAACGATCGCAATGACATCACTCCAAAATTTTGGAATTTTTCAAAAAAATATTTCGCAAAAACTGCCGACACGTTTTTGTTTAAACTTTTTAAGTTGATAGAGCTGGGAATCTTTTACAATTTGTTTTTGCGCATTGTTATAATTTCACTGTGACGTCCTCTATGAATTTTTGAAAATTGAAAGTTGGTACCCTTTTATTTATTGAACGGGAGGCAATAAAATATTTCTGTTAATGTGAAATAGCTCACCATTGATAGCAAAATCCGAATATAATAATATTTTTTCGATAATTTCATATTTAGGGGGGCTACTGTTCCCCCTCTTCCCAAATTCTTTCGATAAAAAATTAAAAATTTGGTTTTTTGTTTTGTTTGCTTTAGGAGAATCCTTTTACAAAAAATCGAATTTTTTGCCCCTTAATAATCTTTTTGTCCTGCAGCGCAGCGGTCGGTCTTTCTTCAACCGCTTCAAGATGTTACAACTTATAAGAACTATTTACTTTAACTAGTCGTGTCTAGACAGGTGTATATCGAAAGTGTTGGAAAATATAAAACAATGTATTTAAATGTATAGGAAAGTCCAGGCGAAGCGTTTCGCTCATTTTTTAAGAATGATAGTAATGTGAAGTACCTATGGGTTAAAAATGGAAAAATTATGATGAGGAAGTCAGAAGGATCAAATGCTGTTGTGATTACTTCCGAGAGTGATTTTGTTCAAGTTAAGTAAAGTAAACTTATTAAAACACACAACAGAGTCAAATAAATAATTTTATTTCAAATTTATCTATTTTGTTTTTCATTAAATTACTAAGCATTGCTACTTAAATCAGTGTGCACTCATATTAAGTTTAAGTATGAATTTTAATTTTAGTTTAGTTTGTTGTTTATTTCTCTTATTCTGAAAATTAAGAACTGAACATTTACATACGATTTCCATACATTCAGTGATTAGCTTAAGTTTATCATTTCGGCGATTCAGAATTAATTAATTACGATATTCTTCATAACATTTGTTATGCTTTTAATTTAATTATTTAGTTGTCAAATAATCACTTGCATTGGTTTGTGAAATGTGTGATATTTTTATTATTCGATTCGACTGGTTGATAAGCTCAAGATAATTTTAGTTTCTTATAGTATTTTATAGTATTCTATTGTATGTCAACTGATCGCAGGTGTACAAATTGGAAAGTTGATGCGTGCCTTCTATACATTTCAACTTTTGAACACTCGTTTAACTTGTTTTCCGTACAACTTATGTTTTTTAAATAAAACAAGTCTTTCGTGCCGGTATGATTCTGAAGTGTGCCCACATAAACGTTAGATCACTGGTAGCTAATTCTGTTAATTTTCTTGATATAATTCAATCACACAATTATGATATTATTGGTGTTACTGAAACCCGTTTGGCGGCATATTTGCCTTCTACCTTAGTATCAATTAACGGTTATGCACTAATTAGGGAAGATCGAAACACAGCAGGTGGAGGAGTTGCGATCTATATAAAGGCAACTTTGTTCTATCATGTGCTACAGACAAGCAAAGCAATTGAACAACTTTGGATAACGGTAAGTATTTCAAAAGAAAAATTTTCTTTTGGTGTTTTGTATAAACCTCCTACAACTTACTACAGAGGTTTTTTAGATGCTCTCGATCTTACACTTTCTGAAATTGTTCCGTCCCATACAGACCTCTTCTGTCTTGGAGATCTTAATATAAATCTGTTTGATTTTAACAACTATGCTTCAGTAGCCTTACTTGATCTTCTGGACAGGACAGGCCTGGCCCAAGTAATGAATGAACCTACACGATTAACCTCTACTAGTGCTACGTTCATCGATCATATTATAACTAGCAATCCCAATTTGATTTGTCAATATGGTGTTATAAACGCCGCCCAAATTGCTGATCATGAACTAATCTGGTGTTCAATTGATATTCGTAGTATTGTAAAATCTTTGCTCTTAACAATAAGAACTTATCGTGATTTTAGAAATTTTAATCAGGTGCAATTTTATGACCATCTTTGTTCTATCCCATGGGATAATATTTATTATTATGATAGTATTGATGAGAAAATTAATTTTCTTATTGATAATTTAAAAATTCTTTTTGATTTACATGCACCCTATAAAACCGCTCGCTTTACTAAGCCACCAGCTCCATGGCTCACTGATAACCTTAAGATGTTGATGGATGAACGTGATCGGGTTCTACAACGATATAAGCGTAACAAAACTCCACAACATTGGGAATTTTATAAAGTAATGCGCAATGTTGTGAATGTAGCTATACGTAGAGAGAAAAAAAAAATTTATAATAGTAAATTTCCTGACAATAATTGTATAACGTTATGGAAAAACTTAAAACAATTAAATTTTACAAAAAATCGCAAAAACATGGTGTTACCGGTTACCCAATCATCTGACAGATCCAAAAGGTATCAATAATTTTTTTAAAAATTCTGTTCCTCAATCGACTATGGATAATACACATATTATTAGTTTTTACAATAGCAATATAAAAGATTCTGTAAATTCATTTTTAGCATTTCAAACAGTTGACCAATGTTCCATTTTAAAAATTATTAATTCAATAAAATCCAAAGCTATAGGTTCTGATGGTATTGGGATCGATATGGTCAAATTATGCCTTCCTCGCTTATTACCTATTATTTCTCACATTATAAATTTTTGCCTTACCTTCTCTGTTTTCCCAACTATATGGAGGAAATCGCATGTTACTCCTTTACCTAAAATTAATAATCCAAAAAAATTTAAAGACGTGCGCCCTATTAGTATTTTACCTACACTCTCAAAAATATTAGAAAATGCTATTGAATATCAACTAAGAAATCATCTTCTTACCAATAACATATTGCCAGAACAACAGTCTGGATTTAGATCCGGACGTAGCTGCTGCACAGCTTTGCTTAAAGTTATAGATGATATTCATAAGGCAACGGATGAAGGCAAATCTACTATATTAGTATTGTTAGACTATTCAAAAGCTTTTGATACTCTCAACCATGAGTTACTGATCTCCATTTTACAGTACGTAGGGCTTAGCAACGCGGCTATCTCTCTTATCAAAAGTTATTTAGGCGGTAGACAACAGGCCGTAATTTGTAATGGTCAATCATCTAACTTTATAGACATATCTAAATGAGTTCCACAAGGATCAATTTTGGGGCCTTTACTATATATTATTTACACCTTTAGCTTTCCGTCGGTTTTAACAGCTGTACTTGTCACCTTTATGCAAATGACACCCAAATTTACTATTCATTTCATCTAAATGATTTTGCAGTAGCATGTGATCACATTAATCATGATTTAAAAAGAATCTTTAAAGTTTCCAGTGAGCATCATCTTAATATTAACGCTGAGAAGTCAGCTGTTATACTTTTTGGTAAATCCTTTGATACTAATATTGCTAATAACTTGATAAAAATTAAAATAGATAACAACATACTTCAATTACAAGACAAAGTCTGAAACCTTGGATTAGTTATGGATCAACTTAGATTTACGCAGCATGTGTCGAAATCTATTCAGTCTGGTTATGCAACTTTAAAACTTATTTACATGAATCGTCATGTACTTAATCAAAAAATAAAAATTCTCTTATGTGATTCACTTGTACTTTCCAGGCTGAACTATTGCGATACTGTTTATGGAGCTTGTTTAAAAGCGATTGATGCCAACAAAATACAATTTCTACAAAATGCAGGTCTTGATTTTTGGCATAAGGAGAAGGGGAAAAAATTCACATAAATTAATTGAGGCGCGTTGGTTAAATATGCGACAACGTAGGAATGTTCATGTCGCTTGTCTGTATCATAGTATTATTGTAAATAAAAGTCCTGCTTATCTATACGATAAAATAACTTTTCGAACGGATGTTCATAATTTCAATTTACGTTGTAGAGGTCTGCTAACTCCTCCTTTGCATAGAACAGAATTATTTAAACGATCTTTCACCTACCAAATTACTAACCTCTATAATAAACTACCTTTTTCTTTTAAACATTTATCTTTGAATAATTTTAAACGACATATAAAAAATGCATTTTTTGAAACTAGTTCTTTTATCTAGCTAGTTATACCAGTGTACTGCTCTATGATTTGCCTGTTGTCTTGTTTTGTCTGCACTTCAAAACTTTATCTAAGCCACTAGAATAAGTAAATTACGTCACCCAAGCCATCCAACCTTTTGGATGTACTTGAGGACATCCGCAACTGGAGTGTTGCTGATTTCGGCCATGTTAGGCCAGAAGTCCCCCAGCATGGATCCTGTAATTGTTGCGAGAGCTGGACAGTGACATACGACGTATTCTACCGTCTCGTCGACTTTGTGTATGCACGACAGTTTGGGCTGTTCGCCAGTCCCATCATGCGCATGTGTTGCTTTAGGATGCAGTGTCCAACTGTTCAGATAAGATACCCACGACTAATCGCAAGTTTTTTCGGGACAGTTGCACGCAGTATTTGGCTGTCTTTGGCTAGAGTGCAGTAATAGCAGCCCTTGCTTGAAGAGTGTTAACCCATCTTCGTGTGGAACTTTTTAACGGGGTTCTGGCCCCCAGAGAGATTATTAGGAGGCTAGTCATCCAATAGGGAATTCCGATCATTTAAAAAACAATTTTAGTTTGGATTTGGATGTCCGAAATTTATAAAATTTTTATGTATGATCTGAATGTTTAAGAAAAAAAAAATTTTTAAATCCGAGTTTTATATTTAGATGCAGCACACAGTTTAAACAAATAACTAAAATGGAAGAAAAATCATCCAGTTATGCAAGTTTCATTTTAATTCTGTTATCAAATTTGCCACTAATTCACAATTTTTACACTAGTGAAATTGTTGGCAAAATATAAAACGTAAATAATTTGAGTGGTCAAAGAGAGAAAAACAGGTCTATTATTACCTAAATATTTCTTATTAGTAGAGTGCAAAGAAAACTTTACTTTGACTGTCGTGGGACATGAGAGGTAAAAGCCGTAAGGATCCAAAATCTGTAAGTTGTCAAAAATTCGTCCCGTGCTATCAAAAGGTCGTTAGACAAAATTTACAAGTTCGAGGTACAGCGAGATATTTTAATATTACAAATACCATTGGCAAAAATTTTCAAAAGTTTTTCTGTGGCCTTTCTGTTTTTACAAACATTACATTTGCTCCCTTACGAAGTCACTTACGAAGCTATAATTTTTTAAATGTTGTTTTCCCGCTTCGAATGCACTCAAAATTCTAATTATTTTCAAGGCTTTCTGCCACTAACACTGTTATATCTGCTAAAGTATTGCGGTTACAAAAAAAAAGTATTGGTGATAAATTGTAGCGTGATTCCACCTGATTCTGATGATGTCGATTACATAAACTTGCAAAGTGTGGTAGTCGCACAAGTAATATAAATAAAAAAAGTTTCAAATAAATCGAATCTACAGGATGACTGCTACCGCATATGTGAGTCACGAGTTCTCGCTTCATTCCCCATGCCGCGCTCATACCGCGGCCACACTTTAGTAGAGTACCAGTTGGCATCAGGCAGTAGACGCGACCCGTTTATTTTCAAATATTTAATATTGTTGGTGTTAGCAATTCTACTTCTTCATTCAGAGAATGTAAGCATACTTTAAAAAACATGGAATAGGATTATATGTACATGCAAAGGTACAGTAGGATCCCAGCATGTTTTTTCCTGGTAATATCCAATTTAATCTCAAACCTTCAGACTAAAACTTTGACTTCAACTTAACTTGGGCTTTTTTCGCCCTCGTAAATAAATAATTGTTGACACATTTATTATTATTTGCAATTTTCTAAAATTATCCAAAAGCATGGATATATGGGAACGTACAAGCTCAGAAAAAGCTAGAAAAAAATTTAAATTTTGTTTGTGCAAACCTTGGTAAACGGTACCGAAAATTCACAGGCAAAAGTCGGCAGTATATATGAAAATTAGGAAAGAAATAAAAACTGCCGATCAAAAAATTCATGCAGTTGTTTTATTAAGTAAACAACAAGAAGTACTGTGTGAAAAGCATCAAAATGATGCATCAGATTCAACAGTGGTCTCATTTTTAGAGGAGGTGAAGGAATTGATTTTTGTTGTTATTCAAAACAACAAAAGATGCTTTCTTATTTTTTAAAATAGTACCTACGTGCAGTAGACTCTGATAACGAAATAAAATAGTAACCACTGTTTTAGGAGGTAAAGGTAATAAAAAAAGACGTTATAGAAATATTAATTTGAAAATTAAAACGCGAAACTGCTATTACGACAGTTTAAGGTTTTAATACTACTTTTTCGGTTTAGGACGTTATTACGCGGCCGCTTAAGCACGGCCGTTTTGGCGCAGGTATGTTTGAGCGCAGGGAAGTTCAGACGCGGGACCGTTTGGCCGCAGGGACGTTTGGGCGCAGAACCGTTTCGGTGCCGACCGTTTTGGCGCAGTAAAAAAAATTAGATAATTTTGTCTTTTTCTTTTATCAATTACCATTTTAATAGCCACTCAATTATTTATTACCATTTAACACGAGACTCAGAATTTTTACATAAATATAATTAACATTTTATCTAACACAAAATAATTCAGTATGTAATACCAAAAAAATTGAAAATGTCTCACTGTCCCCTACTTAACATTTTACCATTTGCTTTTCAATATGAATAGTTCAAAAATTTTAAGACAAATATTTCCATGTTCTATAAAATAACCTACAATAGATTACAATTACGCCCAAACGTTTCTGCGCTCCTATGGCTCCCGCCATAATGTTTCTGCTCCCAAACGTCCCTGCGCCCAAACATTCCTGCGCCGAAACGGCCCTGCGTATATATTTGGAATTTTTGCTGATGCTGATGTCAAACACTAGTTTATGTCATCTGAAATCATTTTCAAATATCAAAAATTGATTTCGTTTAAATATTTATTTTTTACAGTTATAATATGTTGCAACCCTACTGCATAATCCGTCCTTTTTTTAAATGTTTACGCAGATCATGAATTTAAGAGCATAATTTTTTGCGTTATGGTAAAAAAAAATTCTTTTCCTATAATATTCACCTAAAGATCCTAGACACGTAACAACAAAGTTTTAAAAGATGTCATAAAATGGCAAATTAGGCAAAGTTCTTCTTTCAATGTGCAAAAAGTTGGGTTCTGCAATACGCCTGCAATAGATACTCATTTAGGTATCTTAGATTACCGTTTGGATCCGTATAATGGATTTTGGATTGCAGATTAGAATCGGATAGTAGTATTAATTAAAATAATTTAAAACCTTCAATTCTGATTTCAAACTAGAATAAATATGCCACCCCTAGATAAATTACAAATTTAGGATGCGATTGAAATGTCTAGAATAAATCTAACAGTCACTTCAAAAAATTAAATTTCTTACAGATGGAATTCTTCCAAGTGGCGCCGAGAGTTATATTTCTCATATATCTCATCTTACATTTTGTTCAAAATTCCTACAATTTTTACGAGCAGTTAAGGGTACTAAATAAACAAAGTTTGAGAATAATTCCTCAAACAGTTTAAACGAAAGACTATGTAACGAACAAAACCCGACAGCCTGCCAAGTTTATTTTTCATAGTTTAGATATTAATCGCAATTGAATTTCCGACCTTTGTTATGTTTGTTCTAATAAGTTAATACGAGCATTTCAGTTGCGGATAAATGAATTTGGCCAAAAGTTGTTAAAGTGCACATCAAGACTCTGACCTAATATTGATTGGGAAAACGATACTTCGACGAAGAAGAACATAAAACGAAAGTAACTGATGCTGAGCAACTGAAAGCAAGGTTTTTGAACCGATCAGCGGGAAGTTAAGAGGTTTTTTCGATTATGCTGTTCAGCATATTCGCCAACAGGCTATTATACCCTTATTCCCGTTCCTTTATGTTTACTTGGACAGCATTGTCATCAGGATGCAAATTTGCCTGTAAACACCACACCGTTTTATATCTAAAGAAAAATAGTTTCTCTACTACGAAAATGTATTATCAAGGAATGCTATATAAAATAAAATTTCGGCTGAACACAACATACAATTTTATGGATCACAATCGTTACTGTAAACAAAGAATGTAGGTTAATTACGGAGAGCCAAATAACCGCCCGCATTCATTATGGGTTTTCTGTTACAACTGTGTACGCCGCAATACTATTAACAAAATCCGTAGTAAACCTAGATTGGACTATCCAACCATAGGGGATAACATCCGAAGCAGAAAAGTCAAGATAACTATTTGAGGAGTATTAAAAGAACCAAGAATGTAATGTAGATGTTTTCTGTATTCCCTCTTTGTCATGTATATCACCTACTCATAAAATATTGCGAAGCACTTCGCCTGGGCCTTTTTTGTTTCCCCGTATATTTTATATCATGTAAGTGTAGATACTGTAAGAAGTAGTCTAAAACCCAGTTCTGACGATTCAATTTTAGTTGATTAACTAGAGTTGATCTACTAAAATTGATTAAATTTTTGGTTCATACGTTTAAAAGTAAATGTATTTACCTTTTAGTATTAAAACGATGTCGAATGCAGCGTGCGGGTGTAACGCCGGGTTCTGACGATTCGATTTTAGTTGATCAACTATGGTTGATATAATAAAATTGATCAAATTTTTGGTTCACACGTTTAAAAGTAAATTTATTTACAATTTAGCATTAAAACGGTGTCGAATGCAGGGTGCGGGTGCAACGCCGGGTTCTGACGATTCGATTTTAGTTGATTAACTAGAGTTGATCTACTAAAATTGATCAAATTTTTGATTCATACGTTTAAAAGTAAATGTATTTACCTTTTAGTATTAAAACGATGTCGAATGCAGCGTGCGGGTGCAACGCCGGGTTCTGACGATTCGATTTTAGTTGATCAACTATAGTTGATATAATAAAATTGATCAAATTTTTGGTTCACACGTTTAAAAGTAAATTTATTTACAATTTAGTATTAAAACGGTGTCGAGTGCAGGGTGCGGGTGCAACGCCGGGTTCTGACGATTCGATTTTAGTTGATCAACTATAGTTGATCTACTAAAATTGATCAAATTTTTGGTTCACACGTTTAAAAGTAAATTTATTTACAATTTAGTATTAAAACGGTGTCGAGTGCAGGGTGCGGGTGCAACGCCGGGTTCTGACGATTCGATTTTAGTTGATCAACTATGGTTGATCTACTAAAATTGATCAAATTTTTGGTTCAAACGTTTAAAAGTAAATTTATTTACCATTTAGTATTAAAACGGTGTCGAATGCAGGGTGCGGGTGCAACGCCGGGTTCTGACCATTCGATTTTAGTTGATCAACTATAGTTGATATAATAAAATTGATCAAATTTTTGGTTCACACGTTTAAAAGTAAATTTATTTACAATTTAGTATTAAAACGATGTCGAATGCAGCGTGCGGGTACAACGCCGGGTTCTGACGATTCGATTTTAGTTGATCAACTATAGTTGATCTACTAAAATTGATCAAATTTTTGGTTCATACGTTTAAAAGTAAATTTATTTACAATTTAGTATTAAAACGGTGTCGAGTGCAGGGTGCGGGTGCAACGCCGGGTTCTGACGATTCGATTTTAGTTGATCAACTATAGTTGATCTACTAAAATTGATCAAATTTTTGGTTCACACGTTTAAAAGTAAATTTATTTACAATTTAGTATTAAAACGGTGTCGAGTGCAGGGTGCGGGTGCAACGCCGGGTTCTGACGATTCGATTTTAGTTGATCAACTATGGTTGATCTACTAAAATTGATCAAATTTTTGGTTCAAACGTTTAAAAGTAAATTTATTTACCATTTAGTATTAAAACGGTGTCGAATGCAGGGTGCGGGTGCAACGCCGGGTTCTGACGATTCGATTTTAGTTGATCAACTATAGTTGATATAATAAAATTCATCAAATTTTTGGTTCACACGTTTAAAAGTATATTTATTTACAATTTAGTATTAAAACGATGTCGAATGCAGCGTGCGGGTGCAACGCCGGGTTCTGACGATTCGATTTTAGTTGATCAACTATGGTTGATCTACTAAAATTGATCAAATTTTTGGTTCAAACGTTTAAAAGTAAATTTATTTACCATTTAGTATTAAAACGGTGTCGAATGCAGGGTGCGGGTGCAATGCCGGGTTCTGACGATTCGATTTTAGTTGATCAACTATAGTTGATATAATAAAATTGATCAAATTTTTGGTTCACACGTTTAAAAGTAAATTTATTTACAATTTAGTAATAAAACGATGTCGAATGCAGCGTGCGGGTGCAACGCCGGGTTCTGACGATTCGATTTTAGTTGATCAACTATAGTTGATATAATAAAATTGATCAAATTTTTGGTTCACACGTTTAAAAGTAAATTTATTTACAATTTAGTATTAAAACGGTGTCGAATGCAGGGTGCGGGTGCAACGCCGGGTTCTGACGATTCGATTTTAGTTGATTAACTAGAGTTGATCTACTAAAATTGATCAAATTTTTGGTTCATACGTTTAAAAGTAAATGTATTTACCTTTTAGTATTAAAACGATGTCGAATGCAGCGTGCGGGTGCAACGCCGGGTTCTGACGATTCGATTTTAGTTGATCAACTATAGTTGATATAATAAAATTGATCAAATTTTTGGTTCACACGTTTAAAAGTAAATTTATTTACAATTTAGTATTAAAACGGTGTCGAATGCAGGGTGCGGGTGCAACGCCGGGTTCTGACGATTCGATTTTAGTTGATCAACTATAGTTGATCTACTAAAATTGATCAAATTTTTGGTTCACACGTTTAAAAGTAAATTTATTTACAATTTAGTATTAAAACGGTGTCGAGTGCAGGGTGCGGGTGCAACGCCGGGTTCTGACGATTCGATTTTAGTTGATCAACTATGGTTGATCTACTAAAATTGATCAAATTTTTGGTTCAAACGTTTAAAAGTAAATTTATTTACCATTTAGTATTAAAACGGTGTCGAATGCAGGGTGCGGGTGCAACGCCGGGTTCTGACGATTCGATTTTAGTTGATCAACTATAGTTGATATAATAAAATTCATCAAATTTTTGGTTCACACGTTTAAAAGTAAATTTATTTACAATTTAGTATTAAAACGATGTCGAATGCAGCGTGCGGGTGCAACGCCGGGTTCTGACGATTCGATTTTAGTTGATCAACTATGGTTGATCTACTAAAATTGATCAAATTTTTGGTTCAAACGTTTAAAAGTAAATTTATTTACCATTTAGTATTAAAACGGTGTCGAATGCAGGGTGCGGGTGCAACGCCGGGTTCTGACGATTCGATTTTAGTTGATCAACTATAGTTGATATAATAAAATTGATCAAATTTTTGGTTCACACGTTTAAAAGTAAATTTATTTACAATTTAGTATTAAAACGGTGTCGAATGCAGGGTGCGGGTGCAACGCCGGGTTCTGACGATTGGATTTTAGTTGATCAACTATGGTTGATCTACTAAAATTGATCAAATTTTTGGTTCAAACGTTTAAAAGTAAATTTATTTACCATTTAGTATTAAAACGGTGTCGAATGCAGGGTGCGGGTGCAACACCAGGTTCTGACGATTCGATTTTAGTTGATCAACTATAGTTGATATAATAAAATTGATCAAATTTTTGGTTCACACGTTTAAAAGTAAATTTATTTACAATTTAGTATTAAAACGATGTCGAATGCAGCGTGCGGGTGCAACGCCGGGTTCTGACGATTCGATTTTAGTTGATCAACTATGGTTGATCTACTAAAATTGATCAAATTTTTGGTTCAAACGTTTAAAAGTAAATTTATTTACCATTTAGTATTAAAACGGTGTCGAATGCAGGGTGCGGGTGCAACGCCGGGTTCTGACGATTCGATTTTAGTTGATCAACTATAGTTGATATAATAAAATTGATCAAATTTTTGGTTCACACGTTTAAAAGTAAATTTATTTACAATTTAGTATTAAAACGATGTCGAATGCAGCGTGCGGGTGCAACGCCGGGTTCTGACGATTCGATTTGAGTTGATCAACTATAGTTGATATAATAAAATTGATCAAATTTTTGGTTCACACGTTTAAAAGTAAATTTATTTACAATTTAGTATTAAAACGGTGTCGAATGCAGGGCGCGGGTGCAACGCCGGGTTCTGACGATTGGATTTTAGTTGATCAACTATGGTTGATCTACTAAAATTGATCAAATTTTTGGTTCAAACGTTTAAAAGTAAATTTATTTACCATTTAGTATTAAAACGGTGTCGAATGCAGGGTGCGGGTGCAACGCCGGGTTCTGACGATTCGATTTTAGTTGATCAACTATAGTTGATATAATAAAATTGATCAAATTTTTGGTTCACACGTTTAAAAGTAAATTTATTTACAATTTAGTATTAAAACGATGTCGAATGCAGCGTGCGGGTGCAACGCCGGGTTCTGTCGATTCGATTTTAGTTGATCAACTATAGTTGATATAATAAAATTGATCAAATTTTTGGTTCACACGTTTAAAAGTAAATTTATTTACAATTTAGTATTAAAACGGTGTCGAATGCAGGGCGCGGGTGCAACGCCGGGTTCTGACGATTGGATTTTAGTTGATCAACTATGGTTGATCTACTAAAATTGATCAAATTTTTGGTTCAAACGTTTAAAAGTAAATTTATTTACCATTTAGTATTAAAACGGTGTCGAATGCAGGGTGCGGGTGCAACGCCGGGTTCTGACGATTCGATTTTAGTTGATCAACTATAGTTGATATAATAAAATTGATCAAATTTTTGGTTCACACGTTTAAAAGTAAATTTATTTACAATTTAGTATTAAAACGATGTCGAATGCAGCGTGCGGGTGCAACGCCGGGTTCTGACGATTCGATTTTAGTTGATCAACTATAGTTGATATAATAAAATTGATCAAATTTTTGGTTCACACGTTTAAAAGTAAATTTATTTACAATTTAGTATTAAAACGGTGTCTTCTGATTTTCCTCATATTTTTTTTCAATAGTTGTAAGGCTGGGAATCGTATACGAATAATTTGAATATTCGAATATTTAAGTATTCAAATCCGATTTTTTTTTAAATTAAATTGTTCGAACATTTAAATATTCAAATGTTCGAACATTTGATTACCAAATACCGATATGTGTCTAGTTTTACAATTTAGACTTCGTCGTGGTCGTGAAACATATATTTTAAGGTATCACGTGCTATTTATAAAATCCGGTGAGCCAGACGAACGAAGAGTATCAAGTGTTCAGTTATTTCTGGCGTTTTAAATGTTCAAGTGTTAAAGTGCTAAAATGCTTAAGTGTTCAAGTGTTCAAGTGTTAAAGTGCTCAAGTGTTCAAGTGGTCAAACGTTCAAGCGTTCAAGGGTTCAGGTGTTAAGGTGTCAAGGTGTTAAGGTGTAAAGGTGTTAAGGTGTTAAGGTGTTCAAGTGTTTAAGTGTTCAGGTGTTAAGGTGTTAAGGTGTTCAGGTGTTCAGGTGTTTAGGTATTAAGGTTTTAATGTATTCAGGTGTTCAGGTTTTAAAGTGTTCAGGTGTTAAGATGTTAAGGCGTTAATGTGTTCAAGTGTTCAGGTGTTCAAGTGTTCAGGTGTTCAGGTGTTCAAGTGTTAAGGTGTTAAGTTGTTTAGGTGTTCAGGTGTTTCTGGTGTTCAATTGTTTAAGTTGTAACGTGCTAACCTCACTTTCAACTGATTGATTCCAAAATTATGTTAACGTGATTGCTATGGTTACGAATAACACCCGAGCTTCCTAAAAAGAAGGATTATTGCAATTGGCTAAATGCCTGAAAATAAACGGCTGCCATTGGTTGTTACAATGTGAGTGAATTATTCAAAAGGTATTTTTGTGTTAATGTTTTACGCGGGAACAGTGACTATGATCATGAGCTTCTCGCCCGCCTAGGACAGCGCCACGAGGAACTACAATAGAAATGCACTTGCCTAATTATTGTACTGTATTTAGAAACCGAAAACTAAAGCATACAGCAAGAACCTGCCGCATGTTTTATTGTATTTAGACAAAAATCGATTTATTGAATTTTTGGAAAAATATTTCTGTAGAATTAAGAAAATCAGAAGCGATATAGCAAATTCATCAGCCAAACATTGGATGCTAGGGAGTTATATAACCCCCCTAATGCTTCACTTGAAAATGAAGTGCTGAATCTAATTGTACTATCACTCATGAGCAATTTTCATGAATTTATAGAGGACGTCACAGAAAAATTGGCGTAGTGGGAAACCAACCAAATTATAGTTCATCTCTAATTCTATGACCTTTCATAATATTTTTCTGTGAAAATTTCCATGATTATTATATTGTTTTTTAGTTTCTAGTTTTCATTCGTACAAAAATATTTTTACATAGTAACCTTATGTGTTTTTCTAAGGCTTTTGGAATATCATATTACTACCCAATTTCTGAATAAGATGCTGCCAAAGAAGCAGGTCTAACTTTCGCTTCTAGTAGTTTCGGATTTTTTTAAGATTAAAATTTTGGTGAATTTTTCATATACCCTTGCATTCTACAGCGCATTAAAATCAGACCATCCGAAAGTTACGAGGCGTAATCCACACACAGACATTTTAAAATTAGTTTGTTAGATTCCCAATGGTCAGAACCGTCAAAAACTCGAAACGGAATTTGTTTGTGAAATCAATACTTCCATCTATACTGCATAGGAAAATAAAAAAAATATAATTTAAAAAAATAAACATTAGTTTAATAAATAAATATTAGTCCTAACAGTTAACGTATTGACAAAATTGGTGATTAGGAAAATTTAAATGATCTTTATACGGTTACGAAATTAAACAAAACCTTTTGAGAACTATTTTTTGGAAAATGTTTACATTTCGCAGTTTTCAAAAATATCCTTGTATAATACCATTGTGAGCCCACTAGAAGTTTTTGAGTGAGTGGAGAATTAAATCTAAAATTTTTAATAATCCGTTATATCAAGAAATCTAAATAAGTTCCGTAGCCGGTTATGTATCGTTTTAAAAAGCATTTGCACCCTAAAATTTTTGTTATACCTGGACTTTCCCAATTTCATTCAAATCGGCCCAGTAGTTCCGATTTCGGCCGTCAGAGTTTTAGTATTGTGATCATGCAAAAATTCGATTATTAAATTTTGAGACAAAATCGTGTGTTGGATTACGCAAATATAAAGAAAGTTTTATTTTATGAATTTTTAGGTTTTGCTACGCCTACACGAATCGTTCTGTTACAAAGTTATACGAGTCTGATACTTATTGTTTTACATAAAACTTTATAATATGCTGAGGAAGTATTTATTCATAAATCAAAATTACACATAATTCTTCTTCCAAAGTTCGAAACCATTTTCATCGTAAATTACTTTTAGAAATAGACACTTTTAAAAAACCACAACCATTTAACTCAAATTCAATTTAAAATTGATCAACGTGCGGGATTGCCAATCCCTGAAGTTTTAATGAATTCCAGCTCTGACCTCCCTACAATTTAAATTATATCTTTTAAACATTTTTATAATTCGGAAATACTGCACGCTCTCACCGGATTATTTCGTAGGCAGTGAAATTGTTTTCGACCTTTTTTTTAAATTTAATATATTGTACGTAATTGAGCGTGGAAGTGAATTCGAAAACAAGTTTTTAAGGGCACAATAGCATGTAATTAAAAGATTTAAAGCACCGATAAATCAAATAGATCAAACCGCTACTTCCCTTATACTCCTAAAAATACTTTAACAGGAAATAAACAGATGATTTTAATTACCCTAATTAAAGTAGCAACTAGCTGCTGGAAATGTACTCTTGTACTTTGTTCTATCATCAATTAAATAATTTGAAATAATTTGAGGTTCAAAAATTTAAAAAAATTTTGCTTTTAATTTAATTTAAAAAAACACAAGGGAATGCATATAGATACTATATTAATAATGAAAATTGTAGCTCTGGTTACGCTCTTTAAACAAAACGGAAACCGAAAGCGAAGTTAGACATGTTCTTTTGGTAGCGTGTTTTTTATAAAATAAAATTTTGAAAACTTGAGCACGGAATATGGGAAAAGAACGTAAGACAAATTGAAAACTTTTTTACCAAACTTTCTAGCTTCAAAATGGCGGCCGTTGCGATTTTTTGAAAATCTCGAATTTAACGCCTATTGACTCAAACAGTAGTTTTCTGATCGCGATTAACTACAACTTGTTTAAGCGAATTTTGTGAGTAGTAAGTACACAATGAAACAAAATTAATTTTGAAAATCCGAAAAAGATCGCAACGGCGCTTTATCAAAATTATGAAAATTTTCAAATTATAATTTTTGAAAAACTGCCTACACGATCATCTTTAAACTTTGTAGGCTGCTATAACCGAATCTTGGCTATAATTTACTGTTTTGTTAAACGCTATAATTTTGCTGTGGCGTCTTCTATGAATTTTTACAAAATTGCAAATGGGTACTCCTTTATTTATTAAACGAGGTCCGATAATACATTTTTTCTAACGCAGAATTGCTGATCATGATTAATAGAACCAAAATCTTATGTTAGTTTTTAGATACTTTTATACTTGGTGGGGCTACTGTAGAAAATGTAAATTCCAAATGTTTGAAATTTTCAAAATAATATTTCTCCGAAACTGGCCATACGTTTTTGTTCAAACTTTGTAGTCTTACAGAGCCGAACATGGACTACAATTTAATTGTTTGCTGAATACCACAATTCTATTGTGGCATCCTCTATGAATTTTTGAAAATCAACCTTTATTTATTAAACGAGAAATAACAAGTAACTTCTGTTTAAGAAGAATTACTCATCTTGACCAGTAATAATAATAACAATAATAATAATGACTTTATTTATAAGAAAAATACAGAATACATTTGTACATATAAGGGCGAGGTTCAGCGGAGGGGCAAAGCCCAACCTGCTGCTCTACCACCTAACCCTAGAAAAAACATTGGTAAATAAAATAAATTGTTTATTCTAGTGGCTTAGGTAAAGTTCTGAAGTGCAGGCAAAACAAGACAACACGCAAATCATAGAGCAGATCACTGGTATAACTAGCTAGATAAAAGAGCTAGTTTCAAAAAATGCATTTTTTATATGTCGTTTAAAATTATTCGAAGATAAATGTTTAAAAGAAAAAATTTGGTAGGTGAAAGATCGTTTAAATAATTCTGTTCTATGCAAAGGAGGAGTTAGCAGACCTCTATAACGTAAATTCAATTTAGGAACATCCGTTCGAAAAGTTATTTTATCGTATAGATAAGCAGGACTTTTATTTACAATAATACTATGACAAGCGGCATTCCTACGAACTTCGAACATTCCTACGTTGTTGCATATTTAATCAACGCGCCTCAATTAATTTATGTGAAATTCTTTCCCTTCTCCTTATGCCAAAAATCAACCTGAGGCATGCATTTTGTAGAACTTGTATTTTGTTGGCATCAACAGCTTTTAAACAAGCTCCATAAACAGTATCGCAATAGTTCAGCCTGGATAGTACAAGTGAATCACATAAGAGAATTTTTGTTTTTTGATTAGGTACATGACGATTCATGTAAATAAGTTTTAAAGTTGCATAACCAGACTGAATACATTTCGACACATGCTGCGTAAATCTAAGCTGTTGATCCATAACTAATCAAAAGTTTCTGACTTTGTCTTGTAATTGAAGTATGTTGTTATCTATTTTAATTTTTATCAAGTCATTAGTAATATTAGTATCAAAGGATTTACCAAAAAGTATAACAGCTTACTTCTCAGCTTTAATATTAAGATGATGCTCACTGGAAACTTTAAAGATTCTTTCTAAATCCTGATTAATGTGATTACATGCTACTGCAAAATCATTTGGATGAAATGAATAGTAAATTTGGGTGTCATCTGCATAAAGGTGACAAGTACAGGCTGTTAAAACCGACGGAAAGCTAAAGGTGTAAATAATATATAGTAAAGGCCCCAAAATTGATCCTTGTGGAACTCCTTTAGATATGTCTATAAAGTTAGATAATTGACCATTACAAATTACGGCCTGTTGTCTACCGCCTAAATAACTTTTGATAAGAGAGATAGCCGCGTTGCTAATCCCTACGTAATGTAAAATGGAGATCAGTACCTCATGGTTGAGAGTATCAAAAGCTTTTGAATAGTCTAACAGTACTAATATAGTAGATTTGCCTTCATCCATTGCCTTATGAATATCATCTATAACTTTAAGCAAAGCTGTGCAGCAGCTACGTCCGGATCTAAATCCAGACTGTTCTTCTGGCAATATGTTATTGGTAAGAAGATGATTCCTTAGTTGATATTCAATAGCTTTTTCTAATATTTTTGAGAGTGTAGGTAAAATACTAATAGGACGCAAGTCTTTAAAAGTTTTTGGGTTATTAATTTCAGGTAAAGGAGTAACATGCGATTTCTTCCATATAGTTGGGAAAACAGAGAAGGTAAGGCAAAAATTTATAATATGAGAAATAATAGGTAATAAGCGAGGAAGGCATAATTTGACCATATCGATCCCAATACCATCAGAACCTATAGCTTTGGATTTTATTGAATTAATAATTTTTAAAATGGAACATTGGTCAACTGTTTGAAATGCTAAAATTGAATTTACAGAGACTTTTATATTTCTATTGTAAAAACTAATAATATGTGTATTATCCATAGTCGATTGAGGAACAGAATTTGAAAAAAAATATTGATGCTATTTGGATCTGTCAGATGATTGGGTAACACCATGTTTTTGCGATTTTTTGTAAAATTTAATTGTTTTAAGTTTTTCCATAACGTTCTACAATTACTGTCACGAAATTTACTATTATAAATTTTTTTCTCTCTACGTATAGCTACATTCACAACATTGCGCATTACTTTGTAAAATTCCCAATGTTGTGGAGTTTTGTTACGCTTATATCGTTGTAGAGCCCGATCACGTTCATCCATCAACATCTTAAGGTTATCAGTGAGCCACGGAGCTGGTGGCTTAGTAAAGCGAGCGGTTTTATAGGGTGCATGTAAATCAAAAAGAATTTTTAAATTATCAGTAAGAAAATCAATTTTCTCATCAATACTATCATAATAATAAATATTATCCCATGGGATAGAACAAAGATGGTCATAAAATTGCACCTGATTAAAATTTCTAAAATCACGATAAGTTCTTATTGTTAAGAGCAAAGATTTTACAATACTACGAATATCAATTGAACACCAGATTAGTTCATGATCAGCAATTTGGGCGGCGTTTATAACACCATATTGACAAATCAAATTTGGATTGCTAGTTATAATATGATCGATGAGCGTAGCACTAGTAGAGGTTAATCGTGTAGGTTCATTAATTACTTGGGCCAGGCCTGTCCTGTCCAGAAGATCAAGTAAGGCTACTGAAGCATAGTTGTTAAAATCAAACAGATTTATATTAAGATCTCCAAGACAGAAGAGGTCTGTATGGGACGGAACAATTTCAGAAAGTGTAAGGTCGAGAGCATTTAAAAAAACCTCTGTAATAAGTTGTAGGAGGTTTATACAAAACACCAAAAGCAAATTTTTCTTTTGAAATACTTACCGTTATCTAAATTTGTTCAATTGCTTTGCTTGTCTGTAGCACATGATAGGTCAAAGTTGCCTTTACATAGATCGCAACTCCTCCACCTGCTGTGTTTCGATCTTCCCTAATTAGTGCATAACCGTTAATTGATACTAAGGTAGAAGGCAAATATGCCGCCAAACGGGTTTCAGTAACACCAATAATATCATAATTGTGTGATTGAATTATATCAAGAAATATAACAAAATTAGCTACCAGTGATCTAACGTTTATGTGGGCACACTTCAGAATCATACCGGCACAAAGACTTGTTTTATTTAAAAAACAAAAATTTGTACGAAAACAAGTTAAACGAGTGTTAGTAGAACCAAAATGTCACATCAGTTTTAGAAACATTTTTAAATTTGGTGGGGCTGCACGTCCTTCCTCTTTTAATTTTTTGGCTGACGAGTTTGGGTTTTGGTTGCTCCCGTAGAAAATGTAAACTTCAAATATTTGTAATTTTAGGAAAAATGTCTAACCCACAAAAATGTTTGGACTTAGACAAGTTATGTTCAATTATGTTATCGTAATAGCCCTATAGAGACACCATGTTACTGTGCACAAAATTAGTTTTGGAAATTATATATCATAGAGCTGAGAATGAGCTACACTTTGGTTCGTGTCCGAGGTCGCAAATTGACGCCGTAAATGAATTTTTAAACATTTGAGTTTCAATACCTATTTACTCAAGAACGAGTTATCCGAATTTGAATTCTTACCTAGCAGGTTGTTTAGTTGTCCTTCTTGCAATGAGGGTTCAGCAGGGTTGGGTGGGTATGTATGTATGCATATGTGTAGCGCATCATAACTTCCACACGAATGGTCCGAGTTTGATAAGCTTTGGAATGTGGGGGTATATCAAAAGTTCGCCGACAAAATAAGCTTTTTAAATCTGACACGGGAAGCGGAAATAGTCTTTAATAGCATTTTTTTTCTAAAGAAAATTTTATAAATTTGAAAGAAAGTCTAATAGAAGACTTTAGGGCAAATCCAACGTTTTTTTCGAACTTTCTAACTTTAAAATGGCGGCCGCTACGATTTTTTGAAAATTTTGATTTTACCGCTTTATTACTTAAGTATTACTTTAAATATTTTATCGTAATAGCCCTATAGAGACACAACGTTACTGTGCACAAAAATTTTCAAAAAGTTAAACGCATTGAAACGAAGAAAATGGTTCACAAATTTCGGAAATTGACAAAAAAATATTATTCAAAAACTGGACAAACGATATTTTTCAAATTTTGTAAGCTACTAGATTTTGAGATCGGGGTAAAGTGTGATACTGGAAATAATTTAAGGGTGCATAATGTTACAAGGATTACTAGAATTTTAAAACTGTGAAGTGAAAAAAATATTAATATTTTGACTTTCTCAAAATCTCAAAACCTGGCCACACGATTTTTTGAAAATTTTCTAAACAATAGATCAGGACAGTTTACTTCGTATCCCAGTCCGCTAACTTCTTTGTGACTTTAATGAATTATCGAAAATCGAAAATTTTTAGACCCTTACGATTTTCTTTACATAATGCTTGAAAAAAATTCAGCGTACTATGAGTTTACAATATCATTTACTCTCTCTCTATCTGACTCTCATGCGCTGACCGAAGTACACGGACAGCTACCTGTCGACCTTTGCTTCACTATTCTCTCTTTGTAGTCAATGTTGGGCCGTAACACTTTAATAATAAAATACTTTTACATATACAGGGTCGCTATTAAAGATGAACCAAAGCTCTCCTGCTAAAACGGTTTGAGATATAGATATGAAAATTGGAAGGCTTCCATTTGAAATTATTTCTCATATTTTGAGGTTAAAAAAAATTTTTTTTGACACATGATTTTTGAGCGCGGCCGCCATCTTGAATTTTTTTAAATGGCAACATGGGCTTTGGGATACATCATTAGAAAGCTTATTTTTTTCTCTTTCTTACTACCTTAATCATGTATGGTGTTAAAGTAGAAAATACCCTGAAAATGCCTAAAGTTGGTAGTTCAAAAAACGATTTAATTAAGAAGTGGTTGAAGCCGTATACATGTTTTAAATACGATGGAAGTGTTGTGTTGTGCGTCATCTGTGAAAAAGAGGTATTTATCCGTTTATTTTAATTTTGAATTAAAAAAAACTTTTTACTCTGTTTAAAGTTAAAAAACTTCAAACAAGCAAAACAAAAATTTAATACTAATTTGTTATTTTATTTTGTAATTAAGCAAACAATTTAAGAATAAAATTAGAAAGTTTTTTTTGTGATATTGCAAAGGATATGGCACAGGCCACAGGGACATTCAATTATTTTCCTTTGTGTAAGCTGTAGTAAATTGTACTTAAATATTGTTTTTACAGATAAACGTTAATAAAAAGTTTCAACTTGATCAGCACGTAGCCACCGGTCCGCATCAAAAAAGAAAAAAAATACAAACGAGCCAAAACAACAATTATTGCTGAACTACTTAAATAAGAATGTCAACAATTTCAACGACGATTTGTGTAGAATGATGGTTTCATGCAACATTCCATTAAATAACATGGACGTTCCCGAATTTATAAATTTCTTAGAAAAATATACAAAACAAAACGTCGTTTCCCGGAGAACAGCTTCCAGAACGTGCATTCCAAAATTATACGAAGAAAATCTTCAAAAAATAAGAACCGTTGTTTCGAATAATTGTATTTGGTTTAGTGTTGACGAAACCACCGATGCTAAAGGAAGATATATAGCGAATTTTATTGTAGGTGTTTTAAACAGCAGTCCTTCTTCCAGTTATGTACCTAATTGCTGTTAAACAACTAGAAAAAACCAACAATTTGACAATTTCACGTTTTGTCAATGAAACCCTTTCGTTACTTTATTTGCCAAATCAAATACCACCAGAAAGGATTTTATACATGGTGATTGATGGTGCCGCATACATGGTAAAAGCAGGTCAAAATTTAAAAATCTTTTTCCCAAATTTAATTCATGTAACTTGTTTGGCCTATGCGATGAATAGGGTGGCCGAAGTGGTTAGAACTGAGTTTCCTTTAGTCAATAAATTAATTAATAACGGAAAAAAGGTATTTTTAAAATCACCACTTCGCGTCGAAGTTGACAAAGACTTGCTTAAAGATGTGCCCTTACTTCCTCAACCAATTCTCACCAGGTGGGGAACGTGGATAGAAGCCGCTCTATTTTATTGTGAAAATTACAGTAAATTTAAAAATGTTGTTAACACCTTTGATTCAACTTCTGCTCAGTCTATAGCAGATTGTCAAGATATTTTAAAGTGTCCGGAATTGCAACCTCAGTTGTCCTACATAAAGGCTCATTTTTCGTAAATTCCTAGCATCATTAATAAATTAGAAACACAAAACCTGCTTCTCACTGAATCTTTAGAATTAATCGAAAACTTTCATTCAATTTTGAATAAAAATAAAAATAAAATATGCAAAAAAGTTAGCAGCAAAATGGACGATTTAATTCAGAAAAACAGCGGACTTTCAACTCTGAATTCCATAAAAAATATTTTAAATGGAGATTTCTTAAGCAATGGCCACAATGACAAATGTTTTGCAGTTAAAAATTCACATTTATTTAAATATTGTCCAGTAACTGCTTGTGATGTAGAAAGAAGTTTTTCCAGCTACAAAAATATATTGGAAGATAAGCGGCAAAATTTTCTCGGTGACACCATTGAAAAGCACATGATTATTTATTGTAGTAAATAGGTTGTGTTATTTATTGATTTTACTTCTACCTGTATTTTTGTATATGCAAATAAAAAATGCAGTTTTAACTGAAAATAATAATGCGTTTCTATATTATCTAAGCCCTTTTGATTTTTTGAATGTTGAGTGTGTGAGTGTAAAATAATTGATAACAACTAACAAAGATATTACAATTTAAATTACTAACATAGCGTTGATAGAAAAAAAAACTGAAAATATTAAACTATTTAAAAATCTAATCAATTTTAGTTGAATTATTATAACAAAGAGACCTAATAGATAAAACAACAATTAAAAGCAACGAAAGGAATAAAAAAATAAAAACAAATACCTAAATTTTGTAATAAAACAAATTATTGTTATATTAAAAGAAATGATTTAATGAAAACAATTCATAGGTACCTAATTCGGGGTTCGCTTTTCCAAGAAGTTTAGTTTATTATTGTAAGGAAAACAGCGGAGCAAGCTTGATTTCAGTCATACCCATATGCCAGGGTTACGCTTTATGTTTAATGTTTCTCATTAGCTATTAAAAAAAAACATTTCTTGGTTTTACTAACATGAAAAATTTTATAAGTGAAAAACGACGTAACTGCGCCTAAGAACATAAGGCCAGCCAGTAACTTAATTTTTCCGGGACGGCATATACTAGCACATCCGCCCCTTTCCATACGACCTGGGTAGAAAAATAGCCACATTTCGTACAAAGAACTTTTATCCAATCAAATTACAGAATATAATATGTTTGCTTTAGAGGCTGAATCTCAGCGTATAACAAATCGATCACTTTTGTGTTGCTAAAGGCGAAAAATACTTATTTTGTCATGTTTGTAGATGATCAATACCGTATGTAAGTGTATAAATAAACAGGGTGATCTGTAATTGCAAAAGTATATAAGATAATTCTACAACTAAAAATAAGCAAACAAATTATATTGTACACAACTGCTTAGGCTCTAAAAGGCCCACTCTCGAGATATTTCGTATTTTTGGGAAGCCATATAAAAAGTTATTTTCTATTTTTTTTTGTAGAAGATTTGAAACGGTCCAAGAAGAACCCCAGAAGGAAAATCCCTTTAGGGATGTTAGTTTCGAAGACGGTAAATACTTTATCATAGCTATATTCACAATGTTTTGCTAAAAATTATAAAATGTGTAACATTTTCAAAAGTGGATGATGATACATTGCCTGAAAGGGAAACTTGTCCTACATGCTCAGGTCGGAACAAACGTTATGTTTTGATAGACTGTGGTCATATTGCACCATATATTGCTAGAATCCTCTAGATCTATTGGTATATGTGTAGGTGTGTGATGTATCTTAACTCCTGAACTGATGGACTGATTTCAATGAGTTATGGGATGTTGGGGTATATCAGAAATTCACCGATAATATAACCTTTTAAAGTAAATCCGAAAGCGGACGAGGATATTTTTTGGTAGCTATTTTACAAAACAGAATTTTTTAAATTTGAAAAGGGAATCGTATAGGAAACCTTAGGGCAAGTCAATAGCAATTTTTTTGAATTTTTAGCCGCAAAATGGCGGGTTAAAGATTCTTTGAAAATTTTTAATTGAATTTCTTATTACTCAAAAACTAGTTGACAGATCGGGATTAAATTCCGTAATCTAGTAACTCTAGTAGGGCGCAATGTTACTATGTAAAAGAATTTTTTTACAGTTGAAAACTGTTGTATGAAAATTATTTTCAAAATTATGGAAATTAAAAAATATCTTACTCAAAAAAATGGCTAAAGGATTTTTGTATAAACTTTACAGGCTGATTAGGTTAAAAAGTAGCTGCAATTTGGTTCGTGTCCCATTTCGCTAATTTCAGTGCGACGCTTTCTGTACAATTTTTAAAATCGAAAATTTAAGTCCTTTTATTTAACAAACGGGGAACGGTAAAAAATTTCTGTTTAAACCAAATTGTTCATGAGTGATATTAAAGTAATAGTAAAGTTTTAATTTTCAAGAGTTTCAAGAGTGATGGTAGCTCAGAGGTTAAGCGCTTAGCCTCTAACGCTGAAGGTCTAGGGTTCGATTCCCCGCCGAAGCCATGCAGCAATAAAAATCTATGCCGCAACCCGCCACTCACATTCCCCAATCCGGTGTAGGCAGCCGTGAGGTCTTAATGCCCGAAACCTCCTCTGGTATCTAGTCGTTCGGATTTGACGTTAAACTGTAGGTATCCCGTACTCCACCTTAGCGCTAAGGAGAGTACGTGACAGAGAAGAGTGTCGGTGCCTAGCAGTGGGACGTAAAGGTTGATTGCGACTGCGTTTTAATGCCAAGGAATCTTTTTCCAAAAATCGATGTATTTTCACACAAAAAACTTCAGCGTACTTATCACTTTACATCTCTTGTTGTCTTTTTTTCATTCTCTCTCCCTTTCTTTCTCCCGCCCTCTCTCTTCCTCTTTTTACATTTCTCTCTCTCTCCATCTCTCGCCCCCTCTCTCCCCTCCTTTTCTCCCCCCCTCTACCCTCCCTATCTCTATTTATCTGAAGCCTGTGAACGGTCTAACTAGCTTGTGAAGTTATGATCACGGTCAACATTGTGATCATTGTAAACTAGTCAACGATATGACTACGGTCGTGGTTGTGACCGTCAACGTTCTGATCAACACTAGTCGACGTTATGATCACAGTTGACGTTGTGATCACGGTAAACCAGTCGACGTTATAACCACGGTCGACGTGTGATCACGGTCGGCGTTATCATTACTGTTTGCCGTCAACGTTGTGATCACCTCTGGTCGACGTTGTAATTGTGATCACGGTAAACCATTCGACGTTATGATCACGGTTAACGTTGTGACAGTCGACAGTGTGATCACGGTCAGCGTTATGATCATTGTTTGTGATCAAAGTTATGATCGCGACCTACCGACGTTGTGACAGTCAACGTTGTGATATACACTGGTCGACGTTATGATTGCGGCCGACGTTGTGATCACGGTAAACCAGTCGACGTTATGATCATTTTTTGGACTCGACCTTATGATCACACCTGGTCGACGTTGTGATCACGGTAAATTAGTCGACTTTGTTATCACTAATCTAGTCGATGTTGTGAACGCGGTCGACGATACAAACATAGATGCTAAATATTGTGTAGACGTTGCAATAGGGTCCCTTTGTGCACACCATATACTCTTTCAGTATAGATATCTATCAAATAGGAGATATGTATACAATAAAATTTATTCGCATATTTATTTTAAATAGGTGAGTACAAAATAATGTTGTTGCATGAAACACAGAATTTCACTACTTTACCATACAGGTACTAATAAATAACAACCAAACTAAAATACCAAAATGGCACGAAAAATGTAATTTAAGATATCAGGTAATATAATTTGGGCTTTTAATAGTTAATTAAAAATAGATTTTATTTTTTTATAATCTTTCTCAGACGGTCACTATTTAAGTAACATTGCGTTTGTTATACATACAGTGTGTAAATTAAGTAACGCATAAATTCATTTACTCGGCTATTAGCAACTTTTGAGAAAAATGCTGGGACAGGTCAATTTTTATTTTCATTTTGGCACATTTTTGAGTAAAACTATTTTTTTGTAAACTTCAAAATGGCGGCCGTGCGCCATCTTGGAAAACAATTTTAAATAGAAAGGGGGGTCTTGAGCGGTTCATTTTAAAGCTATTACTGAGGAGAGTACAGGTGCAAATTTACAAATATTTTTATCCACCCAAAACAAAATGGCGGCTGTCAAAACTTTCCTTGTTTACTTGTTGGAACAAAATTAGAAGTTTAATGTAATAATGAATAACAATTTAACCTATTTATTATTGTTCTTTTGGTCCCCGTCTGCCTATCCACCTCCTTGGAATGTTTCATTTAAATAAAACTGGTAAGACTGGTACTAAATCTAGATACCTGGAAACGAAAGTTTTTGTAAAAAACAAAAAATAAACAATAATAAATAGGTTAAATTGTTATTCATTATTACATTAAACTTCTAATTTTGTTCCAACAAGTAAACAAGTAAAGTTTTGACAGGCCGCCATTTTGTTTTGGGTGGATAAAAATATTTGAAAATTTGCACCTGTACTCTCCTCAGTAATAGCTTTAAAATGAACCGTCTCAAGACCCCCCTTTCTATTTAAAATTGTTTTCCAAGATGGCGCACGGCCGCCATTTTGAAGTTTACAAAAAAATAGTTTTACTCAAAAATGTGCCAAAATGAAAATAAAAATTGACCTGTCCCAGCATTTTTCTCAAAAGTTGCTAATAGCTGAGTAAATGAATTTATGCGTTACTTAATTTACACACTGTATATATAATAATAATAAATTGTATAATAACTAAAAAGGGTGGTTTTCTTTTCTCATTGTATCAGTATTTCCACTGGTTTCCTTTACTATAATTTCTTTCTGCATTTTCGTAATGTTATATAAACAACATTGTAATTGTCCTTCAAATCAAGTATATTTGGCTTCGAACGCACCAGACGGAAATAATCGACCAAAATAAAATTCGACAGGAAATTTTTGTAAGCAATTTTGATATTCTCATAGCAAATTTGAAGCTGAAATTCTAAAGTTAAAAAAATGTCAAATAGATTATAAAGATATATACCACATGATTTATGTAAATCGACTAATTTTTCAACGTAGAATACGAATCTAAGCTTATTTCCTAGGTCCGCTAATTTTCAAGAGCGGTAGCCCTATTTCCACACTTAATTGTTTGCAGTTTCATGTTAGTGCTATTACTACTTTTTTTGTCCTATGCGTGTCAGTTTTGTATACCTGCGTTAAGGCTTCTAAACTGTAATGTGTACACAGATACATACAGACATACATCTTGCTTTTACGTACACTATTATGCGCCTCTAGGTAGCTGATATTTAAAAAAATCTATACGATTAAAAACTTCTGTCAGAGCTTTAAGGTTTTGTTGAAAAAAAAAACATAAGAAAAAAAGATTGTGACAATTAGGTACAAATACTTTAAATGAGTCGCCTGAAACTTTTCTTAACTCCTTAATACGACTTTGTTAGGTCGACTGTTTAAAGCTTGTTATAAATACTCTTTTTTCGTTTTTTCTTTTGTTCCTTTATTGGACTGGGTTATTTTAATAAACTTTAGGTTAAACCCAATCACTGGTGCAGTGAAACGTAATGCAAATTAGTATCTCCTATTTAACAGGCAAAAACTTCCATAAACACTTAAATTTAAGAAGTTTAGCAATTTCAAATTTGCGAGGTTCACACATTTAGTTAGGAACTTTTATATCGTTCAGAGACATTTAATAAAGTAAGCCTCATGCTCGCGTTAAATATTCTGAAGTGACTTCCTAGGGTTGAAAGCTGTCCGTACCATCTGCTGGTGTATTAATTTTCATAAAAGGATCGTAAAGTGAACGAAATAAAGTTAACTTCGGAACAGAATTTTAGTTTTATTTTTATAAAAATTTCATTGCATTCGTTCTGATAATATAAAATTCGCGAATGAGCTTCTTTTGATTCGTCAACTTGACTTGCATTCTTTTTCTAACAAAATTACAATTGTTACTAAAAATCTATTGCATTAGCTTCATTATTTTAATAAAACCTATGTGTTAACATTATTTAAATATTTAGTTCAAACTATACAATAGTATTCACAAGCGTCGAATCGAACCAATTTTAAATGATATTATAACAGGTTATTAGTCAAGCGATTTCAGTCTATATTTATTGTGTTTTGTTCATGAAATTGCTTCCTTCGTGGCCTTTAAGTCTCAAGATGCCCAAATAGTTTGCACCAACTACGAGAAAAGGTTTCACACATCAAAGCAATAAAAAGAAGTTCCAATAAACATGGGTACTTCTTTACGGAGTTACAACTTCTGAAAAAGGGAACAGTTTAAGACTGTTGGGACTGGAGGTTGTAAATTGTGCAAACTTCTTGCGCATTTTAAAAGAAACGACAGTTTTTTACGTCTTCTCGATTTGTCACAAAACTTGAATTATCCAGAAAATCGCTAGATTTGTGGCTTTCAAAAAAATACCTGTTTTATGTGTTTTTATACAAGGAATAGGATCCTTAAAGAAAATGTCGGACAACTGCCACAATATCTTCCGCATAAAAGCTTGCTGCTTTCTTTCCTATTCTCTTTGTAGAATTCACGTTTCAGCGGTTGGCGATGCACTTGAGAGGTGTTTGGAAGTGTCGCTGTACTAGAGGGTATAATACTCGTCGTTTTTATTAACTCTCAGCTGTTAAAGGTTGGAGTGCACTTGCGGGTGGTTTAGAGATGTTGATTTAATAAAAGGGTTGATTCTCGTCGTTTCTACAAATTCTCATTTTTTAGGGTTTGGGGGAGGATGAAACTCGCCGTTTTTATACATTTTCAATTTCAAGGGGTTGAGCGTGCACTTAAATGTTAGTTTGGAAATGTTGCTGAAATAAAAAGAATGATTTTTCTGATTTTTACAAATTTTCAAGTTCGCTTGAGGGTGGTTTACAGTACTGCTTTATTAAAAAAAATGATTCTTATTATTTTAACTTTTTTTTATGTTTTAGGGGTTAGAGATGCACTTGAGGATAGTTTGGAGTGTTGTTTTACAAACCGGGATAGGTTTCCTCCTTTTTCGAATTTATAAATTTTTGAGGTTGGGATGTTCTTGGGGGTCATTTGGGGTTGCTTTTAGTAATATTGTTCTTGCACAAATCGACTATTTGGTATCAGTAGAACACAAATCTGAGCTTCTTTTTCCAACCCGCCTACAATGTCATTGAGCACCTCCCTCCTTCCGCTTTTAATGTTTAAGAATACATTCCGTTTTATGATATCTGATATTTTGTAATCGCAGGCAATCTTTATTAGGTGAAATACCAAAATGACTGTTTTACGAACTTAAACTGTTTCCAGAAAGTTTCTATCAATCAAAGTTGTTCTTATTGTCATTTAACATCCTCCTGCTGCGTTTGAAATCAAAATATCAATGGTGGGGGCACTGAGGATGCTGGGGATATTGCGCTTGCGCAAGTCAACTATTTGATATGCGTAGAATACGTACAAGTATACTTCTGAGCTATTTTTTCTAGTGCGTGTATATTACGTAGAGCACGCTACCCCTAATCACCCATTTTTAATGGTATCGTATGCTTTTATGATATCTGTTATTTTCTTGTTACAAACAATGTTTAAACCGTTTAGGTAAACAACCGAAAACCTCCCAGTAGTGTTTTCTTAATGAAAAATTGTTCCTATTGTAATTTAACACGTTCATACCGACTTTGAAGTCAAAATTCATACATTTTTGAAATAACGAAAAATTGCGCCTGTGTTTTTTGGCTATTTGACATGGTTAGAATGCTAATCTAAGCTTCTTTGTAAGTGAGCCATTTTCTGCCGAATAAACCTCGTTTTGAGCTGTAAAGTGTATACAGCGATACAGACAAAAACACTCATAGACACTAGACACTACTGCAGCGCCCGCTTTATCGGTCTCCCAAGGTCTTAAAATGTGCTTATTAGTCAAAATGTTTAGGTGGAAAATGTTTGCCATGAAATGCAATTTCTTTAACAATAAGGTAAATATCGGGGAGTACACCCAAAATGCAAAAACTGCATCCATGAAAGATAGAATTATGTTCTGTGAGCCCCGCCCCTATTTGTGCTACCCCCGAAAAACCTTTTTAAAAAACTAGTGTAAAATAGAGATCTTTGATAATTATAATCGCGTACTACTTTTGTTTATTTTATGCAGAGTGATTTTTTCAATATTGACAAATAAAACAGTTTTAAACGTCACCTTTAAAGGTTCATATCTCAAAAACGGTGCATTTACCGTGATCGTGATAGTGATAGTGACAGTGATAGTAACAGTGATAGTGACAGCGACAGCGACAGCGACAGTGACAGTGACAGTGACAGTGACAGTGATAGTGATAGTGATCTTGATCCTGGTCCATGTTTTCTCGTATTAAATCTGTTTGTCTCATTTTTAGCTCAGGAATCTACTACATACATTATGGACAAATAATCTGTAGCACCAATAAATGTTTAACAATTGATTGTCACACCCCGGCACACAATCAATTGTATAAATTATATCAGACATATCTGTGGTGTTCGAAAAATAATGGTGCACTGTTTAGGAGCTTTTTACACTTACAAATGGATCTATTAAGCCAAGCATAACTTAGCCCAAAACTGCTTTTTTGAGAATTTACAGCTCACGTAGATAAGATAGCCTAATTATGCTTTAATTAATATCTCCACAACAAATTGAGAGATTTGATTCAAATTTTGTACGGATATCTTACAATTGACGGTTTACATTTTTATATAATAATAAATAAGCTTCAAAGTAAGTTCTGCACATTTTTTGTTTAATGTTTCCTAAAAGGTAACTTAGTTCCATGAAAAATATTTTGTAATTCGGTGTTTAATTGCAAAGGCATTCATTTCCAAACTTCAAAAATTCAAGAGGACGTCACAAAAAAATTAGGTTGTTGAGGGACACTAAATGATAACTCTTCTTTATCTTTATTAGGTTACAAAGTACAAAAATTCCAGTACATAAATAGTAAGATATGCTTTTCTCGGGCTTCTATAATAACAAATTCCATGTCGATCTGGCAAGTCGTTTTTGAATATGGAAATTATCAAAAAAATTGAAGCAGCTGCCACTCGGAAGCCAAATAGTTAAATAAAAAATCATTTCTTTGTCAACATCTTTATCCGACGTACGTAAATTCTAAAATTACGTTTTAGAAACAAGCTTCTGCACCCGTTTATTTTCATTACATTTGGGTATTGCAAATTTCATTCAAAATCGGTTCAATATTTCTTAAATTTTCCAAGGTCATATACATAGATATGCTTTTTGATAATCACGTTTTAGATTTACTAGAAATCCACAATATGTATTTCCGTCAAAGTGTGGCACAATCAAATTTTTTACGGTTGCAATACTTTCTCATGATCATATTCGCACCTCCCTTCCTGTGAGTTCGGGCAAACAAGTAAGTTAATTGACCAAAAAATAACGTGAGTGGGGGAGGGCTGCTGTGCTTGCCCTCGGTTGTAGTTTTAATCAAAAAGTTTAAAATTTAGTCTTCAAAGTAAGCATTTTAAAATGTTTAGACTGGACAGGGTTTCTCTTAAGTCAATCACCCGAATAGGCGATGTAATGGTCAAAACGATAAGAATTACGTAATACATGCATTATTAAAAAGATATCGTCTGATTTTGGATTTGAAGGGAAAACTTTTTTTGCGTTCAAGGAAATCTGAATATGAGGTTACTTCACAAAAAGTAGAGGTGTGGGTTCGATTAATGAGCATCGCTTCGACCGTGGAAAGTAAAAATGTAATAAATTGAACGAAAGAGAGGGATAAAAAGTAGAAAGCATAGAACACATGTGGAGAATGGTGAAACTGTGCGCTGACAAAAGGGAACGAGGAATGTCTCATGCATTGTTTTATTAACGTTACAAATATAACTTTACAAAATTCCTAATCGTTAGAATGAAAAAATATACATCACTGATTGGGAATTAAGTCAATCAAACTGTTACCTTAACTATTATTTTTTCATTTTATTTCTTAAACATAATAAACCCTAAAAACTAATCTAAATGAGCGAGAAGTTACCCAAATTGCATACTTTATTAGAGACGTTACTATGGTTTCACAGTGAACGTCTCAAACGTTCTCAGCATAGACGAATTATTTATTACTAGCGGAATCGGTGGGCTATGCCAAACGTCCTTTTTTTAAATAATACATAAGCTGCTAGTGTAGCGGACAATGGATCGTAGTCCTAGTTTTGTGAATTATATAGAGATTAATTAATTGTAAATAAAAAATTCCTAACTTCAACACGTTTTTCATTTTAGCCTTATACGTATTTCGACATGTTCACATGTCATTTTCGGAGGCAAAATTAAAAGTAAACAGTTGGTGTTGCTATAGGAACAATAAATCTTCATAACTTGATCTTGGTTTTCTATATCTGCGTCCAAATGACTTGATTTCTCATTCAAAAACGTCCAATAATTCTTTAAAAGTACAGATTTTAAATTTCACCTCATTTAGCTAATATATTTATGGAAAACCTAGAAGATTAAATATTTGAATAAAACCATTGGAGGGAGGGGGAAATTAACTCCCACTCCTAGATATTGCTTCACCTAAAAATGAAGTTTTGACTCTTATTCTACTATTAGACCCATAAGCACGTTAGCTTAAACAGAAACTTTTTATCGTTTTCCGTATATTAAAGAGAGGGACATGAATTTAGGTTTTTTAAAAATTCATAGTAGGTATCACAGATAAATTAGTAGACTGCGACACGAAACAAATTGTAGCACATACCTAGCTCCATTCTCTATAAGTTTTTAATGTCTACAAAAATCGTGTGGACAGTTTTTGAGCAATAGTGTTTTGACAATGTCCAAACTTTTGAAAATATTTTCACTTCACAGTTTTAAGTTGCACAAACATTCGCTTACATAGTAACATTGTGTTTCTCTAGAGCTATTGTAATACCAAAATTAATTCTGACTCGTCAACTCGTTTTTGAGTAAATAGGCGTTAAAACTAAAAATTTACAAAAACCGCAGCGGCAGATATTTTAAAGCTAGAATGCTCGGAAAAAAATCTTCAATTTGTTTTAACGCCATGTATCATGTTCTGTTCTTACATTTATGGAATCTCGTTTCTGAAAAACAATGATACCAAAAAACAAATTTTATTAAATCGGTTCAGAATTTCCGGAGATTTTGCGTTACACCTGCACACACGCACATACAGACCGTCATTTGTTAAAAACCACGTTGTGTTCCTGGGGTCCAAAACATGTATTTCCGTCAAAATCTCAGATTTGAACATTTTCGCAATCGCAATACATTCCTGTACTAAAGGTATGGGAAAGTACAAAAGCGTACGGATTTGACTAGTTCTTGAATGCGTGTAGTGTACACGCAGCAATTTTTTTTACCACAATTTGGTATGGCTAGTTGAGCTCCCAATATGTAGGTCAATAGAGTGTTTAAATCGTGGCGTATGTATTTGGTAATTTTCTAAAATATATGAGCAAATACCGTTGACCAACAGCTTTCTTTTTTTAAAAAGTGCTAAAAAATCGCAGCCTTGGTAATGAAAGTTGTAATAATGTTCTATTTGCAATGCTATTATTAAATTAATTGTCTGCTTTTGAAAGAAATTATATAAAATGTACTGCGCGAAATGTTCACGTCAGCTCAATAAACACACATTTCCGACCCGCTAGAATTCAAGTAAGCCGTAAATAAGCAAATTATACCAAAGTAGTGACAGCAACATAAACTTACGCTGAAAACAATCAATACACTGAGTTGAGATGCAAGGACGTTTACCTTAATTATCTGCAAGAATTTGATACTCCCTTAACACGCCGGAAATTATTTTTGGGTAGCAGATATTTTCAATTATAGCCCAATAATTTCAATTTAATAACATAAAGAATGTTTAGTTCATATTCATTCAACACAAGACTTATTGATGCTGCAACCCTATAAAGGGAATTCTTTCAGTTAGGATGAGATGTCACAAACGTACACTTTTCCAATGCATTTTGATATATCATTTTCATATTTGCCTGGATATTAGAAATCGGGTGAATGTATAAGATATATATTCTGAATATATATTGCTATTTGCGCAAAGTCGAATGGTTTTAGGAAATAATGTAGGTATATGATTAAAATTCTGTAAAGGTGGTAGAAATATAGTGCAATGAAGGATTGAGAAAAAAATCTTCATACATAAATGTTGATATACAACAATAATTGCATACTAGATTGCCTAGCAGCTTTAGAAAGAGAGCTCAGCATGTAATACATACTTCTGGGAGGGCGGCGGCAAGATCATCGCTTTTAGGTAAGATTCGCGTTTAAGGACTTCTTAATTAGGATCATGAAAGCTTGAGTTAGATCGAGTGTATTAGCTCCTAGGAGGTTTTTCTGGAACAGCCTAGAATCCCTGCGCGTGATGTAAGTTCTAAATTTGCCTGAATTTCTAACGGTCTCTCAAAAAAACTCTTTGGGTTATACATTTGCCTAGGCACGCCTAGAAACTTTAGATAAAAGTTACATTTAGGAAAGAGAGGGGTTTCCGTTAATTTTAGGGACCTGGACCCTCAGAATCAATATGCCACTTCACCTTTTCATGTGCGGGAAACAAGTGGCAGCTAGTGCTGGGCGATACCACAAAATGAATATCGAGTATCAATACTAATTTGATATCAAGGTATCAAAATATTGAAAGTATCAAAGTATCGACAGTATCACAAGTATTGAAAGTATCGAAGTATCAAAAGCATCAAAAGTATCGAAGTAGCAGAGGTATCGAAAGTGTTGACGTATTGGATAGATCGAAGTATCGAATGTACCTACCACTTGCGTCTTATTTTTATTATAAATAAAAAAATTTAAGGTGCAATTTAAAAATATAAAGTTGGAATGACTTTATAAGTATCGAGTATACGAAATTGATATTGATACTGGACAAATGTATGGTAATATCAAAAGTATCAAAGTATCTTAAGTATCGTAGGTATTGAAAGTATCAATGTATAGAAAGTATCGAAGTATGAAAGTATCAAAGCAGCAAAAGTATCAAAGTAGCGAAGGTATCGACGTATCGGATGCATCTAATTATCAAAGTATTGAATGTACCTACCACTTGTGTCTCATTTTTATCATATTGAATCAAAACTGTATGGTTGAAAAATATAAAGTTGACGTTACGATTGAGTATCGTGTGTATCAATTTGATATCGATTCTGTACAAATGTATGGTAATGTCGAAAGTTCGAAGTATCTAAAGTATTGCAGAAACTGAAACTATCGAAGTATGGAAAGTATCGAAGTATCAAAAGTATCGAAGTAGCGAAAGTATCGGGGTATCGAAAGTATCGTACGTATCAAAAATATCGAAGAATCAAAAATATCGAAAGTAGTAAAAGTATGGAAGCATCGCAGGTATCGAAAGTATAGAAGTATCGAAAGTATAGAAGTATCGAAAGTATCTAACTATCAAAAAAGAGATTATGAGATTGACAAGAATTTTCAGCCATAATAAAAATGAAGAACAACACGATTTCCCCAAAGTTACGGTGTTTTAACTACGCTTATCAATTGGCTCTACTTAGAATTATTTTTTCATTCTTTGCACATTTTTGATAGCTCTTCAAATAAAGTTGTTATAACCTTTTTTGATCCAAAGTTGTAAAGGCAATATCTAGCTAGGGCTAGCTAGGTTATTGTAGATTACTATTTGATATGGATTGAAACTGTCATTTTGTATGTTTTCTTCAGCTGCTGCTTCCTTTCCTTATTAGAAAGTTTAACGGCCTGTGTGCACGTTAATAAAAGTTTTCGTGAAACAAAGTTTTCTTACACCAATCAAGCTTCTTACTTTTTTACTTGGTTTTGTAGATATCTTAATTACAAAGTTTCGTTTTATTTTCATATAGCTAATAAAATAAGTAGTAATAATATAATCAAGAGTAACATAAAATATCTCTGTTCTTATTGAAATCAGAAAAGAAAAAGTTTTAGATCTAAGTTGTATTAAGAAAAAATATTTTCACGACTGCGTTTTGTGTTATTTCAAAAAATGCATGTTTGTGTTACATCTCAAAAACAAAACAAAACACAATCGTTTCCGGAATACAACTGCAATAGATCTACGATTGTTTTCAATTTTTACTAAAAACATATTTTTACCTCGAAAAAATTTATTTTTTTAGGTTTCTTGTTCGTGTCTAGTAAGCTATGGGTATTTTGAGAAAAACAATATTACCATTACATTGTTTCCCTAATTAGTCAACTTTTATCTAAATTAAGTGACTTTATATCTCTTATAGTTTCGGAGATCCCCATAGTGTCCCGGTTAAAATATACGAACTGTATACAACTCCTGGACATACCGTGTTTCTCAAATACACTTAAACGACGCGCTGCTACTACTCAATAGCAAGGGTATGGAAATTGTAAATATGTGCCAGCAATTTCATTTATCGGAAATACAATTTCACATATCACAATTTTAATTTTACGTATATGAAAAGAATTTCACATAGGTAAAACAAATTTCACATATGTAAAAAAAAATTTCACAATTTTGAAAAGGATTTCACATTTCAAAAATGATTAACCCTTAAGTGAAATACAATGGCAATATGTGAAATACAATTAAAAATAAGCCTGTCTTATTTTTAATTTAATTAACAATATGACTGGCATATTTTCAATTGAATTAAAAATATGACTGACATATTTTTAAATCAATTTAAAATATGCATTTCATATGTGACATTGTTTTAAAAATATGTTTAACATATTTTTAATTTAATTAAAAATATGGCTATCATATTAGAAATTGAATTAAAAATATGCCTGACCCAATTTTAACCGAATCAAAATATGGCAGACATATTTTTAATTCAATTACACATATTCTTTAGTTGAGTAGCGTAGTATCTAAGAACCTTCATTTATTGGTTTGATAATGGGCTAGAAAATTGTCTGTCTAAGAAATCGTGAACAAATCAATCAAATGTATTGACCGAAATGGACTGCCATTTTTAAATTAGGTAAATTCGTATTTTCGCGTTTACTTGCGCATGACTGTATTCCCTTCACATAAGTATCTACCAGTAGAGAAGTTAAATGTATACCTTTAAAAATGCTTTAAATGCCGTTCCTAGCCACTTTTAGTTTGTAAAAGGAATTTGCGCGCACGAGACGTTCCCGCCATTCCTATCGACATGAATTGTTACGAAAGCTACGTAGCATGTAGTAGATGGCGGTAATTACTGATATATAAAATTAAATTTAAAATATGCCTGACATTTTTAATTTAATTAAAATTATGTCAGGCATCATTTTAATCAGTTTCACATATGACACGCATATTTCTAATTGAATAAAAAATATGTTAAGCACATTTTAAATAACATTAAAGATATATCAATCACATTTTCACATTCACATTCAATTATTAGTATGCCAGTTATATGTTTAATAAAATTCAAAATAAGACTAGCACATTTTTAATTGAATTAAAAATATCAGTGACATATTTGTAATTCGATTTAAAATATGTCTAACATATTTTTGGGTTTAATAAACATATAACTGGCATATTTATAATTGAATAAAAAATATGACCAACATATTTTTAATTCAATTCAAAAATGCCAGTTATATGCTTAATAGAAATAAAAATTACTAACATACTTTTATTTGAATTATAAACATGAGACATATTGTTAATTCAGTTAAAATTATGACAGCCGTCATTTTAATTAAATTTCACATATAACACGCATATTTCCAATTGAATTAAAAATATGTTAGGCATATTTTAAATATAGTTAAAAATGTCAGTTAACTTTTAATTCAATTATAAATATGCCAGTTATATGTTTTATAAAATTAAAAATATGACTGGCTTATTTTTAATTGAATTAGAAATATGCCTGACATATTTTTAAACCAATTAAAATTATGACAAGCATCATTTTAATTTCACACACTACACACATATTTCTAATTAAATTAAAAATAGGTTAGGCATATTTAAAACAGAATTAAAAATATGTCAGTCATATTTTTAACTCAACTATAAATACGCCAGTGATATGTTTAATATAATCAAAAATATGACACATATTTTTAATTAAATTAAAAATATGACTGGCATATTTTAAATTCAATTTAATATATGTTTAACCTTGTTTTATTATTTACACATATTTAAAATAAGTGAATAAAAAGTAAAATGGCTTGCCATACATGGGCGCGTACTGGTCAAGTTTAAGTTTATAAAGTAAACGATGAGTTTCGCTATCAAATAAGTATTTCTTTCAATATTTCTTTCAAAATGTCATTTTCAGTCACAGGTGGATTTATAGGGTTTCTTAAATAAATGGTTCTATTTGGTTAATAAACGAAATTTTTAAAATTTTTATTTGTTTTAAATGGAGTTCCGTGTATGCAAAAGTAATGTTAATAATAAATGTTTGCAACCAACGTGGCAATCCTTAAAAAATTCTACTTTATTGTTAATTATTCATTATTGGTAAAATGAATGCATCAGCGCATTTAAATATATGCAATGAAATATTTAAACGTTTTAAAAACTGTTTTAAAGTTACAGTTAAACCACAGTAAATCAATTAACCATCACGATAATTAAAAAAAAACAGCAAAAGAATTTTTTTAATGTAATATAAACGTAGAACAATAAATAAATAATAAATTAATTTTCAGCTTATTATGTATTGCACATAACACAAATATTGCTTACCAATTTCCCGCTTGAGGCGGCACAGCCTGTCATGCATGTCAAGTAAAGGAAACGAATGCACTGTTACATTCGCTTCCGCGAACGCGGAATCACTGAGGAAATCCCGAACGACGCTACACTTCGGTCACAAGTTAACTTTTCCCGCATGCTCTATATCCAACGAATTAGTTAGAATAATAAAAAGTTCAATTACATCGATTAAATGAACCCGCGTTTATTTTTTACAACCCGCAGGTTTTATCGTAGCAATATCGCACTAAAAGTAGGACAAATGTGTATTAGCAAAATATGTGTCATTTGCTGTAAAACGCTTTGGTTAAATTGAAAAAAGTTTACTGCAAATAAAATGTTGTACTAAATATTTTGTTGCAAGCGTACGTTTAAGTATTAATTATTACTAAAATACGGACCTTATGCAAATGAGTATTGTAATGTAATGATATGGCACGAAAATATGTATCCGTATCAATTAAATTTTGCGTATTTTACATATTTTAACATGTTTCAGTATGTGGCTCTTCTTGGCTTCCGTTACAGGTACTGCCGAAGTTTTGTCAACGGTCAACACGGAGCATCCTCAGAGCTGTTGGAATACAACAGCTAGGGACGGACTATGATTTTTTTCCCCTAAGGCTCCAATTTTTTTGAATATCTGTCGATAAATTTTAAAAATATAAAAACCTTTTGGCCCCTTGACACGGAAAATTGTTTAAAAATAAATAATATTGCGATATACTAAACTATGCACACGGGCCGGTACCGGCCGTTTCGCCGCCCGGCTGCCGTCAAATTTAAATTTACGCAAGTCGACCGGTAGATTAATCGGTGTATTTTTTAACGCAGTGACTAGTGCGCCGGTGCCGGATATCAACATATTGCCGCTATGACGTCATCGTTTCGCGTATTATATAGTATATAGCGGCGACCGGCAATTGTAATGTGGCCGTTTAAAGGGATATTCTGCTGTTCTGCACATACGCACAGTTCTGAGTTCATCAGTGATCAAAGACTACCGTCATAGAGTGATGCAGTGAGGTTATGTTTTAAGAATCCGTCTTTTTTCACATAATTGTGAATTTAAGATTACTGAGTTAAATTGTTTTAATTAAAGCTAGATACGGCAATATGCAAGAGAAGTTAATTGTTGGAAATAATTTAATACATAAGACTTAGAGGATGCCATGTCACAATTCTCTAAAACAAATTGTTTTCACCTGCGGAAAAAAGTATAGATAAACAATGTCGGTTAGATTGGTTGGAGGAAAGAGGTGCTAGAACTGCGAACTTCAATCGTGTCAAAAGAATAACAAATAAGCTGAAGTGTTAACTTCGAGTAGGTACACTTTTCCATATTAAATATTAATACTTGCCGTATTTGCAAAAAGCGTAATTTTTTATAATTATAACATTGTACAGTTCACCGACCATTACATTTCTAAGAAAACAAGAAGCGCCATTGCTATCGTTTTCAAATTTTCAAAATTAATTTTAATTCATCGTATACCACCCACAAAAGGCTATCAAACAGGTTATAGTTGATGCCGGTCAGACGACTACTTTTTGAGTAAATTGACGTTAAAGTTGAGATTTTCCAAAAATTGTAGCGTTCGGCCATTTTGAAGCTAGATAATTTGGTAAAAACGTTTTCGATTTGTCTTGAGCTCTTCTCTCATTTCACCGTATGTTAGATTACTAAGAAAACAATTTATATAGGTAACCTTACGATGTCGCATAGCGTATAAGACTAGTAAGAACGGAACTATTCGCCCTACAGCGGACATCGGACTAAAAATCGATATAAATGATTTATTTAAAAAAATATCAAAAATATGCAAATAATGAATAATATGTTTCTTAACAAAAGCTAGTTAATAAGCGTAGTTAAAATCACGTAACTGCCGGAAAACGCGTTGTTTTTTAAAAAGTATCGTTTTTTTTCTTAATTTTTAAAATAGTTGTAAATTCTTGGTGATTCTAATAAAGTACTTCAAATAGTCTATCGAACTGATGAAAATTAATAACGATCGACGTTTGCGTTTCTGAATAAATAATTAATCAATTTCAAATTTTTCAAAAATTTCTGGAAACCGCCACAGCAAAATTTAGGAGATTAGCAAAAGGACATATTTCTAATTCTCTGCAAACTTTATCGGCTCAGAAAGTTTAAAAAAATCGATTTTTTGAAATTTAATTATTTGAAAATTTTCAACATTTTGAAGCAGCGCCATTGCGATCTTTTCGGATTTTTGAGGGTAATTTTACTTCATCGTATACCACCCACGAAAGGATCTCAAACAAGTTGTAGCTGATCCCGATCAGACAACTACCTTTTGAGTAAATAGGCGAGATCCTCAAACAGTTGTAGCGGCCGCTATTTTGAAGCTAACGAGTTTGGTAAAAGAGTTCTCGATTTCCCTTAAGTTCCTCTTTCAGATCACGTGTTAAAATTTCTATAATTTAATTTTGGAAAAAAAGCTACCAAAAAAACATGTCTAACTATCGTTTCCAGTTTCGGATTTTTTTTTGAAAAGCATAACTTTTTGAAATACCTCTTGATTTAAAATTTTATCTAAATCGTTTCAATACTTTCGCTTGTAGAGGCGCCACCCACACACACCTCTCGGTGTGTGTGTGTGGGTGGCCATTTTTATAAACTACTCTTTTGGTTTCCTTTAGCCCCAAAACGTGTATTTCCGTTAAAATATAGATTTCGAAATTTTCGTGAAATCAATACTTCCCTATACTGAAGGTATATTAAGCATTTAAGAGTTACAGTCGAATTATTATGCAATCAAATACACATGTGTTCACGGAGGACGACAATATAAGGGAAGAGAAGGAGAACTAACCGATTTATCGTAAGTAAATGGCTTAAAAATATTGTAAATATTAAGAAAACGTTTAAAATATATTTTTATCAGAGTTTATTCCTAAAAATACTAATATTATTTACTGGTCAAATTAAAATTGCCGGTGATCATGCGTAAAGTGCACGTTACGTTTCACGGTGACGTCATACCGGCAAAATGTTCGAAGCCGGCATCGGCGCACTAGTCACAGCGATTGTTTAAATAACATGCCAGCTTGTGCTTGTTTGAACACGATGATAATGTTTTGTTTGCCGTCGTTATTAAAAATGTCCAGATTCGTCTGCAGGTGTAGTTGTAGTTAAAGTTCGTGTTGCGTGCACATGTCTATAGTTTTTACCATGGAAAATTAATTATTGAAACTTTTACCAGTGCAGTACAAGGAAGAAATGTCTTGTGGGACAAAACTTTAAAAGACTTCAAAGATTTCGGAAAAACAAAACACGCGTAGAAGAATATTTTTTAAATGTTCATTAAAATGTTTATTGCCGAACTGGGCGATAGAAAAAGAAAACAAAAGAGGCACGGTTGGAATTATTTATTTTGTACATATTTAATCATTACATTATTATGAATAGGTGAAATAAGATAAAAGTAGTTGCGGTTGCGACGTATTTTTGCCCTCGCAAATAACCGGCTGCAAAAGCAGGGTAGCTACTGGAATTGACTCTTTGTGTAAATACTGAATTCCAAAAAAAAATTACTTCGTAATGCTTCTGGTTGCTTGCGCCACTGGGTCATTTGGTGTTGCGCAAATTGAACAGCTTAAGCAGTGTCAAGGTATGAAGTTATATCTCCAGCAGAAAGCATTTGATCTCAAGTCAATGACTTACACACACATCAAATCAAACAATATAATGTGTTTTAATTATTTACAAAATCAACATAAGTATTTAAAAATTATTCTAATAAGTACAACTTAATTCCAATCATAAAACAAACAAAAAATCAATTGTGATGTCAAAATGCTGTAAACTAAAACGGAATTTTTCTTCACGGCTGGTCCGGGCTACGAAGTAGGGCCTGCAGCGGAGCTTTCCTGGTTTGCTTGCTTGGACAGTACGGTGTTACGCTAAATTATAACAAATTAAGTGCAATTAAATAAACATGTTATCAGAAAGTACGTATTCGGGAGATTTGAACTAAATGCTAAGGAATTTCAAGTGAGTAAATTTAAACTATAAATGAGTATAACGACCTCGCCATATAGTGAATAAGTGATAACTGTCTTATCTTAAGATTTTATTTAAATTTGAAAGCAGTACATTTTAGAATGCTTTCGTGTGGTTAATTCAACTAAAATAGTTATTTTTGTTTTAATCAAACTGATCTTTACTTCGTAAAACTCACTTCTTTTAATTATCATAAAACAATAAATACGGGTTAGATTTATCAATATTAAATTCGCATTGTTTATCACAAAGCAGCAATAAAAATTAGCAAATCCAGTCACGTGAACAAACCTTGAACAATTTAAATAAAAATATAATAAAGCTTTTTAATTTGCAATAAGCCACTCGGGGACGGTAAAAATGAAATAAAATCATTTTATACGGGTTTGTGACTTATTTGCGGGGGTCCGGTACGTCTTAAATCTCAGAATTTATGTTACCAAAGCATCTTAGGATAACGTCCTAATCATTGTTTTAAAAGGTCTCAGGATTCTTATTTCTGTATTTTATTACTAACAAACTTCGATTCCTTCTTCTTCTTATAGTGCCATACCCTATTCAGGGCGTTGGCTACCTCTCTCCTATGTCTGTATTTGGTGCCCGGCGATAGATATTTTGCACAGACAGACATAGGGGACCTACAGTTTAACGTGGACTCCGAACCACAGGAAGTGCATGCACTTCTTCTCCAGAGAGGTTTTCCTGGGGAAAAATCCACCTCGCTGGTTTCCCGTTGCCTTGCGAGGGAGAACGACCGGGACGGGGATCGAACCCGAATCCGCTGCATTGGTAGCCCGCGCGCTTACCACTGAGCTACGGCCGCTCTTCGATTCCTACGATATTCAAATTAGCAGTAAAGTACAGCATGGGCAGGGCGGGTGGTTTTAAGTAACGTTCAAAACAATTATCCGGGTTCTCTGGAAATATTACTAACTTGTTACAGTTTGCAATATGACCAGATCGGGAGCAAACGTCAATTCGGCAAAATTCAAATAAGAAATTCTCTACAATATCTTGCCAACTCTAAGTTCGCAGGCGAATGGCAAAGTTGTTCACTTTGATTAAATACATTCAATGGTTCAAAAAATATTACAAACGTATGAAAGTTTGTCAACCACGGGCGGACGGTAAAGTATTTGACTTTCGGATTAAATATAAATTTGAGGGGTTTAAAGGGACTCAGGGAAAAATATTACAAACGTATAAACTTTTTGTAAATCACGAGCAGTCAGTAAAGTCTTTAACATTCGGCTTGAATATAAATTCAACGGTTTCTAACGGGACTCGGAGATAATATCACAATTTAACACAATTTATTGTATAAAAGTTTGTAAATCACGGGCGGACGGTAAAGTTTTTGACTTTTGGGTTGAATATAAATTCAACGGGTTTGACCGGATTTGGGGAAAAATATTACAAACGTATAACAGTTTGTAAATCACGGGCGGGCGGTAATGTCTTTGACTTTCGAACAGAATATAAATTTAACGGGTTCTGACGGGCTTCGGAAAAAATTTTGCAAACTTATGAAAGTTTATTAATCATGGGCGGACGGTAAAGTTTTTGACTTTTGGATTGAATATAAATCCAGCGGGTTCTGACGGGACTCGGGTATAATATTATAAACGTATAAAAGTTTGTAAATTACGGGTGGACGGTAAAGTCGTTCACATTCTGATTGAATATAAATTTAAAGAGTTTCGGGGAACTCGGGGAAAAATATTACAAACGTATAAAAGTTTGTAAATCACGAGCTGACGGTAAAGTCGTTGACTTTCGGATTGAATATAAATTCAACGGGTTTGTCTGGACTCGGGCAAAAATGTTACAAACGTATACAAATTTATAAATCACGGGCGGACAGTAAAGTATTTGACTTACGGATTGAATATAAATTGAGCGGGTTCTGACGGGACTCGGTGATAATATTACAAACGTATAAACGTTTGTAAATCAGGAGCGGACGGTAAAGTCTCTGACTTTCAGATTGAATATAAATTCAACGGGTTTCAGGGAACTCGCGGAAAAATATTACAAACGCATAAAAGATTGTAAATCACGAGCGGATAGTAAAGTTTTTAACTTTCGGATTGAATATAAATTCATTGGGTTCTGAGGGGACTCGGGGTAAAATATTACAAACGTATAACAGTTTGTAAATCACGGGCGGACAGTAAAGTCTTTGCCTTTCGGATTGAATATAAATTCAACGAGTTCTGATGGGACTCGGGGATAATATTACAAACCCATAAAAGTTTGTAAATCACGGGCGGACGGTAAACTTAAACTTTTGGAATGAATCCGTAATCTAAAGACTTTTTTCCCGCAATAGTCCATTTCTGATCGCCCCTAAAAGGATTGCACGACAAGAACCTGTTTTTAATGCTACTCCCACAAATCTATGGATTTTGCGCGTAAATTTCACGATTCAATTTTCTTACATATCTACTGTTTTTTCTACCATTTCCACGAACTTTAATAACCATATCATGTACTTTACTCTTTACTCTTTAATATCCAATTTTTGGAACGTTTATAAAAGTCACAAGACCTCTTGACAGTATCCATTTTTTCAAAATAACGCTGTCGGAGCAAACCTTCTACGTGGATCCGAGTAATGCGAGACGCAGCTCCGTTGGTAGGTTAAAATCACAAAATACTTATGCAGCACATTCCGTATCAATTAACTGATAATGCAGTATGCAAACAGTAAAACTGGGGTAGAACTGTCCGCAAGTAAAAATTGCAATAGTTGCGTGGTATACTAGACCGAACGTATCTTGCGTCTGTTCGTCTAGCAGCTCGTGCTTAAATTTAAACTTTTCCGGACACCTTATACAATTTCGCGCTTTGTTTTAAACTTAATAGAGGACAATTATTGTTTTTTTAAATTAATTTAAAAAATGGCGGTTCTGCAGCATCTGTGGAATACCGACACTGCAATAGAGTACCATGAACATCATTATAATAGTTTGTGATATTTTATTACAGGGAATGAGCGCTACTCCCGCAAAGAAAAGTCCGTAAAAAAACCGAAAGAAAGCCCATACTATAGCCTTGGAAAACAATTTAAAAAAAACAACCCTTTTCAAAAAGCTTCAAAACAAGACCTATAAAATATTTTTTAAATTCTTCTTCCTCTTGTTATAGGCCAACGGCCTGTTTAATACCCGCAACTAGTGCGGGTTCTGTGAGCTCTCTTTGCACGTATGCCGGGCAGGAGGCTGACATTACCCGTTGAAAGGCGAAGAAGTTCCACTAAATGGTTTACGATTGCCAAGATGTTAGTATGACAACCGGGACCGACGGCTTAACGTGCCCTCCGAAGCACGGTTGGTTGCAGATATACCCCTATATTGGTTACCCATCCGAGTGGGGACCAGAACGGACAGTCCTTAACTTTGAATACCGTGTGACCGGCATCCGCAGTTCTCCGCCATGCAACCAACGCCTATAGAATCACCTGCAAACATTCCTTTTAAAAGACAAGCGGGAAAAAGGCTGGTTAAACTTATAACTTTGTTCTTATTTGCATGGGACTGCCCTAACGGAGATTTTCAAAATTTTTGGTAGTAATAAATACGCAGTAAAAATTTTGTTAGACATTTTTTTCCAAAATGAAATTAGCCCTTATTGATGATTATGATGTTTTGCCCAGGAAAGTTGTTGTGGGACTTCAATAAGCAAAAGTAAATTTAGGCGCCATTGATGTTATAAATAAAAATAATTATCTATCCGCACATAAATCATCCGCCAATAATATCATAACTGTGTATTTATCGTTTTGTCACGTCGCGCAGTGACGGTTGGTACAGGGAGGGCAACAAGGCACTGCCCTTTTAAGCTATTTGTAACGTTCTATATTTCTTTCCTATTATTACTGTTTGAAAATTTTGTATAATTTAAAATTTAAAAAAACACAAATTTTGTTGAGATCGTTAGTAGTAGCACGAGTTAGCATAAATTAGTCAAAATGAAATAAATGTTTGTGGAATAGAGACCAGCGCGAAACCTTGGAGGTTTGATGCAACACGCCGGGGCATGTTAAAAAATGCCGTCTTAGCAAAACAGTAACTGACTGTCGGAGCATAGAAGATTCGCAAATCGTTTCAACAGGCTAACAAAGGCAGTAAATACAATTGCCCTGTTTGTTTATTATTGGTGTGATCTCCAGTATTCGACGCGAACAGCAATGACTTCATCCCAGCAGTTTGGGTTACTAAAGACATAACAAACATCACGGGGTGACCTAATCACGTTTAACGGGAACGATAAAAGTTGCGAATAGGCACAAATATAATTTCGAAGAGGAAATAATTGCGATCAAATGTAGACGTGTTTCACATAATGAAATTTGGTTGCATTGTATAGGTATCCTATTGTTTTAATTGCTTTAAATTAATCGCCGGACAATTCGGTAAACAGTGTGATTAAGTTAATTAAACAAAATATCAGTGGCGGCTCGTGGTGTGGTGTACTGGCATTTTAAAGTATTTTTATGAAAAATGCGTTCTTACCCAAGTTTTAGGTAGCCTTATATTTCAAACCCATCCTTTACGCTGGCAAAATGATGTATTTTTACCAGCATTTTCATTGAAGTCTTTAATAGACTTTCTATAAGCACCCCCAATAAAATTATTGTAAATTGATACCCACATTGCCAAAATGCACAAAATTTTTCATGTGGTTTACGATTAAAAAAATGTATTTGAATTTTAGTTTTTAAATGTTTGCAGTCAATATCACACTATGAATTATCGCAAGCAGACAGTAGAAACAAGTGAAAGCATTTTCTTACATGGCATTCGCAATCCAAAATTATTTTGCACGGACATTGTACAACACCACTAAATTATGATTACACAACCAACAACTGTTTTCACACTACTACGTCGTGTACGTGCGAATCCCGAAAATTAGGCGGCTATTGGCATGCGCTTATCACGGACAGCTGACAGCATAATTCTCCGAAGTTGTGGGTTCGTGACCCTGAAGTCTTTAAAAAGGCGTATAGCTGAATTGGGGACTAACAGCCAAATGACCCTCGCACAGATTAGTTTAATGCGTGCGAAATACTCAAACTTTTAAACGTTTTCGGATCCTGCAGCAGCTCTTTAATAAACGTTCTCGCATAGAAATCTCATACAAAAGTTAACTATAAAGTATTTTTTAAATATTATGGTGGATAATATGTTATATACTCAAACAAAAAGTAATTATTTATTTTTCTTATTTTATTGGGAAGTCCATGACCATTTGACCCAATGTAGAAATCGCCACTGCAAAATATTTTGACATGATGTTAAAATAACGTTTAAAATCCGAAAACCGCCATTGACGTCGGCAGAAAGTGAACAGTGTTTTTAAACCTAAAGAAAATAATAAATTTTGATAGAACGAAACACTATGCTGGAAAGTAGGCTGTGTGCTTTAGCAATGTGTTCAGTCAAAAAAAAACGTTTACACTACTACTCCAAGAATCAAGAAAAAGATTTTGGTTTCAACTATAGCTAGGATAGACCACGACATGTTTCGTTCTATTGGAACTCATCAGGTGGACGCAAACCTAGCTACAGTTGAAACCAAAACAGACAGCCAGAAATATACCCAGAAGACAAAATCATGACAGGGGAATTACAAAGTAATGCCCTCTAATGTCCGGCGAGAAAAGTTGCAAAGCAACAAACCGATATATAGTTGTGAAAGGAACCCGCTAAACGAGTATCTACAATCACTAGCGGCCTCTAGGCACAGCACACGAAACGCCGTGTTGCAAAAGTAAATCAAGAAAAAGATTTTGGTTTCAACTATAGCTAGGATAGACCACGACATGTTTCGTTCTATTGGAACTCATCAGGTGGTCTATCCTAGCTATAGTTGAAACCAAAATCTTTTTCTTGATTTACTTTTGCAACACGGCGTTTCGTGTGCTGTGCCTAGAGGCCGCTAGTGATTGTAGATACTCGCTTAGCGGGTTCCTTTCACAACTATATATCGGTTTGTTGCTTTGCAACTTTTCTCGCCGCACATTAGAGGGCATTACTTTGTAATTCCCCTGTCATGACTACTACTCCAAATTTAATGAACTAGTAATGAACGTTTTGTACATCAGATAGAAAGGTTCATTGATTAAATTTAAGACAATTAATTATGGTGTGTTAAAATGTTCAAAAAAACACGTTCAAATAGGCCACCCCCACTTTTGAAACAAATTGCCTGCGGCGAATTCTTCACATACTTTCAAAAATTTACCCCCGCTCCCCCCACTATGCCATAGCGCCACATCATTGCAAGCAACCAATATGCATTGTTAAGCAAGTTCACTGTTTCGTGGAAACCTAAATCCACTGTTTCTTTAGTGTACGTCTTTTTTATGTATTAATAGTAGAAGCCCGCCGAGACGAACCGCGCTACGCCAAGACTTTGAAAATGGAATGACGTGTGTCCTGCCAGTTACTTTGCGATGTGTTCTCGTTAGAGTTTGTTACCGCAATAAGGTGTCAACTGTGCTGCAATAATACTAACAAATATTCTACATGAAAGGAGCGTATTTTTATGTAATATTATGACAATTTTCTGTACAAAGGAAAATTAGGGCCGCCTAAATGCGTGGGTTGGAGTAGTAGGGACCCCTGACCACTAAGAGTTGCAACAAGCGAAAGGGACCCGGATTCAAATATACTAGAAAGATACAGCTGCATTCAAGTGACTCTCCAGAGATACATCTAGTGTCATCGGCAAACACTAATGCCTTCCCAAATTTGTGTAAATTTATCATATCAAAATAGGACCGGGCCAAGGATGTAACACTAAGGCATTCCACAACCTAGAGACCAAAATAACATCCATCATTATAAGAGCTACTGGCGTGATTCATAAAAACTTAATAGAGAACGTAAAGATTGTCTCCGGTAACAACAATGAAGCAGTTGTACAACAGTTGCAAAACCACATAATCAGAAAATCCCTATAAACGACGCACTAAATCCTAGGAGCAAAGTATGCTCCCAAGTAGTAAAAAACATCCGGCGCAATAACAATATAAAAAATGCCGTGCATAGAATAATAATAATAATAATAATAATAATAATAATAATAATAATAATAATAATAATAATAACCTATCAATTGCATACATAGATTATAGTAAAGCGTACGATTCTGTGCCTCACTCATGGTTAAGTCAAGTGCTTGATATATACAAAATAGACAAAAAAATAACAAACTTTCTTAAATATCTTATGTCACAATGGAAAACAAATATATTTTTAAATGGACTGCAAGTAGACGCAATACCCATAAAAAGCGGAATTTTCCAAGGCGATACGCTGAGCCCGATATGGTTCTGCATGGCTATCAATCCGCTTTCTACACTACTTACCAAATGTGAGACTGGTTATAGGCTAAAATTAAACAAATCCAATAGTAGGGTTTCCCATCTTCTCTATATGGACGACTTAAAGCTATTCGCTGAAACAAAAGAGAAACTCAGCAGTTTAGTCAATACCACTTACCTGTTTAGCAAAGACATTGGAATGTCATTTGGAATAAGTAAATGTGCTCAAGCCCACATAATCAAAGGGAAACTGTGCTCAGATCTCAAAATGGAAGGCACACTCCAAGATGTCGAGGACCTGCCGAACCTACAAAACACAAATTTATACAAGTATCTGGGTATACATCAAAATAATCAAATAGGGCATTCAAAACTTAGAAATGAATTTAAAAGGCAATACATGTATAGACTGAAAAAAATTTTAAATACGTACCTTAATGGTAGAAACAAAATTAAAGCCATTAATGCATGGGCTATACCGAAACTTACTTATTCTTTTGGCATTATTAACTGGTCTGAAACAGAATTACAATCACTCGATCGAGATACCAGAAGGCTTCTAAGAAAATTCAATATGCACCACCCAGCAGCGTCCAAAATTAGGCTATATATTCCGCGAGCTAGAGGGGGCAGGGGATTACTGCAAATAGAAGAGCTCTGTCATTCTCAAATAACCAAACTTAGAAAATATTTCTATGAGTCAACATCGGAAATTATTAGAGAAGTAATAAATCACGATGACAATTATACTCCTTTAAAACTAAAAGACAGAAACTTTAATACGCCTCTAACTGACACTGCTAATCGAATAAGGGAATGGGAATCCAAGGTATTGCATGGTAAATATCCGACCAGTTTACAAGACCCCAACGTCGATACTGACTTATCAGTTGCATGGTTAACAGGGGGATCACTTTATGCCGAAACGGAAGGGTTCATGACTGCGATACAGGACCAGGTTATTGCAACCAAGTACTACCTAAAAACAGTCGCAAAGACAACTGAAGATGGCACATGTAGACTATGCCGAAATAACCATGAATCTATTGAACACATTATAGCTGGATGCTCTTCTCTTGCACCAAATCAATACACCACAAGGCACAACGAAGTGGCAAAAATAATATATTTGGAGATAGCCAAAAAGTACAATATGTTGAATCTAAAGCCTCCACCATACTATAAGTACACGCCAGATCCAGTGATCGAGAACACGGAATACACGCTGTACTGGGACAAACAAATGATCACTGACCGAACGGTACAGCACAACAAACCAGACATCGTATTATTTAGCAAGAAAGACAAATCGGCCATAATCATAGATGTCGCTATCCCGCTAACGGCAAATATCCATCGGGCTGAAACAGACAAAATAGAAAAGTATAAAAATTTGTCTATAGAATTAAAAAGAATATGGAAACTTACCACCATCAGAACATATCCCATCATAATCTCTGCCACAGGAGTGGCACCAATGAGCCTGAAGAGAAATTTAGAAAGATTATACTTACCACACCATCTTGGTTTTGAATTGCAAAAGGCAGTAATACTCCAGAGCTGTCATATCACTAGGCGGTTCCTTACATGACAACAACACATTGTACAACATGCTTGGGATGAAGTTCCCCGCAAAATATAACCGGATTCATCCGAGATCAAAGAGAAATAATAATAATAATAATACCGTGGAATAAATTGAATTATTTTTCCACGGTATTACACCAGCAACTGCCGCTTAGTTGCTGTGAATTTAAAAAAAAATAAAAATAAAAAAAACAAAAAAAAATAAAAAATAAATAAAAAATAATAATAATAATAATAATAATAATAATAATAATAATAAAACTGGAAAGCTGCAGGCCCAGATCATATACACAACTACTGGTGGAAACACTTAACTGCAACACATAAAGTCCTAGCAGAACAAATAAACAAAATTATTATCAACCCAGAAACCACACCAATATTCCTAACTAAAGGAACAACCTACCTAAAACCAAAATCAATTGATACTCAACATCCGAAAAACTTCAGACCCATCACCTGTCTCTGCACACTATACAAAACTAAAACATCTATCATAGCCTCTAAAATCTATGTATATCTAGAAACACAAAACATTATAACTGAGGAACAAAAGGGCTGTAGGAAAAACACACAGGGCTGTAAAGAACAACTATCGATCGACTCTATCATAACTCAAGAAGTTAAACATAAAAACCGCAATATGACAGTTGCGTGGATAGATTACCAGAAAGCATTCGACTCTGTTCCGCACTCATGGTTATTGGAAATCTTAAAAATATATCAAATAGATGCTAATATTATTACTTTCTTACAAGAGTGCATGAAATCGTGGCGCACTCAACTAAAAATAAATTTACGAAACACAAGCTTAACTAGTGAAATAATACCGATCCAAAGCGGAATATTCCAAGGCGACACTTTAAGTCCCATGTGGTTTGTCCTAAGTATGAATCCCCTATCTACCTTACTCAAGAGAACTAGTATAGGATACACGTTGAAAAATAATAACAACGCACATAAATTTAATCAATCAATCTCTTTTATGTTGACGACTTTAAGCTATACGCCGCTTCAGAAAGGGATCTAGACAAACTAATAAGCGCAACGAATACTTTTAGCGATGACATATTAATGAAGTTTGGTCTTGACAAATGTGCAAAGTTAGTGGTACACAAAGGAAAGGCACTGAGAACTATAGACCCACCTCAAATTGAAATCAGTGGTAATATTAAATATCTTGAAATTGACCAGACCTATAAATATTTAGGATACCAGCAGAAATTAACACTTGACGAAAAAGAAACCGGGAAAAAACTTGAAAATAAACTTATGGGAAGAATACAATGTATCCTTAATACAGAGTTAAATGGTTAAAATAAAATTAAAGCTATAAACACCTGGGCTATCCCAGCAATCACCTATTCCTTCGGAGTAATTAAATGGTCTGCAACACAACTCGAGGCACTGAATCGAAAAATTCGAGTAAAACTAACACAAAAGAGGCTGCACCATCCAAAAGCATCATTGGAAAGACTTTATTTGCCAAGAAAACTGGGAGGACGGGGTTTACTAAATTTGCAATATCTTCACAACACGCAAATTAAGAACCTACAGCAATATTTTGAAAGCAGGGCCACTACATCTATCCTACACCAATTAATACTAAATATAGATGAATACTCCCCACTATATAAAACTAAAAATCTAAAGATCAAAAATACATCTGCCATCCAAAACGAAAATATCTACAACACCTTGAAAACGCCAGCATGCCGCATTCTGTTAACTGGCTAACCAAAGGAAACCTTTTTGGCGAAACTAAAGGATTTATAGTCGCTATCCAAGATGGAGTAATATCAACAAGAAATTATAAAAGATATATTGAAAAGTCGCCTATAGAAAATGATATTTGTCGAATATGTCAGGAAAAACCCGAAACTATTGAACACTTAACATCGGGATGCAAGATATTAGCACCAACAGAATATCTGAAAAGGCATAACCTCACAGCGCAGATAATCCATCAAAATATTGCTCTAGAGTGTAACCTAGTAGAAAAACAAATACCATATTATCAATACTCACCTCAACATGTGCTGGAGAACGAAGACCACAGACTATATTGGGACACCACCATACTCACTGATAGAACAATCACCAGCAACAGGCCTGATATTACATGGATAAATAAAAAATTTAAAAATGCTTATCTCATCGACATTGCCCATCAAATGATCATAACCGACAGGCCACTGAAAAAAACAAAGTTGCTAAATATCAAGACCTAGCCCAAGAAGTTAAAAGCATATACAAATTGAAATCGGTCGCCGTTATACCTATCGTCATATCGTGTACTGAGGTTGTAGGAGAAAGTGCCGTAAAAAATTTGGAAAAAATAAATCCAAATGACTCAAATGTCTTAAACGCCATCCAAAAGTCTGTAATTTTAGAAACATGTAGAATAGTACGAAAAACTCTTAATATCTTTGAAGACTCAGTATAAAAACAACATCACATTTTCCGGTGATTGGCTAAGGCCCCACCGAAAATATTTCCAGGAAGTTCAATCCTGAGATAACTCAAAATAATAATAATAATAATAATGAAGACTTTATTTCCCACAATAATAAAATAATAAAGATACAAAAAAAATAAAAATATTAAGGATTAAATATTGATTGTAAAGATTTTTTGATTTTATCAGCGATTTTTATTAAGATTATAATGAAAATTACAAAGGTAGACAACTTCTAAACAAATATTTCATAATAACAACTCCAATTTACAAATTTCTTACAAAATTTGTTTATCAAGCTTCATATCAAGGATTAAATGATAAGTTCCTCCTCTTTTTGCGATGTTTGAGCTGATACATCTCATCTTCAAAATTTTCTTTTGGACATCTGCAGGTATTGGCGCCATATTGAATTAAAACGGTTTTTGGATCAGATTTTAGTTTATCAAAGATGTGACAGGGTAAAATTATATCCAAAGTGTAGTGCGCGCAGAATTCGCGTATTTGTGGTTTTACAATTTTATTTAAACGAGCACCGCCCTTAGTTCTCGAAAACGGCGCGGATGGCGCTTCTAGTACCGACCCATCTCAGATGAGCAAGGACATCTCCCACTACAAACAGAGAGGGAAATGCGCGAAATTCGAACCGCAAGATGAGCTGGGTTAGCTATAAAAAGTAAAGGAGCTGCCGAATCCAGAGACTCAGACCCTTAGGGTCAAACCGACGAGTCGAACAATTCGCTAGCTTAACTGGCAAATATACAGTTTGAACTTAGCCTGTGTATTTGAGTTCACATTTAAATAATCACAGTTTAAAAGTATTTAAAGAATTCATACCAGAAAATCCAGCCGTTACCGAATTGTTTTACTGAAAACAAACCGAACTGTTCAGCCGTGCACGCAATTAATTTGAATTATAATTGCTTTAATTATTTTATTACTGTTCCAGTTACCAGTATACCGACATCCGAGAGATCCAGCCTGTTTGCATTCATGTTCCGAATATTGGCAAGTATTAAGGTACCTCTCACAAATCACTTTTTACCTTAAATTAAGAGTTGCGTTAAAACTTATCAGTTGCGATTTGAGATCACTGTCGATGTACTAACCTGTTTATGTCAGAGGACAGTAATTATTAACAGTCAACTCTTGGAGCGTGGTGTTCAATGCTTCAGAGGCCAACTGTTTCTTCCGTAGTGAATTATCGATAAATTTGGAGGCGTAGGATCTTCAAGTATTGTCAGTTCACTATCTTGCTAAATAACCGTTGACTTTTTCCTGGGTGAAAAATCACAGGGGAAATCGATGTTAATCTCAGATTACGGGGTGCAAAATCCTAAGAATCTTGAGGTGTGTTATCCTGGGGAATTTCCAAACGTACTAGGCGAAAATGTCAGTAGTTTGCTGTTAATTTACCCCTCCGTAAATGTACTTCATCGCATGGCGAAAGAAGTTAACATTCATTAAACCAATTAGTATAATACTCCCTGAAACAGACAAAACAACGAGTAGCTGATACTCAAACGCAGCCTGGTTGTTTAAAGCGTAATCAACAGGTGTGATTTTAGTGGAAAGTATTTTAAAACTAGCATTGTTTGTTTCACTTACTGTTTGAAATTGCAGGCGAAGTCACTACTTTGTACTAGATTGGTAACCGTTTATTGTAAAGTCAAAATTACCGTTAAAACGTTTAGCGTCACTTTTGAACTGTTCCCGAATTTATTTGTCTTACGTGCAATTCGGCAGAACACATACTAATCTTTGTTTAGGTTTCAAATACCAGTCCGATCGTTTGGCCGATAATACGTGCAAAGCGGCGCAGAAACCAACATTTAGGCCAACAAGGTCGTTGACGCTCCAACGTACACAGACGTCCGGAGCGAATTCAAAAACCATACCATACAGAGTGCGGCAGCAATTTAGATGCCACAAGACGTATTAAAACAACGTTTCCGAAATTAATATTTTATTTTAACAGGTTGAAATATTTAATTTATTTTCCGGTGAATACATACATTTAGTTAAATTGTACATAGTTATATATATTATATTGATATTAATTTAACCCGTTTCCGATTTGTACATTATTGAAAGGTTCTGGTAACCCAGGTGAACCCTGGACAATTCCCTGGAGCTACTCGAAACAAATATAAATAATTTAACGTGATTCGAACGTAGTAAAGACGAGAACGTTACATGGAAAACGTCTTAAAGCGTTGAAAACGTTATATGGCGCCCGAGCAGGGACTTGAGCTTGGGGAAAAACCAGAGACCAACCGTGTGGGAAAGATACCCGCAGATCCAGATTCAAACAGCCAGAGAACCGTTTAAACCGAAAAGATGGGTTCTGACTCCGAGGAAGAATACTCCGAACGTACTGAAGGTGGACCGCCATCCAGCTGGATATACAAAATCAAGAAAGAAGACTTAATCAAAGAGTTACGCAAGTTTAGGTTAGACACCACCGGCTCCGCAGAAATCTTGAGGACCCGGATGAGCCATTTCTTGAAGACCGGTGAAGGACCAACCGAAAGCCGAACCGAGGTGGAGAGACCGACAACACCGACCGCCGTGAGAAGTTTATCACCTGCCCGACCAACCGCTGCCCAGATCTGCGATACAGTCCGCAAATGGGGAGTGAAGTTTGACGGGGTAAGTGATCCGCTTTCCTTCTTAGAACGTATAGAAGAACTGAGGAAGTGTTACCAATACGAAGGCAACGACCTACTAACTGCCCTACCCGAGATCCTAAAGGATAAAGTTTTGTTATGGTATAGGAACAATAACCAGGAATGGCAGACGTGGGACGGATTCGTAAAACAGTTCCGAGCTCGCTACTTACCAGCGAGGTTTCAGTTTAAATTGGAAGAAGAAATACGATCCAGGACGCAGAGAGAGAAGGAGACCGTCGCCGAGTATCTTACAGCTCTGCAAACACTCATGAGAAGATTGGGGAACCTCTCGTCCGAGCAACAGCTAGAGAGAACGTACGAAAACCTACGACCGGAGTACAAAATGTACGTAAAACGCAGGGATTTCAATACACTCACCGAGCTCGTTGAACAGGCCGAGGAATACGAAACCCTACAAAGCGAAAGTAAGGTTTTTCGCTCAGTACAGACCTCCAGCCAAAAATACCGGGACGAGACTGCGTCGTACCGCATTCGGGAAAACCGTAACAACCCGGCCCGTTACCCGAAAAACGACGTCAGCGCCGTAGTGCCGAATCCTCACCCGGAGGAATCCAGAGCAACTCCAGCGACCAGAGCCGACCGATCCAGAGGGCACCCGAGAGGCCGTAAAAACCGATCACCGAACCGTACCCGTACACCAGAAGCCGTAGCCGCAACCGATAGCAGGAGCGACGTACCTAGGAATCCAGGTCCCCTTACCAACAGCGCATACGTGAGGGAGCGAGTATGCTGGCGCTGTGGGAAGGCCGGACATTGGCGGAGAAGATGCCAAAGTGCTCCGCGTATTTTCTGCTCGTGGTGTGGAAAGAACGGGGTATATTCGACGCATAAAGACTGCACTGTACCACATCCGGGAAACGACCGAAGCCGGCAAGAGTAGTGAGGCCTCTTCGTCAGCTTTCCGCCATAGCCTCTCCGAAAACTACAGCCGCGGAATGGTCCGGATGGCTCCAGAAGGTGAATCAATTCATCAACCAGCCCGAACCTGCATTAAACCGCCTAGCCGCCCTAGAGTCACGACTGTTCATGACTATCACCGTACACGGCCGTGAGTTCCGAGCGTTAGTAGACACCGGATCGACCAAATCCTACGTTGGAAGAAGACTGGGTGAGTTTTTAGAAAATAAAGGATATAACCTGAATACGCACCAGCAAACCGAAGTACGACTAGCCGATGGGTCACGTGTGAGGACCAAAGGAAGTCTACAATTTACGATGAGTTTAGGCACGCTCATAATGGTGGTATCTTGGGAATTCCTGCCGTCCCTGTCAACCGAAGCCATTGTGGGGTTAGATTGGATGCAGGCTGTGAATGCTACAATCCGGCCAGTACAAAAGGTATTAAAACTTGCAGATGAAGTGATTAAACTGCACAGTAATGAGAATGTACCAGAGTTGGGAGGACTTCAGGCCCTATCCGAAAGTCAGTTGACGCAGCTGAACCAACTCTTGGACACAGAATTACCAAAATTCTCAGACATCCGCGGACCTACAACAGAAGTAGAACATGTGATAAAAGTGAAACCTGGAACGCAAGCAATTAAACAAAGATATTACCCCCGAAATCCAGCGATGCAGCAGGTGATCGACGACGAAGTGGATCGAATGCTAGAACAAGGCGTCATTGAGAAGTCCGAAAGTGCTTGGAGTTCACCTGTGGTTTTGGTAAGAAAAACAACCGGCAAGTATAGATTTTGCATAGATTTTAGGAAAGTAAATGAGGTAACGACTCCAGATGCATATCCGATTCCGTTCATCCAGGGCATCTTGGACAAGCTACGTGGAGCAAGATTTATCAGCACCATTGACCTGAAACAAGGGTACTGGCAAGTTCCCTTGTCCGCCGAGAGCAAACCGATTACGGCGTTCACTGTGCCCGGTCGAGGGCTGTATCAATTTAAAGTCATGCCGTTCGGATTACATGCCGCCCCCGCAACGTTTCAAAGATTGCTGGACCGAGTAATAGGACCCGAATTAGAGCCGCATGCATTCTGCTACCTGGACGATATCATTATCGTAAGCAGCACCTTTGAAGACCACGTGGAACACTTGAAGACAGTCTTCAACCGCTTGAGAAGAGCTGGACTCCAGCTACAGCCCGAAAAGTGCGTTTTCTGCCAGACGGAGCTGAAGTATTTGGGTCACGTAGTCAATCAAGAAGGTATCCAGACAGATCCCGACAAAGTGGAAGCAATCCTTCAGGTAGAACAGCCCAGAAATATGAAGGCCGTGAGGAGGTTTTTAGGTATGGCTTCATGGTACCGGAAGTTCATCCCGCAATTTTCCCAGATCGCCGTTCCATTGACCGAGCTCCTACAGAAAAATACAAAGTTCTTATGGGGTCCGAGACAAGCAGAAGCTTTCGAGAAGTTGAAAGAAGTACTTACTACCGCTCCAGTCCTGGCTTGCCCAGATTTTCGAGTTCCTTTTGTTTTACAGACAGATGCCAGCAACACGGGTCTTGGTGCCGTATTAACCCAGGTCCAGGAAGGACAAGAACGTGTCATCGCCTACGCCGCAGAAAAAAACTACTCTACGGTGAGGCCTCTTCGTCAGCTTTCCGCCATAGCCTCTCCGAAAACTACAGCCGCGGAATGGTCCGGATGGCTCCAGAAGGTGAATCAATTCATCAACCAGCCCGAACCTGCATTAAACCGCCTAGCCGCCCTAGAGTCACGACTGTTCATGACTATCACCGTACACGGCCGTGAGTTCCGAGCGTTAGTAGACACCGGATCGACCAAATCCTACGTTGGAAGAAGACTGGGTGAGTTTTTAGAAAATAAAGGATATAACCTGAATACGCACCAGCAAACCGAAGTACGACTAGCCGATGGGTCACGTGTGAGGACCAAAGGAAGTCTACAATTTCCGATGAGTTTAGGCACGCTCATAATGGTGGTATCTTGGGAATTCCTGCCGTCCCTGTCAACCGAAGCCATTGTGGGGTTAGATTGGATGCAGGCTGTGAATGCTACAATCCGGCCAGTACAAAAGGTATTAAAACTTGCAGATGAAGTGATTAAACTGCACAGTAATGAGAATGTACCAGAGTTGGGAGGACTTCAGGCCCTATCCGAAAGTCAGTTGACGCAGCTGAACCAACTCTTGGACACAGAATTACCAAAATTCTCAGACATCCGCGGACCTACAACAGAAGTAGAACATGTGATAAAAGTGAAACCTGGAACGCAAGCAATTAAACAAAGATATTACCCCCGAAATCCAGCGATGCAGCAGGTGATCGACGACGAAGTGGATCGAATGCTAGAACAAGGCGTCATTGAGAAGTCCGAAAGTGCTTGGAGTTCACCTGTGGTTTTGGTAAGAAAAACAACCGGCAAGTATAGATTTTGCATAGATTTTAGGAAAGTAAATGAGGTAACGACTCCAGATGCATATCCGATTCCGTTCATCCAGGGCATCTTGGACAAGCTACGTGGAGCAAGATTTATCAGCACCATTGACCTGAAACAAGGGTACTGGCAAGTTCCCTTGTCCGCCGAGAGCAAACCGATTACGGCGTTCACTGTGCCCGGTCGAGGGCTGTATCAATTTAAAGTCATGCCGTTCGGATTACATGCCGCCCCCGCAACGTTTCAAAGATTGCTGGACCGAGTAATAGGACCCGAATTAGAGCCGCATGCATTCTGCTACCTGGACGATATCATTATCGTAAGCAGCACCTTTGAAGACCACGTGGAACACTTGAAGACAGTCTTCAACCGCTTGAGAAGAGCTGGACTCCAGCTACAGCCCGAAAAGTGCGTTTTCTGCCAGACGGAGCTGAAGTATTTGGGTCACGTAGTCAATCAAGAAGGTATCCAGACAGATCCCGACAAAGTGGAAGCAATCCTTCAGGTAGAACAGCCCAGAAATATGAAGGCCGTGAGGAGGTTTTTAGGTATGGCTTCATGGTACCGGAAGTTCATCCCGCAATTTTCCCAGATCGCCGTTCCATTGACCGAGCTCCTACAGAAAAATACAAAGTTCTTATGGGGTCCGAGACAAGCAGAAGCTTTCGAGAAGTTGAAAGAAGTACTTACTACCGCTCCAGTCCTGGCTTGCCCAGATTTTCGAGTTCCTTTTGTTTTACAGACAGATGCCAGCAACACGGGTCTTGGTGCCGTATTAACCCAGGTCCAGGAAGGACAAGAACGTGTCATCGCCTACGCCAGCAGGACGCTCACAGCCGCAGAAAAAAACTACTCTACGGTGGAATTGGAGTGTTTGTGTGTCGTCTGGTCGATCAGGAAGCTGAAAGGATACCTAGAAGGATATCACTTCACCGTCATCAGCGATCACCGAAGTCTCCGATGGTTACGTTCAATACCGAATCCGACTGGACGCTTAATGCGTTGGACACTCGAATTACAGCACTACGATTTCGAGATCGTATACCGGAAAGGCGCCTTGAATCAGGTCGCCGATGCGTTGTCGAGAGCACGGGAGAACACTGAATTAGCATCTCCTGCCCCAGAAGCTCTAGCCGCCGTAATCCCTGAAGAAGCGTGTACATGGTATCAGCGTATGAAGAGGAATGTAGAAACAGAGCCGGACGTATTCTCTTCATATAAGATTCAAGAAGACAAGTTATACCGTTGTTTTCCGAATACCAGTACAGCCATCACTGAAGGTTTTCATCCGCTATGGAAACTTTGTGTACCGAAACCCCAGAGGACAGCCGTCCTGGAAGAATGCCACGACAACACGGGACACCTAGGAGTCACCAAGACCATCAACCGGATGGTGAAGCATTACTTCTGGCCAGGTATGTATCGAGATACCGCTCGATACGTCCGTTCCTGTCAAACCTGCCAGCAGTACAAAATGTCTCAACAGCCTCCAGGTGGGAAGATGTGTTGGTCGAGGGTAGAAGGTCCTTGGGAAGTGGTAAGCACCGATTTGATTGGCCCATTAACTCGTTCTGCGAAAGGAAATGCGTATTTATTAGTGTTTCAAGACAGATTTACCAAGTGGGTAGAAATACATCCTTTGAGGAGGGCGACAACGAAACCCGTTATCCAGGCCTTCCAAGACAAGATTTTGTACCGATTTGGGACTCCGAAAGTAGTCATATCTGACAATGGTTCACAGTATACAAATAAGATGTTCCGAGCAATGACCGAGACGTACGGGATCAAACATCAATTCACGCCGCCGTATACACCCCAGTGTAACCTTGTGGAAAGGGCGAACAAAATAGTCGGTCGCATGATTGCGCAACTAGCCCGGGGTAACCAGAAAAATTGGGATGCACACCTACCAGAAGTAATGTTTGCAATCAACACGTCGACCCAGGAATCAACCGGATTCTCGCCGGCGATGTTGAACTACGGACGTGAACTACTTCCACCCAGGTCTATCCGCGAGCAAGCCGATCCAGCAATTGACTTAGCCCGCATCCGAAAGTACCCAGAGTACCAGCAGCAGATGACGAAGCTAGAACAGATATTCAAGATTGTGAAAGAAAATCTAGCAAAAGCATTTGCCCACCAAAGTCACCACTACAATCTACGGAGACGCGAGTGGCGTCCAAAGGTTGGTGACCTGGTGTTCAAGAAAGAACACGTACTATCCGATGCCTCAAAAGGTTTCATGAAGAAACTAGCACCGAAGTACGCCGGACCGTTTAAAATAAAAAGAATTGTGTCACCTGTTATCCTTGAATTACAAGAGGCCCAGAAAAGGAGGTTCGCAGGACGTGTTCATATAAAGGACCTTAAACCAGCCTACGACCTCGACAATCCTACTTCTCAACCGCCGGGAGAGAGGGCATCAGGTGAGCCGCAACGTCTATAAAGCCGTGATCCGGAACCTTCTAGGACAGTTCGTCTGAAGCAAGTCCAAGTGTATCCTAGAAATGGCTCCAGTCAATCGCAAGTTTCATCGTCGGTTCATTCCGAAACGTAGTGGAAGACTCCTGAAGATTAAACCCTGGAATCCGGCCCAGTACCTGCCACCTCCGCCCAGGGTATCCAGTCCCGATGGACTCATGGGGAAGGCCACCGTTTCCGAGACAGGTACTGTAACTTTGGCCATTCCGTCTCCGAAGGATCCAGGATATTCTCCGAGTCTACCCAACTACCTTGAACCACAAACTCCTACAGCAGAAGTAAGAGAAAAATTAGCCCGTTTATTTGGCCCGTCGCCGAAGACACCTACCTACCCTGCCGAGCCGATGCTGTATTTTTCACCGTCACCGAAAACACCAGAAGGGATCCTACCGTTAACCCCTGGTACACCGCCACCTACAGCACCGATTCGATTCCCGGCATCGAAACCAGAGGACATGGTGTCAGAGCAGCCAAGTAAGCCCAATCCGCCAGAACCAGCACCTAGAACCATGTTCTGCTTGACCGCGCTGGAGAAGCCGTCCATCGTTCCCGCAGACACCGCGAGTGTCGCTCCTGTGGATGTTGCCGAAACGAAGGCGAAGTACCGCCGGAAACGGAAGAATCGGCCACGTACCAAGATCTTCTGTGGCGATGGATCCTTTGTTCGTGTACGTGTGGACCAGTGATGGGGATAGAAAAGCTGGAAAATAACCGACATGTTTTCCCATGGTGAGAATCACAAATTGTTCCAGAACCGGAATTTTCCGCAACACATGAAATCAGCCTACACCCGCATCATCACCTTCAACCGGAAGGGAGGGGCATGTGTGACAGCGTAAAATTATATCCAAAGTGTAGTGCGCGCAGAATTCGCGTATTTGTGGTTTTACAATTTTATTTAAACGAGCACCGCCCTTAGTTCTCGAAAAAGGCGCGGATGGCGCTTCTAGTACCGACCCATCTCAGATGAGCAAGGACATCTCCCACTACAAACAGAGAGGGAAATGCGCGAAATTCGAACCGCAAGATGAGCTGGGTTAGCTATAAAAAGTAAAGGAGCTGCCGAATCCAGAGACTCAGACCCTTAGGGTCAAACCGACGAGTCGAACAATTCGCTAGCTTAACTGGCAAATATACAGTTTGAACTTAGCCTGTGTATTTGAGTTCACATTTAAATTGCGACGCTCTTTTCCCCAGTTGCCTATTTGGCAACTCTGTAGTCCGGTAGTTAACTTGTATTTTGTTGTGGGCGGGATTATACGGCTGCTTATGCGTATAATCGCTGGGAAATTCTCGGGCGCCAGATTTTATATGGAGTTTACTCTCCAGAACGGCTTCGCTGTAACAGAACGGCTTAGCGAAGACCTGGGTAACTGCAGTTGAAGATGTCGGTCTCCAGGGGTCTGTTTGATGGAATGACAGCCTGCAGGTTCTTGAAGCAGCTCTATTTAACTCGGGTATATTCAACAAGTCAAGTAAAACAACGTAGAATGGTTTAAATACGTCTATTAAATAATATCCAATCCTAATTTAATAATATACAAGCAAAGCGGATTATAATAAGTCAATACGGAAGCAAATACGGTAGCAAAACAGTAGCAAATACGGTAGCAAAACAGTAGCAAATACGGTAGCAAATACGGTAGCAAATACGGTAGCAAAACAGTAGCAAATACGGTAGCAAAACAGTAGCAAATACGGTAGCAAATACGGTAGCAAATACGGTAGCAAAACAGTAGCAAATAAGGTAGCAATACAGTAGCAAATACGGTAGCAATACATACATACGGTAGCCAATATATATACAGTAGTCACCAGTATACGGTCGGAAACGGTACCAGTTACTAAAGCAAACAAACTGTTATCTTGACACCAGGCGGACAAATTCGCCACTATGAATCACACAACAAAGCTCTCAAACAAATAGAAAAGAGAAGAGTAAACTTTGCCCAGGAATTGTTTCGCGTAGGCGAGTTAGAGAAGTGCAACCTCAGGAAATGTTGCGCATAAGGTGCACTCCGGAAAATAAAAGAGTCAGAGAGAGAAGAGGAAACTTTGCCCAGGAATTGTTTCGCGTAGGCGAGTTAGAGAAGTGCAACCTCAGGAAATGTTGCGCATAAGGTGCACTCCGGAAAACACAGTTTACAAATATACAAGAGAGAGAGAGAGAGCAATATTTGACGTTACTAGTAATGGTGTCAAAACACAGCTTGCTTACCCCAATATCCTGGATGCGGTGGTCGGTTACCTCGGTCGGAGCACTGGTGACTTGTAGAAGTGGCTGGACTGGTACTGGGCTGTAACATCGGCGAACTGAACTCGAAAATTCAAAATTTTGAATTTATAGCCGGTCGGTATGCGCCCGAAATCGAAGCGCATCCCCACTCTACGAGAGCGGGGTTGACATAGCATCTCTGCGGCTCGATCCGCAGAGACGCGGTTATCTGATTTCCGGCCGTAAATGAAATGTTTTGAAATCAAATATACATTAAAATTACAATTTTAAAATACTGAAACGGTTGCTAAATTACGGAAACTTGCGTACAATGAATATAAAGCATTAACCAACGGAATACTACTTATTTTAAATATAAAATAAACCCCTAACGGTAGTATAATAATGTAAACGGAAAACGGCATATAAACTAAATGTAAAAATTAAACAATTCTTGTAAACTCAAAGCAAATTAAATCAAAATTAGTAACGGTTCGTTACACACCCCTCCTTCTTCGGAAAGAAAAGGATTTATCCTTTTCGGCACAAAACAAAATTAACGGATATTGTTGAAACTAAAACTCACGGAACGAAATTTTTAACGTGGAACCCTTGTTCATCTCACTCGATAATGTTGCACTGCACACCCCGGTCACAACACATGGTGGTGCTGGTCGATGGTGTTAACGGTTTCGGTCCCCTCGGAACACACCAGCATTTCCTGGACATCTTCCCTACCAGACCACAGCGGGAACAGAACAAAATCCTGGGACGGCGGCATGTCTGGCGATGGTGTCCCGGTTGCCCACATCTCCAGCATAGGTCTCCAGACCACACCGGAATGCGCTGCTGCGGAAGGTCAATGTCCATAATCCAATCGTCCTCTGGAGCATCTTCGGTGGTGGCCTCCCTGTTGATAATAGTAGTGATTGGAGCGGCGGTGCCTTCGGCTTGCAATTCGTGCACATACTGCAGAAAAGCTTCGTCGTTGAATTGGGTGAGGGTCGGAGCGGTTTCCATACTCGGGGAAGGAGTAATGTCGGTGATAACATCGGTTGCGGTTTCGGTGGCGTTATCGGCATCGGCGGTGGTGTCATTTATGGCGTCGGTCAACTCTTGGATGAGATCACAGTCGTCGAGGCTTAATACTTGATTCTCCATCTGTATCCAAAACTTGAATTATACGGTATGTCACCAAATCTCGGTTTTATTCGGTATTTACAGTATTTACAAGTTCGGAAATTAAAAAAAATTTTCTTAGAATAAATAAACTTTAATGTCGGAGAAGGTAAACTAAATCAAACTGTTAATTTTAACTAAACAAGACTTCTGTGTCGGTAAATGTTAATGCACACTAACAAAAAAAAACATTTCTTTATAGGGAAAAAATGTTCACCCATTTCCCCGCCCCTGCCGTGGTGTTGCACCTGTATCGGAACCGTTTCTGAGGCGGCATATTTGGTGGTCTTATCGCTTGGGCATCCTTCTGTAATTGGTAGGGCCACTCATGAAATGGCCTCTGTTGGCGGGCCATCCAGTCGATTGTTCTCTGCCTTCTTGCCTCTGCAGAAACAACTACCGGGATCCTGGAGATTTCGGTGTCTTTGGTAACGGGTTCAGTGCCTTTGTCGGGCGTGGGTTTAACATTTGGGATTGTCGGTACTCGGGTGGTGGTTTCCGGTAACCGAGGTCTAGTGGCTCGCCTAACCGTCGGATCATTCTCACTCGATAATGTATGTCTTACGGTCACGGTTTGAACGGGCACCGTCCGGGGTTTCACCGCCTGGACCCCAACTCCGGAAAATCTGGCCCGCAAAGCGGCTGCGGCTCGCCTAACCGCGTTCAAGCTTGCCGTGGTCTTCCCTGGTTTCCTTACAGGAAATGATGGAACTGACTGCGGCTTTCCGGTCTTCATGATCGGTCTGTAACATGTCGGTAAATGGTCTATCGTGGAAAGTCGGTACAGATTATACATGGGCCGGTTCAAGATCTTTAATATGAACGCGAGGAACACGTTTGCCGGTTATACCTTTTAATTGATAAACTACGGGTGAAAGAACTTTAGTAACGGTATAAGGACCGGAATATTTCGGAGCTAACTTGGCCGCAAACCCTTGAGCTGCGGAAGATAGGTGATGTTCTTTCTTCATCACTTTATCACCTATATGGCACTTCCAATCTCTTCGGCGTAGGTTGTAATGGTGTCCTTGAGTAGTAAATGCTCTGGCTAAATTGACTCGCACTAGCTCGAACACTTCTTGCAACTTCTTAATTCGGGTCTGATGGGTTTCGGGAATGGCATCATCCTCAGGTTCGGTATCTTCGGTCGGATCCTCTGCCCCTCGTCTGAGAGTGTTTGGTAGCTCCAACTCTCTTCCAAAGTTGAGGAATGCGGGAGTAAAACCACTGGATTCATTTGGTGCGGTATTTATGGCTAGCATAAATTCAGATAAATGCTGATCCCATTTACGGTGGTTACCTTCACAATACTGAGCAATCATGGTCTTCAGCGTTTTGTTGGTCCTTTCAACGGGGTTCGCCTGCGGTGTATACGGTGGTGTAAATCGGTGGCTGATGCCAAAATCTTTGAGGAGCTGACTGAAGGTACGGCTATTATACTGAGTCCCATTATCAGTAATGACGGTTTTCGGTGTTCCAAATCGGGTTATAATGTCCTCAAAAAGAGCTTTACTTACGGCTTGTGCGGTAGCTGTACGGATAGCTCTGCACTGCACCCACTTAGTGAACCTATCTTGAAATACGGCAAGGTAACAATTACCTTTTGAAGATCTTGGTAGTGGTCCCACTAGGTCGGTACTAACGGTTTCCCACGGTTGTCGGTTGGCGGACGGTTGCATCTGTCCAGGTGTCTGCTGCTGCGATGTTTTATAGCGTTGGCAGGATAAACACTTCTTGACATATTTTGCAATCTCACGAAACATCCCCGGCCAGTAATATTGTCTGGCAATCCGGGCTATGGTCTTGGCTATCCCCATATGTCCGGCGGTTGGGACGTCGTGATTTTCTTCTAGCACCTTTTGGCGTAGAGGGGTCGGAACGCACAACTTCCATGGGTCGGTAAACTCATCGTCCTTCAGACTGTTGTCGTAAAAGTGACGGTACAGTTTCTCATTTCGGATGACATAATCGGGAAAATCGGCAGGTCGCTGTGTGACTTCTTTGTACTTGCGTTGATACCAGGCGCAGTCTGGCACATTGACAGCACACAGTTCCGGATCGGTTGGTTCTTCGGCATTCGGTAACGGTTCACGGGACAGGGTATCTGCAACACGGTTAAGTACTCCCTTTCGGTACTTTATCTCGAAATCGTACTGCTGCAGAAAAACACTCCACCGGGCTAATCTTCCAGCTGGGCTCTTAATAGAATGAAGCCAGCGAAGGGACTGGTGGTCGGATACTACGGTGAAATGATAGCCCTCTAGGTACGGTCTCATCTTCTCGATTCCCCAGACGATGGCTAAGCATTCTTTTTCGGTCACGGAGTAATTCTTCTCAGCTGGAGACAACGTACGGCTCGCGTAAGCGATGATCTTGTCCCCGCTGCTGGTATTCTGGGTAAGCGCGGCGCCTAACCCATGATCGGAAGCGTCGGTTTGCAGAATAAACGGTTTGTTGAAATTGGGACACGCCAGGACGGGTGCTTCGGTGAGGCTGGCTTTTAATTTTATAAAAGCTTCTTCCTGTGCGTCGCTCCAACACCAACGTTGTTGTTTACGGAGTAGCTTGGTGAGCGGAGCTACTATGTTGGAGAATGACGGTACAAAACGGCGGTACCAGGAAGCCACACCCAGAAAACGTCGCAGACTTTGAACATTTCGTGGGGGCGGTATGTTACGGATGGCTTCCACCTTCTCCGGGTCGGTATGAATTCCTAGCTCACTAACGGTGTGCCCCAGGTATTTCAGGGACTTTCGGCAAAACTCACACTTTTCGGGGTTGAGCTTGAGGTTTGCTGTACGGAGACGGCGGAAAACTTCCTGCAAATTACTCAGATGCTCTTCGAAAGTCTTCCCCAAGACAATAATGTCATCCAAGTATGCAAAAGCCTTGGGTTCCATCTCTGGACCGATGATGGTGTCCAGGAGACGCTGAAACGTGGCGGGTGCTGAATGAAGACCAAACGGCATTACACGGAACTGGAACAATCCTCTTCCCCCAACGGTAAAGGCTGTAATCGGTTTGCTGTCCTCGGTCAACGGTATTTGCCAGTAGCCTTGTTTGAGGTCAATACTGGAAATATAACGGGCTTGTCTCAGTTTGTCCAAGATAGCATTAATGTACGGGAGCGGATAGGCATCTTTCATGGATACTTCGTTAACTTTACGGAAGTCGATACAAAACCTCGGTTTTCCATCCTTCTTCTGAACCATAACTATGGGAGAACTCCATGGACTGCTTGACGGTTCAATGACCCCTTCTTGGAGCATTCGGTCTACTTCGATGTTGATGATTTCTTGCATTCGGGGATTCTGTGGTCGGTAACGCTGTTTAATCGGTGTGCGGTGCATTAAACGGATTTGATGCTCCACATTCTTGGTGGTACCCTTAATACCTTCAAACAAGGGTAACTCGGTGTCTAGGAAGTTGTTGAGCTGTTGTACTTCTCTCTCGGTTAGACTAGCCAGTGAAGTTGATGCTTCTTGTACCATCCCTACGGATACGGCATCCTTCTTCTTGATGGACACAATGCGGTTTTCCAAAAATACATTGCCGGTAGTTAGGTTAATGTGGAAATTCATGGACTGCAGAAAATCCATCCCTAACAAGATGTCGGACACCATGCCGGGTATGTAGTTGAACTGGTGTGTCTTGTTCTGGCGGTCTATCTGAATTGGAATAGCATAGGCTCCTTGTACACGGACGGTTTGACCATTTAATACGGTAGCGTTTCGGGTAAGGGGCGGTTGTTCGGTTATCTGCAACTTCTTGCAAATGTCAGCTACTCGTGGGCCAATGTAGGACAGTACGGCACCGGTATCCACAAGTGCAGAAAATGTTCGGTTGGCTATTAGGACGTGCAGATACGGACGGTTATCCCCTGGTAGGGAGGCGGTATTTGTCGGGAGCGGTTCAGGCCTCCTTACTGAGTGGCTCCGTTTGCGTTTCCCGGCTGTTGGCATTTACAGTCCCGGGACATGACTCCTCGTGTACCACACCTGGAGCAGAAGAGGACCCTCTTGTTGGTGCATTGTTGTCGGTAATGACCGGTCTGGCCGCAATGCCAACATACTGCGGGGGTGCTCTTACTCGTTTGGTTATTTGTGGTCGGTACTTCTTTGGGAGCGGTAGCATACGGGTTGTTCTTCCATACGGGTTTCGGATTGGTTCTCGGATAAGTCGGACCGGCTGCTACTACTGGTGTTGGTGGTATGCTAGATCGGGTAGCTGTAATCAATGGAACGGGCTTGCGGATGTCTTCATATTCTTTGACTGCAGCTAGTAACTGGTCTACGGAATGGCACGTGGATCGGTGTATAAATAAACGGTAGTCGGGGAGTAAATTGCGGTGTAACCAGAATAATTCTTGGTCCGGTGACATCGCTCCATGTCTTCTGATCAGTGTTTGCAAGTCGATGATGTAACTCACCGCTGTCTCATGCTTCTGCTGTACCCGCTGGCTGATCTGGGATTCCAGGTTAATCAGGTAGTCGGCAGGTAGGTAGAAGGCTCGGAAGTCATGAAGAAAATCGCTCCAACATCTCCAACGCTTCTGGTTATTTCGGTACCACAGCAGAGCGGTGCCGGTAAATATCTCCGGTAGCACTGGTAACAATTGTTCTGCCTGTATGTTGTAGCGCAGGCAGATCTCGTCAAGTCGTTCCAAGAACGCTACGGGGTCGGTGCTTCCATCGAATGTCACATTCCATTTATGGACATTCAAATTATCGGTCTGGGGTGGTTGGGTCGGGATTGATACGGTCACTGGTGGCGGTGCTTGGTACATCGGGAAGGCTGTAGGCAGATAATACGGCATACCTGCGGCAGCGCTGGTTACAGTTGTACGGGTGTTCAAATAATCCTGAGGTACGGATGCCGATGCTGATAACGGTGGTTGATACGGTGTAAATGACCTCGGAAAGTGATACGGTATACCAGCGGTTGTGCTGGTCGTGGCGGTTGACGTCTGGGTATACAGGGTGCTTACGGTCGTAGAAGTCGGTGCGGACATCACGGGTACCTTCCACTGAAATGGATCCTCTATGCTAGTAGCTGTATAGCATACGGTCGTTGTTGGGGTTGCTGGTGGATCGGTTACTAGTGGGGCGGTTGGTCCTTCTCGTATGAACTGAACCAGGCGACGTCTCAATACCTCCGTCGTACCTTCTGGTGACAAACGGAACTTGGTGGCTTCCTCCACTAGTTGTGCCTTCTTAAGGCGGTACACCCAGCTAACCCGGCCATCGGTGAAGTCGAAATTTCTACCTGGATCGGCGTCATCTTCGACTGGGTTGTTCTCCAGGTCGGACTTCTCAGAATCGGTCATAGTTGCGGTGTTCACTTGTTGATATACCTGCTGGAACGGAAATGCCCTCCAAGTCACGTTACGGGACGGTTCTTCTTTGGGATTGACTGGACAAACGCGGTCCCTGCTCGGGCGCCAAATTTGCGACGCTCTTTTCCCCAGTTGCCTATTTGGCAACTCTGTAGTCCGGTAGTTAACTTGTATTTTGTTGTGGGCGGGATTATACGGCTGCTTATGCGTATAATCGCTGGGAAATTCTCGGGCGCCAGATTTTATATGGAGTTTACTCTCCAGAACGGCTTCGCTGTAACAGAACGGCTTAGCGAAGACCTGGGTAACTGCAGTTGAAGATGTCGGTCTCCAGGGGTCTGTTTGATGGAATGACAGCCTGCAGGTTCTTGAAGCAGCTCTATTTAACTCGGGTATATTCAACAAGTCAAGTAAAACAACGTAGAATGGTTTAAATACGTCTATTAAATAATATCCAATCCTAATTTAATAATATACAAGCAAAGCGGATTATAATAAGTCAATACGGAAGCAAATACGGTAGCAAAACAGTAGCAAATACGGTAGCAAAACAGTAGCAAATACGGTAGCAAATACGGTAGCAAATACGGTAGCAAAACAGTAGCAAATACGGTAGCAAAACAGTAGCAAATACGGTAGCAAATACGGTAGCAAATACGGTAGCAAAACAGTAGCAAATAAGGTAGCAATACAGTAGCAAATACGGTAGCAATACATACATACGGTAGCCAATATATATACAGTAGTCACCAGTATACGGTCGGAAACGGTACCAGTTACTAAAGCAAACAAACTGTTATCTTGACACCAGGCGGACAAATTCGCCACTATGAATCACACAACAAAGCTCTCAAACAAATAGAAAAGAGAAGAGTAAACTTTGCCCAGGAATTGTTTCGCGTAGGCGAGTTAGAGAAGTGCAACCTCAGGAAATGTTGCGCATAAGGTGCACTCCGGAAAATAAAAGAGTCAGAGAGAGAAGAGGAAACTTTGCCCAGGAATTGTTTCGCGTAGGCGAGTTAGAGAAGTGCAACCTCAGGAAATGTTGCGCATAAGGTGCACTCCGGAAAACACAGTTTACAAATATACAAGAGAGAGAGAGAGAGAGCAATATTTGACGTTACTAGTAATGGTGTCAAAACACAGCTTGCTTACCCCAATATCCTGGATGCGGTGGTCGGTTACCTCGGTCGGAGCACTGGTGACTTGTAGAAGTGGCTGGACTGGTACTGGGCTGTAACATCGGCGAACTGAACTCGAAAATTCAAAATTTTGAATTTATAGCCGGTCGGTATGCGCCCGAAATCGAAGCGCATCCCCACTCTACGAGAGCGGGGTTGACATAGCATCTCTGCGGCTCGATCCGCAGAGACGCGGTTATCTGATTTCCGGCCGTAAATGAAATGTTTTGAAATCAAATATACATTAAAATTACAATTTTAAAATACTGAAACGGTTGCTAAATTACGGAAACTTGCGTACAATGAATATAAAGCATTAACCAACGGAATACTACTTATTTTAAATATAAAATAAACCCCTAACGGTAGTATAATAATGTAAACGGAAAACGGCATATAAACTAAATGTAAAAATTAAACAATTCTTGTAAACTCAAAGCAAATTAAATCAAAATTAGTAACGGTTCGTTACAAAATAATCACAGTTTAAAAGTATTTAAAGAATTCATACCAGAAAATCCAGCCGTTACCGAATTGTTTTACTGAAAACAAACCGAACTGTTCAGCCGTGCACGCAATTAATTTGAATTATAATTGCTTTAATTATTTTATTACTGTTCCAGTTACCAGTATACCGACATCCGAGAGATCCAGCCTGTTTGCATTCATGTTCCGAATATTGGCAAGTATTAAGGTACCTCTCACAAATCACTTTTTACCTGAAATTAAGAGTTGCGTTAAAACTTATCAGTTGCGATTTGAGATCACTGTCGATGTACTAACCTGTTTATGTCAGAGGACAGTAATTATTAACAGTCAACTCTTGGAGCGTGGTGTTCAATGCTTCAGAGGCCAACTGTTTCTTCCGTAGTGAATTATCGATAAATTTGGAGGCGTAGGATCTTCAAGTATTGTCAGTTCACTATCTTGCTAAATAACCGTTGACTTTTTCCTGGGTGAAAAATCACAGGGGAAATCGATGTTAATCTCAGATTACGGGGTGCAAAATCCTAAGAATCTTGAGGTGTGTTATCCTGGGGAATTTCCAAACGTACTAGGCGAAAATGTCAGTAGTTTGCTGTTAATTTACCCCTCCGTAAATGTACTTCATCGCATGGCGAAAGAAGTTAACATTCATTAAACCAATTAGTATAATACTCCCTGAAACAGACAAAACAACGAGTAGCTGATACTCAAACGCAGCCTGGTTGTTTAAAGCGTAATCAACAGGTGTGATTTTAGTGGAAAGTATTTTAAAACTAGCATTGTTTGTTTCACTTACTGTTTGAAATTGCAGGCGAAGTCACTACTTTGTACTAGATTGGTAACCGTTTATTGTAAAGTCAAAATTACCGTTAAAACGTTTAGCGTCACTTTTGAACTGTTCCCGAATTTATTTGTCTTACGTGCAATTCGGCAGAACACATACTAATCTTTGTTTAGGTTTCAAATACCAGTCCGATCGTTTGGCCGATAATACGTGCAAAGCGGCGCAGAAACCAACATTTAGACCAACAAGGTCGTTGACGCTCCAACGTACACAGACGTCCGGAGCGAATTCAAAAACCATACCATACAGAGTGCGGCAGCAATTTAGATGCCACAAGACGTATTAAAACAGCGTTTCCGAAATTAATATTTTATTTTAACAGGTTGAAATATTTAATTTATTTTCCGGTGAATACATACATTTAGTTAAATTGTACATAGTTATATATATTATATTGATATTAATTTAACCCGTTTCCGATTTGTACATTATTGAAAGGTTCTGGTAACCCAGGTGAACCCTGGACAACTCCCTGAAGCTACTCGAAACAAATATAAATAATTTAACGTGATTCGAACGTAGTAAAGACGAGAACGTTACATGGAAAACGTCTTAAAGCGTTGAAAACGTTATAAAGACTCTCACGTTGAACGGCTTAAAATTCGTTAATTTTTCAAAATATTACTTCAGATCTGTGCCTCTGCGTAAATCAGTATTATTTCCAAGTCCCTACTTTATGTGCCATCGGCAAAATGGTTTTTTCTGAAGACTTATGGTGTTTGAGTTGGTATACCAAGTTGGTATACGAAAGAGAATTCGTGTAAAAATTTTATGAAAGCTCTCATTGTATAAGCTTCATAACTTGCAAAAGCGCGTGGTATATACGATGGATAATTATTATTTAATAAATTTAGATATTCGTGATATAACGGATTGTCCATTTTCGCTCTCGTAGAGTTGCTACAGCAGAGTGCGATGCTACTGTAAATTTTGATATTTGATACGTGACACTTGACCTAATTTTTGTTATTCCTCTTTGGAACATAGGGCTTCTACGAAGCAGCGCCACCTCACTCTGTTTTTGGCTAGTTCTTTGATCTGGTTCCACGTTTTTCCATCTGTTCTAATTTCTTCATCTATCGTTCTTCTCCAGCTCGTTTTCGGCCTTCCTCTTTTGCGTTTCTCTCGTGGATTCCAGTTTAAAGCTTGTCTTTCGATAGCAGTTAGATCTTTCCTCAGAGTGTGTCCGATCCAATTTTACTTGCACTTTTTTATTTGGGTGTTTCATTTAGGTTCTTCCAGAGGTCATTGTTCGAAATGGTATTGCAGCAGGATGGCATTGGACAGGGATCGATGGTGTACTTATGGGGAGACCTTTGCTCGGCAACGAGACGAGTCATCTTAATGTCAACATAAAAAAAAATCAAACACAATAGTAGTAATGTAGTATTCAAATATTTTATTAATAACTAATATTCAAACTAATATAAGAATATTCATTTAGTATACAATGTATTAAGTATTTTTGTAATCTTGTTATAAAGGTGACGGGGAAAAAAATAATTTAATTTAACTTTAATTACTAGGATATTACAAAAATTCAATCGTCTTCAGGAAAAAAGATGGTGTGGGGGGTCTCGACTATTTACTAAGCAGCACATATATGGTTTACCTTCAGCGTTCATACTGATTCCAATTAGAAGGTAATTTTTTATACTAGGATATTTTTCTAATACATCTATTTGTGAGTATTTTGAGGCTTACCGTGATATTCTTTGTAGTCTTCCATGTTTCGCTACAGTGCAGGAGTACGGATTTTACTAAATCCTAAAAATCCTAAAAATTTTGAACTTGGTTGATTTTAATATTTTTGATGCCTTTCATATCGGATAGAGTCGTATGCGTATGCGTTTGCTTTTTGTATTCGTGCTTCTACATCTTCTTCTGTTTCGCCCGTACCCGTTATTACACTGCTCAGGTATGTGAATTTGTTGACTTCTTCTACTTCATCGTTGACTTGGCTTTTCGGCAGTTGATCTTTAAACCAGCGTTTTTTTCTTCGTCAGCTATGTTGTTGAGTTTATGTTGCATTTGTCTCTGGGTGTGGGATAGCAGGCAAATATTATCGGCAAATACTAAATCTTCAATTTGTTCTGTGAGGTTCCAGTTTATTCCTCTTCTCCTTTTTTCTATTGCTTTATTTATTACTTCATCAATGACCATTAAGAACATTATTCGGGACACTATGCATCCTTGTTTGACTCCTGTCTGCATTTGTATTGGTTCTGACAGTGTGTCTTCATAGATTACTTGGCACGTATCCTTGGTATGTTTGCTTTATTAAATTTATTAGGTTCATAGGAATTCCGTATTTTAGTATAATGTTCCACATTTAATCTCTTTTTACTAGGTGAAAAGCCTTTTTAAAGTTTATGAATAGTAGATACAAGTTGACTAGATATTTTGAGCATTGTTCTATAATGATGCGAAGTGTATTTATTCGGTCTATACATGACTTGCAGCTGCGAAAACCAGCTTGCTCTCTGCGTCGTTATTTTTCCACTCTTGTTCTTATTTTGTTTAACAGAATACTGCATTGTATTTTACTTTGAATTGAAAGCAGTTTAATTCCTCTCCAGTTTTTGCAGTTGGTTTTGGGGAATTTTATTAAAAGGCCTTCTTTCCAGTCCTTAGGTATTGTCTTACTGTGCCATATTTTGACAAATAGTGGGTGTAGTATGTCCACCGTTATTTCTTTTTTCCTTCAGGATCGCAGGCGAAATGTTGTCGCTACCTACCGCTTTGCCACTTTTCTACTTTATATGTACTTCCGGTTAAAACATAAAATTTCACAGCTTATAACCTAAATCAAAGCTCTGTTTTTTACAAAAAAAAATGCACTGAAATCGTTCTGAAACCGCAATTTCGGAAATTTTCTTTAATATTTGCAAAAGTAAGAGCCAATCTACTACATTTTTTACACCTTTTATATACTGGTAACCCGATGGATAATAAACATAAAAACGAGAACCCTTAAAATGAACCGCTTCTGTAAGTATTGCCATGATCTTCGTCTTTTTTACTAAAGCCATAGGTTTTTGCATTGTTCCTCATATAGAATCGTGAAGCTTTGGCTAAATTACAAAGTTTTAGTAAGTATTCTACAAAAAAATAATTAGTTTTAAGAAAACAAAATTAAACCATGCGTTTCCACGGTTACTTATAAATGGGATACTACTAGGACTACTAATTACATGTCATCAGCTGTTTTAATTAAAGAAATTCCCTTACAGACCTACTGCAATAAATTTGTTACAAATTTTGCAGTGTGTTTTATCGTTCTACCGAGAATATAAATTTCCCAGTTTTTATTGCACGGACATTAACGTTTTGTTTATTTCCTTTATATTACTATTGTGCACAACAGAATTTTTCTTATTTTCATGGTGCATTTGCACAATAACCGAATAACTAATAGTTCACTGAACATTGCGATCACTTTCTATACTTTTATTACTTGTGTGTATCTGAAGCTGAAAATCTATATGGATGGAATACTATAAGTGCGGGAAAACGTAATTTCAATGTATTATTTCATTCTTTAAAAATTAAAAAAAAAATAGAAATACAATAAAAATGAAGGGCAGTTGTTGATTACAAATAATTAAAATAGATTCCTGTCTACTGCAATACAGACCGCGTGACAAATATATATTCTTTAACATTTAATACCATCTACGAGAAGAAGGGGGTTTGGCAGAATTTCCAGGTTTGGAAAGCTTAGTCCCTGACGTCAGGGCTTAACCTTAGCAGCAGAAATATCTTGACATTAAATATTTAACAAATAAATAAATACGTCATAGTTCCAAGACAGATAATTTAATTTTGCTTCAGAAATTTCACTTTTATTTCCAATTTTATAAATTTGATAAATTAATGCACTACAGCAACAGTTGCTCCCTTGGTTAGTATCTGTTAACATGTCTTATGGTGGTCGTTATTTCTTCAGCTACGTTTATTGTTAAGATATTTTAGACCCGACATTGATGTATAACTACACTAAAATATTGTCATGTAGAAATTAGTTATTCAAAAGAAGTAAATGCATAATTATTTTCCCAAAACTAATACAAAGTAAACTAAATTGCACAATATAACTTGTTATTTATCTGAAAAGTTATAAATAAACATGACCAAATTTGGATGCAAGTACATTTATCCAGTGAGAATCATAAATTATTTAAATATTAGGTTGCAACCAACATCCTTGAGTGAAGGTATATAAATACTTCCTTGCAAAGAGTCTCTGCCAGCGTTTTTTAAGTTTCTACGTTGTTACGTTTTCCTGTCAAGCCCAGTAGGGGCTTATATTTACACATAAGTTTGCTCTACACATTCTTACTGTATTCATTTTCTTCTTTTTGTTTGTTTTTTTAACCTATCAAGTTTTCACACTATAAACTGTTTCTCCATCTTTTCCTCGGTCATTCTATCGATCTTCTTCCATGGGATTTACTATCTCGGGCCTTCTTCACAATCCTTCCTTCATTCATTCTGTCAATGTGCTCGTTCCACTGATTTCTTCTGTCGATGATCCAATCCGATAAACTTGAGATGTCGCAACTTTCTCTTATATTTGTATTAGGAATTCTATCCAATCTTGTTTTTCCCAGTATCCTTTGTAGTGATTGATTGATTGATTGATTTTAAGCAGGGTTATAGTTAGGTTAATGAGCCCGATTTGCACTTCGACTCTGTGGTCTTTTGTGCCCCCCGGATCCTTTGTTTAAAGTAGTCCTGTGCCCTCAACGAGTTGCAGGATGTTTCTTACAAGGTGATCGTGTGTGAAGGTTGGTTCATCCGGAGCTCCCCCGAAAAGCTGCTGTCTCTTGCGGTAGAGCGCTGGACAGTCAAAGATTATGTGTGAGGCTGTTTCCTCCTCTTCTTCACATAGTCTGCAGAGTGTGTCTCCTCTGTGTACACCTATTTTTAGGAGGTGTTTTTTCAGGTGGCAGTGTCCTGTAACAAGTCCCACCAACCTTCTGATCTGAGTTCGTCCTAAGTGGAGTACGTCAGTTGTTAGTCTGGAGGAAGGTGTCCTAATTATTGCCTTTCCCAGTGTTTGTCCCTGTGTATCCTCCCAGCGAGAAATATGTTGTGTGACGGTCCACTTTTCTATTTCCGTTCGAATGCTTTTTTTGGGTATACCGAATACAGGCTTCGGTCCTATAAACGGGGTAGATGCACCAGTTTTCGCGAGGGCGTCCGCCTTTTCGTTTCCCTCTACACCTCTGTGCCCTGGCACCCAGATGAGTTGAACTGTGTTCCTCTCCGATAGAAGTGTCAGGTGGTTTAAACATTCCCTCGTTAGTTTGGAACTAGTACGAGGTGATTCAAGTGCTTTTAAGGCTGCTTGGCTATCTGACAGGATGCTTATGTGTTGTTTAGTGTACCCACGTTTTGCATTTTCCTGAACACATTGCATTATGGCAAAGATTTCAGCTTGGAATACAGTGGCTTTAGTACCTAGAGGTACACTGATGTCCTCTTTTGGTCTTACGCCATGTATTCCTGCCCCTGTGCCTTCTGATGTGCGGGATCCGTCTGTGTATCAGACTAGCCCTTTTGACAGGAAGGGTGGGGTTCCTTGGGCCCAGTCATTGCGAGAGTATCTCAAGCTGAATGGTTTGTCAAACGAGTATTGGGGGAGGGTGTAGTCGGAGCCCATTTTTAGAATGGGTTGGCCTTTGACTGCCTCCTGTATTCGTTTGTGTCCACACCGTTCATGGTTGGTGTCCCAGTTACCGGTGGATTTCATTCTGTGTGCGCCAATCCAGGCCTCCCCCTTTAGATATATATCTAGAGGGGTTAGTCCTAGAAGAGCTTCCATAGATGCAGTTGGAGTGCTTTTCATGACTCCACATATGCACAAACAGGCCAGTCTCTGTATCCTGGTTAGTTTGATGATGGCTGTTTTTTGTTCGACCTTTGGCCACCACAATAGGGTGCCATAGGCTATCATGGGTCTAACTACCGCGATGTAGTACCAATGAACCATCTTTGGTTTTAGTCCCCATGTTTTTCCAAACATGCGTCTGCCCATCATCAGGGCCATTTTCGCTTTGTTTGTAATGTTTTCCAGGTGTACGTTCCAGTTTAGTTTAGCATCTAGGGTAATGCCCAGATATTTAACTTCTTGACCGACCTGAATTCTTTCTCCAAAAATTGTGAGGTTTTGAAATGCCTCTACGTCTCTTTTCTTGGTGAAAGGTATTAGCGCTGTTTTGCTCGGGTTTACCTTAAGGTTTTCCCTTTCACACCACCTTTGAGTGATATTTAGCGCCCTTTGCATGAGGGCTGCAATGATTGTAGGGTGTTTGCCCCTTATGAGGATAACGATATCATCCGCATATCCTTGGGCGTAGAGTCCCTTATCATTGAGTGTCTTTAAAAGATCGTTCACTACCAGGTTCCACAGAAGAGGGGATAGAACGCCTCCTTGTGGACAACCTCTGGCAGCGAGTACCTTGAGAGTTTCACCTCCCAGGTCAGCTTGTATCTGTCTGCCCTCTAACATGGTTTTTATCCATCCATTAGTGGTGTCGTCAACCCCATGTTTGCGGGTAGCAGTTGTTATAGATTCAAAGGAGGTGTTATCAAAGGCCCCCTCAATGTCCGAGAAAACAGCCAGAGCTATTTCCTTGTTGGTTATTGACACTTTTACCCTACTGATTAGGTTGTGAAGTGCTGATGCGCATGATTTACCCGATTGGTATGCATGTTGATTGCGATGAAGGGGGTTGCTTTTTATACCCCTGTCTCGTATATGTCTGTCAACCAGTTTTTCCATAGTTTTTAAACAAAAAGCATAAGGCTAATTGGTCTGTATGCCTTTGGCAGGGTGTACGTTACCAGCCCTGGTTTGGGAATGAACACCACCTTGGTGGGTCTCCACGCCAGTGGCAGATAGTTTCCCGCTAGGCATAAGCGAAATATTTTAATTAGCAGCGGTACCAGAAGGTCTATTGCCTGCTGCAGTAGAGCTGGAAATATTCCGTCTGGTCCTGGCGATTTGTAAGGTAGGAAGGATTTTACAGCCCATTGTTGTAGTTGATCACTTCCCTAGTTACCTTCCAATCGTCCCTTGTGGGTTTTCTTAGGAAGTTGCTAGGTAGTGGCTGCGATGTGGTGACAGCTTGGTCAGTCACTATTGATCCTGGAAAGTGTGCTTGGATGAGCATTTCCAGTGTTTCCCTTTCACTTTTTGTGTACTCCCCTGTCGGTTTTTTCATGTTCCCGACTGGGGTTGAAGGATCTTTTGACAAAACTTTGTGAAGACGTGCTTTTTGGGTTGTGTTTTCAACTTCCCCACAGAACTTCCTCCATGAGTCTGTCTTTGCTTTTCTCAGAGCTATGTTATACTCGGCAAGAGCTTGGGCGTGTCGGTCCCACTCTTCGGTATTTTTCGCCCTGTTGAAAAGTTTTCTTGATCTTTTCTTCAGGTTGGCCAAGTGATCGTTCCACCATGGGACCTTCCTGTTAGTTTCCCTCGTGATTACGGGGCAGTTGTTCTCATATGAAGTTATTATGGCGTCATTTAATTGGTCCACAATAACCTCAATATCACCTGGGGTCTGGATTTGGGTTTTAACATGGGTTAACTTGCTTTGAAGTTCCTCCCTGTATGAGCCCCAATCAGTCTTCCTAGCGTTTCGATAGGTTACAATTCCCTTTTCAAAACCTGCTAGTAGATAGTCAATGTGCCTGTGATCGGACATTGATGGTTCTTTAGAAACATGCCATTGTTTAACTCTGTCTTGCAGTCCAGCTGTAGACAGGGTTATGTCAATGACTTCCCGTCGAGTACGAGTTACAAATGTGGGCTCATTACCTCGATTAGCTATCTGTAAGTTGTTGCTTACCAGGTATTCCAGGAGATTAGTTCCTCGTGGATTCGTGTCCTTGCTGCCCCATGCAGTGTTGTGTGCATTTGCATCACAGCCCGCTAGGAGCTGGAGGCGGTTGGCCTCGCAGAACGTTACAACTTCCATGAGCTCTGTGCTTGATGGAGGGTTGATGGCGTCAAAGGGTAAGTAAACGGAGGATAGTACTACTTGCCTCACGTTTGCTTCCTTAGCTAGCTCCAGTTTTATGGTTGTTACGTCCCTAAAACATAGATTATATAGTGGCATGTATTTTATGCCTCGTCTGACATAAATACATGACCTAGGTTTTTCCGAGGATTTGTCGTATATTAACTCACCTCTGGCTTGCCCGAGTCCTTTTATCTGGCCCCTCGCTGTCCATGGTTCTTGGATGAGGGCCACATCAATGGTTTCGGATTGTAGGCGGCTGCATAAAACAGCCGTGCCTCCCCTGCTATGCTGGAGGTTTGCTTGAAGCAGCCTCAGGACATTTCCTGGTGCTTGCGCCATCTTGTCCAGCAGGGGTGGGAGCCGACAGAACTCGGAAGGTTGCCCTACCTAGGCCCAGACATGGCTTCATGTCCAGGTTACGTAGGATCTTCAAAGAAGATTCATCGATCAGCATGATCAGTGTCCTTCCCTTGGATTCCGACACGCTGTTGATGACACGCCAGTCCTCGGTCCTCAGCCCTTTGTTTTGGGTTTTCAAGAGGTCGAGGATTATCTTCTGCGGTTTGGTGTCAAAGGGTTTGGGAGCCCACAATAACACTTTGGCCGCTTTTAATATTTCCTTTGCAGGTCCTACTCTGAGGCTGGCGCCTTCCCACAGCTGGAGGTTTGGAGTCGTGGTTATCAGCCACGATCTCGTTTCCTCGCTTTTGCAGGAGAGGATTACCGCGCCTTTGTCGAAGTAACAGCTGTTAAACTGTGGTCCAGATCCTTCCTCACCGGGTCGGATTTGTCCCAACAGTGCTAGTTGGACTTGATCGGCTTGTTCCTCCGTCAGTCTTGTCTCTGGGAAGTCCTGAGGAGCTATAGCCATTCTCATTCCTTTAAGGGCTTCCTTAAAGGTTTCTTTCCCCGCCGCGTTCTCATCGGTACGGGTCCTTTTGGCAGTTGTCTTAGTTTGAGAGTTTGGTGTGCTCCCATCTGACCTCTGTCTCTTCGTGGAAGGTGTCTTAGCCGGTACGCCTGAGCCGCCAGCTATTTCACCTTCCTTGACACTACCGGAGGGGGCGTGTAAGCCCCTTTCACGGTTCGCATCTTGTTTCAACGGGCGGTTCTTTCTGTAGCGAACGGGTTCGCCCAGAGCTTTCGCCCGTTCAATTGCGGCTTTCCGTCGCTGAGCACCGGAAGGCCGTTTGATTGTGACCTTTTCGATGCTGGAGGTTAGAATTTCAGCCTCCGCATCGATTAGATTTCCTTCCTCAGTCATGGTTTTTTCAGCCACTTCTGATTTGGGAGATGACAGCAAGGCGTTTTCATCCTCGCTGTCTGTAGTTTGAGGAAAAATGTTTTGGTCATCCACTAGTTCCCACGAGTACGGGGGAAATAAACAGTCACCACGCCAGGAGCCCTCTGCTGACGTGGAGGGCATTTATACAGCGGGGTTCGCCAGGTGCCCCGGGGTTTGTCGCTAGAGGCCGAGCTTCCCCTCGACCCTGCATCCCTTCGGCGCGCACAATACCTTGGGATTGAGTAAGTTTTTTATATAGTGGTGCTTCATCCACGCGATCCAGGCGATTAAGCCCAGATCCCCGTGCCCCTTGTAGGCACTACCCTTGGCTTCTGGGGTATACCCAGATCGCCGAGGGGTCGTTGCGCCCTCAAGCGGTTTACGGTTTGATCTTCCCTCCTCCTTTCTCAACCGGGCTTGGGACCGGCTACGGCGGAGTTATCCTTTGTAGTACTTTTATTTATGCTACTTCACCTTTGCTTTATTCTGCTAGTGTCTTGTCCTGTTTCCGCCGCATGAGATATAATGGGTATCACGACATTTTTGTACATTCTATATTTCGTTTTTTGCTCGATGTATTTATTGCTCCATATAGTTCCGTTTAGGCAGCCCGCAACTCTATTAGCCTTCATTATCTGATCCTTGGTTTCCTTTTCTATTTGGCCATTGTTAGTCAACAGCACCCCCAGGTTTAATTTCCATTACTTGTACTACAATTACTTTTTCCACCTCTAATTTACATCTCACTGAATCTTTAGCAATTGTCATTGTTTTTGATTTTTCGGTAGATATATTCATATTAAGCTTACATTGTTTGTCAAATCGATACACTAATCTCTGCAAATCGTCTTCATTTTCTGCCACTAGTATGGCGTCGTCTGCATAGGCTACTATATTAAATGTGTTGCTATCCATTCTATACCCCTTCGGGTTTTTAATTCCTTCTAGTTCTTGCATTATCATGTTATACAGCTTAAGGAGGACTTCAAGAATCTCCCTGTCTCATCTCTTTTTTCATTTCTATTGGTTCCGTTGTTTCACCGTTGCACTTTATTTTGATTTTTCTGCCAGTATATATTTTTTGTATTAGTTTTTGTGGAGCAACTGGAATTTTTTGTTGTTGTTGTAATACCTTAACGACGTTTTGTAATCTTACCCTATCAAAAGCTCGATAGAGCAGATATATACAGTTCTATTAAATTCAAGCGCTTTCTCTCTTATTTGTCTCACTACGAATATTGCATCAACACAAGACCTTTCTTTGCAAAACCCTTGCTGTTCTTCTTCTAGATCTCTTATTGCATTTAGTTTATTATTGTCTTAGTTGTCAATTTCATGTTGTATTTAATAGGTCTATCTCTCTGTAATTTTCGAGGTTTGCATTATCTCCCTTTTCTGAACATGGTAATTAAATAACTAGTTTTCTATTCTAGTTATATTGTTTGTATTTCCATAATCTTTTAAACAATTCCTTAATTTGCGTTGTTAGAATTGGGCCGCCATATCTCAATAATTCGTTTGCTATGTTATCTTCTCCCGGAAGTTTTCTATTCTTCAGTCCTCTAATTGCCTCGCTTACTTCTTCTTCTTCTGGTATTTCAACAGGCGGTTCGTTTATCTTAAACTGTTCTTCTTCCATATTCCCATTTGGGCTATAATCTGCTCCAAAGAGATGGGTGAAATAGTCTATCCAAGTTTTTGTTTCAATTTTCTGCATAGTAATATATTCCCTTAACTCTTTTCTCTGGTTCTTAATAACTCTCAATATTTGTGTCTGCTGTCCAAAAAAGTCATGTTGTAGAAGTTTCGAGAATCTTTGCCAGTAATCCTATTTTATTTTTCTTATTTTACCATTTAACTCATTTCTTATTTGTTTGTAATTGCTGTATGCTTAAGGAGTGTGCAGTTGTTTGTATTTCAGATAAGTTATTCGCTTTTCATGACATAACCACGAGGTGGGTTTACTGTTTTCTTGCTTGTTTGCTTTTACTTTCATTTTTCCAATTGCTTCGTCTGCAGCATTTAGTATATTAGTTTTTAACATCCTCCAGCTTTCTTCCACATCTTCTTCCAGATTTATTGGGTTTGATTTAATTTGCGTTTCTAGTCTTGCTCTATACAGATATTTCGTTGTCTCATCGTTTATTGCTTCTATTTTAAACTTGGTTTCGTATCCTTCTTTTCCTTCTTTCTTTCTTTTTAATAATTTTACAAAGAACAAGTCTATGGTCACTACCTATGTCCGCAGAATTGAGGCTTCGAACGTCCAATATCTGGGTGGGGTGTATTTTCCTGTTAGTAACTATGTAATCAATGGTGCTTCTAAATCCCCTTGTATTTTCCCAGGTATACTTATGTTGTATTTTGTGATTAAATATGTGTTATTAATTCTCATTTCGTTGCTTCAACAAAACACCCTCATTCTTTCTTCGTTGTCGTTTGCAGTTTCTTCGTTAAAACGTTGTTTTATACCTGGTAATATGTTGTTGCCCACTCTACCATTAAAATGTCCCATTATTATTGTTGCATTTTCCTTCTTTATAATATTCAGTGTGTTTTGGAGATCATCATAAAAATTTTCTTTGTCATGAACCGGTTTGTTGACTTCCGGTGCATATATCGAGATTATGTTAAGATCTAGTTTTTTATCTGTTTGTAGCTTTACCATTACTAGCTTTTCTGATATATATTTAGATTTTTTTATTGTCTTTGTGTCTTTCATAAATGGAAGGCCAACACCCTCTTTTGCTTGCTTTTATTGTTTTTTTTTCACCCTACTGTAAATAAGGGGATAATTATTATATTGTGCTATTCCCTTTCCTTTCCGTTCTGTTATTTGTTTCTAATTCTATTATTATTTTCTGGTTTCTGTTGTGCCACGATCTTATATTCCAGATTCCCAGCCCAATTATACTTGTCTTTTTCCAATCGTTTTTCCTTTTTCTCGCTGTTTTCGTCTTCGTATGTATCGTCCCGTTCCGAAGCTTTAAATTGGTTCTACGAACAACTATAGTTTTACATCCACCCGTAGGCTTCTAACCTTGCTTGCAGATGTTCCCTCCTCTTTTCTCAATCGGGCTTGGGACCGGTTATGGCGGAGTTACTGTATTCATATGTAACATGACCAACCAATGATCAACCTTTGTCACACCAATCAAAATGAAAAAATGACAATCTTTTTTGTCATTCTTACCTAACTTTCTAACATACAAAAACCAGTATAAGCATAATAAGTAATAACTTTCAGCAAGTTTGACGTTTTCTTGAATGGAAGATGATCTCGTTTTTTTGAATTAGGTTGCAGCCCGCTATTCAAGTGTCCTAAACTTTACATGCTATCGGTCAGGTGAGCGATCTAAAAGTACGGTCAATAAAATCGCATTAGCTACCAAAGGCCGTTTTTTGTAGAACAAGTCTGTTTAGTGCATGTTCTATCAGAAGCGGTAGTAAAGTACTAAACGGAAAAAAATAACATTTTTATTTAGCGTTTTGCAGGGTGATTTGTACCGAATTTAAAATAAAGTTTAGAGAAACCTGGAAATCGGAACATTTCTCGTCCGGAGCACGTTGAAAACGGGAAAGTGTAAATGTAATAAACTTAATCAAAGAAGAGGGTTGGTGATGAAGAAGAAACGCACACAGTGCCCACTTCATTATAACAAGGAATGTGCGTAAATGATAACGCATGACTATAAAGTTAACACCTATCTGCTACTTATTGCCTTCACCATCACCACCACCAGAATCAACTGTTGAAATATAGACTGTGGTTTACTATATTAAATTAATGGTAAGACTTGAGGGCAGGACCCTATCGAACTCAAGACACAGCAAAGCAACAGCAAGCTGTAGCACACATAGAAGAAATAAAATCAGATTTAAGTTTAACAATAATAAACTCATACCAAACTAAAATTTTTAAGAGAGACCATCATTTATCTTAAATTACGCAGTGTATCCACTCTTATTACTCGAGAAGGCAATCCCAATCATAGAACACCCTGACAGGAAGAAAGTATTGCCAGGATGAAAAGATGGCCAAATAGTCTGTCATCGTTAAACAGTTGGTAAAGATGACGAATAGGAAAACGGTCGCCATGTAAAGTGTTGTATCTTTTATTAAATCACTTTTGAGACGACGGGCTTTAGTGAAGTTAAATTCAGGATCTAAAGACGATCTACGTGTTGAAGGGTAGGCGTGTTGCTCAACGTTGCACGTATTCTAGTAAGTTTTTTGTTGCGAATAAGAACTAAATACCACTATGGTCACAGTATTACTATTACGTGTTCAAACGTTTCATTCAGCAAAACCAAAACGGTGTTGGCTTTATTAACTGTTTGCACTTTATGTTCGGACCACGATAGATATCAAGTGACCACAACACCAAAATCTAAGTAGCTGCTTGTGGGAATTAACAAAACGCCGTCAATGAAGTACGGATTACGCGGATTGTTTTTGTCTAAACTTTGTAAAGTTGAAAGGCAAAAGCTAATCGGATACCACTTGGATACTTTTGTGAGATTACGCTGAAGTGTAGTATAGTTTTCAGGGACAGTATTATAGATTTTGGTGTCATCAGCGTAAAACGAACAGGTTGATAATATCTGCAGCCGCAGATCAGAGGACGTGTAGAAAGCGAATAATAGCGGTCCCAGTGCGGAGCCTTGTGGGACGCAGCTAAGAACAGGTTGTCGTTTTACTTGAAAACTGCTCTAAATCAAAATTCTTTTATCCCCCTCAGCAGGTTACCTCTGATTCCGTAGTGATCTAACTTGCAAAGTAATTGTTTTAATGGAACTCTGTCCGAACGTCTTGCTAAAATCTCAGTATGTAAAATCGACTGATTTGCCAGTATCTATTCCTGAAGTCCAGTCTGCAAGTTAACATAATAGATGCCACTAAAAATTAAAATAGCGTTACATACTTATTGAAATTAGCAAAATATTTTGGTGATATCACATATCTGTCAGTGATTGATAAGTTAGACTTTCTCGTAAATACAAATTTTGATATTTTTATAGACACGCTTTCATATTTTAGTAACAAAATCGGCGTTTAAAGCTGGATTCCTTCTCAGATACAATAGAATAGGGTTCTGTACTTAATTATTAAATTTGGTGCTCCTTTCTCCTTTCCTTCCCTCCACCTTCGATGGCTTCTGCGGTTCCTTAATCCTCAGCAATATTTTTCCAGAAAAATTTCTGTTATATTGGTGAAAAATTACCAATATTTTGATGGAACTTCCGTTTTAATATGAGTGCGCCATTTATGCACAGCGTCGACCCAGAATTGAATGCAGCCGACAATGTCAAAACTATTAAAATATTATGTAGGTGTTGAAACTGTTCGATAAAAATATTTTTGGAAATATAAATTCTACCTATATTTGAAGAGTCTCAACCCTTTTGTTTTCAGGATTAAAATTAATAACTGCACCGCACTACAACGAGAAAGATAAAAAAGCTGTCGAGCAACCGCCACGAGATCTTCCTCGCATTTATTGAATTTAGGAAAAAATTAAAAAAACTGAAATTTTGGTAAAAGTAAAAATAAATTATGAAATTCAGTTTTTAATTTTGATCATTTTTTTGTTTCGATAATTTTTTTAATAATGAAAATTTTAAAGAGTTGCTAAATTACTGAAATTCAGAAAAGTTTTGTAAATTTCACCAATTATCAAAAATTTTAAAAATTCCCAATTTTAAAACTGAAAATAAATCTTCAGTTTTTAATTTTTGAAAGTTTTGGATATTATTTGAAATTATTGAATATTTTGTAAATTTTTTGAAATTTTTGAAAATTATTGAAATTGAGAATAAAAGGAAATTTTTGGAAAACACTATTTTGAAATTTTTGAAAATTGTGAATAGTATTATTAGCTTTAAATATTTTGATTTATTTGAACGTTTTTAAAACTTGTAAATTTTAATATATAATTTAGTGACATTTTGTGTTTCCTATACACCTTTAGGACTTTGGGTCTCGTTTTACGGCCTAATACTTAAAATAAACTGTTCATGTAAACGACCAAAAAGAAACTTGTAGTGGTGATGGTGTTTTTCAACGAAACGTTTTTCTATTGTCATTTAAAACGCTGGTACCGCTTTCGAGCCCGAATTTAAAAATTTAAAAATGTGTGACTATTTAAATTTTTTTTATATTCTGTAAATCTAAAATATTCTTTAATTTTCAAAACTTTTAATATTCAAAATTTTGAAAATTTAAATATTAGTTGTGTTATTACGAAATTTATAAGAAATTTTAAAAATTCCGAAAATATTTACAATTTTGAACAATTTCAGTTTTAAAAATTGTAAACATTTTTGAAAATTTTAAATAGTTATTAGACTTGAGAATAAAAATTTTGTACATTTTTTAGTATTTAATAAATTTTTGGAAATTTAAAAATTTTCAGTTTTGAAATTTTTGAAACTTGTGGAAAATTTTTGAAATTATTGGATATTTTGAAAATGTTTGCAATTGAGAATAATAAAACTATTTAAAAAAATTAAATATATTTACTATTTTGAAATTTTTGAAAATTTTTGAATAGTGTTATTAATAATGTTTGAACATTTTGAATTATTTGAACATTTTTAAAACTTTTGGAATTTTTAATATAAAATTTAGTCTCGTTTTTAGCCAAATACTTAAATAAAGTGTTCATGTAAACGACCAAAAAGAAACCTCCCGGTGGTGTTGTTCTATAAAACTTTTTCTATTGTCATTTAACATGCTCGTACCGATTTCGAGGCCGAAATTCATAAATTTAGAAAAAAACAAAAACTGATTAAGGGGACAGTGAGGAGTGATAGGGAAATCACATTTGCGCAGTTTCGCTATTAGGCATGCGTAGAATACGAATCTACGATTGTTTTCTCGAGTGCGCCTATATTCAAATAGATCGCCCTTCCACTATCCCCCGTTTTCTTTGCGGACCAACCTCTTTTTGTTACGGTTTCATCTCAGTGGAATTACCAATCTTTAAGACAATTGTGGCACACACACACGCATACGCACGCACGCTCGCACGCACTTACCAACCCACCCGCACACACACTCACACATCCTCACATACACACACACCAACACACACACAGTCACGCATGGACACGCACAGACGCGTGCAATCGCGCACAGACACGCACAGATACGTACAGACACGCACAGACAGACACAGCAGGCGCAGACACGCACAGCCCCGCACAGCCACGCACACACATACACAAACACACACACACACCGCTGCAGCGTCCGCTTTATCGGCCTCCAAAGACCTTAAAACCTTCTTATTAGTCAAAGTGGTTAGAAGGAAAAGGTTTGCCATAAAAGTACCTTTCTTTTAGGCATAACTCGGATATCGGTCAGTAAGCCCACAACAAAACAACACAACTTCGTATAGCGAAGAAGGTAAAAATATTATTATTGGTTTAGAATTTCATTTTTGCCACTTAAAAAACACTCTCTACTTAAATTCTTAAATGGTTAATTTCATCTTAGTTTTAATTTATTGGAGATGTAATAAGAGAAGGTAATTGCTCTCCAGTCAGCTAACTTTTAATTGTAAGAAAGCGCAATTAAAATAATTACTGAATGACAACTTAAGATAGCACTCACTGCCTTTTATTTAATAACGTAATAAATTCTTTAATTAAGCGTAATTGTAGAGATAAAAAATCAATTATGTAATGCGTCTTCGTTCTACGCTTAAACTATTTCAAAATAACAGAGAGCGACATAGTAAATTAAGTAAATGACGAAAGAATGAACATTTTATTCAACTGTTAGGTAATTGGCAGATAATACAAGATAACCCATTGTACTTTTATACTTTGTCACTAGCCTTTTGTCCATTGATTGTAGTTGAAACATAATACCCCTACATTATTCCATATGTCGCTGTTAACATAAATAAGAACGGCGACAAAGGTTTTGAAAAATTCATTTCTGATTGTAGGTTGCACATTTATCGAGCCCAATTTTATGCTTTAGTAAATAAAAAGTAGGGAACGCTGTAGTTAAAACTGTTTTATGTATTCCAAGAATTCTGGAATATTCTTAGGTTAAGTAATTATTGCAAATTGCTATTGTTGCAAAATCGAATTTGAAAGGAATTCAAACAAGATTATGTACCGACCAAAACTTGCTGTAAAACAAAATAATGAAAAACAATTTCACATGTTTTTTTGTTAATTACCTTTCTTTCGCCCACTATGCTTACCTACTTACGTCTTCTTCTTAATAGGTCGTTGACCTGCTTTACTTCGATTTTTAAGCCCGTTCTTGTGATCCAGAGGTCCAACTTTCTTTCCACCTTTTGCCCACTATGCATTTTATTAAAAATTTCTTTTAAACTTTAAAGCGCCATCTTAGAAACGTAAGTAGCCAAAAACATAAACAGCGTTTCCGTTACTTCAGTTTTCTAATAAAAAATGAATTAAGTGTTGGTTTCTAAGCCACAAATTAGCGGAAATATTTGTGTAAAATGCGCTTGGAGCATTTCTTGTCAACCGTCAGTTTTCGCAGTAGACGAGGTTAAATTAATTAGTTAACTCTGAAATTTCTAGGGCTAGGATTTATATGCATTTGCATGTTCTTTTTCTATGTAGTAAACATATGTTAAGTTACATTTGTACATGTTTCATCTACATGTGAACGACATATGCAAATTTGAAAGTGCATATAAATGCATATTTTTAAGGTTTTTACAAATGCATGCATATTTTTGATTATCCAAGCAAATTTGCATATTTTTAAACCAATTTCGGTTGTTATCCTTAATATACAGGATGTATCAAATTGCGTGTTAACTATGGGGATCTCGCTTGTTTAAAGAGATACGGCGATGGTTAAATAAGAGAAAAGTTGTGGAATTTTATGCCCACTAATAATCTGAAAAGAAATTAGTGCTAGCTTGCTTAGTTTTTGAATAAACTAAAAAAAACTGAAATTTTGGATTTTTTGTTTTCGGCTGTAACTCACACTATTAGGACACTTTTTCATGCTGAATCTAAATTTTTTATCAGATTTGGTATATCTGTTACCATTGCTCATTTTCGACTGTCAACTGTTTTTTCCTTATGGTCGGCATTTTAAATTTTTTCATATTTGAATAGAGTTTTTAATTTTGATTTCAACGATGTGTCACACTTTGCATTATGTTTAAGTTTTGAGCAATTTATTACAGTAAATAAAAATTTCATAAGTGTGCCATGGAAGGACCACGTCATTTAATTTATTTTGAAAAAATTCTAGTAGGCCATGAACTGATGGAAGTAAAACAAAACACCATTTTTATTTACTTTGGCCTTTAGATACATTAGGTACGCGAAAATTTCAGGAAACTTTGTTTTGAGTGTAGGCAGCAGGTTAAGTTATTTTTTACAAAAACAAATGAATGACACAGTTACTAACACACAGATTAGGAAGTTTTATTTTATACGAGCTTCTGAACATGTCAGTTGCAAACATAAGAACTGCAAGTAAAATTTTCAGTAAATTGTGTATGTTAGAAAGTTTATCATCTATTTGTTTTTATAAAAAATAAGATAACATGCTGCCTACGCTCAAAACAAAGTTTCCCGAAATTTTGGCGTACTATCTAAAAGTCAAAGTAAATAAAATTAGTGTTTTGTTTTACTTTCATCAGTTCATGGTCTACTAGAATTTTTTCAAAATAAACTAAATGACGTGGTCTTTCCATGGCACTCTTACGAAATTTTTATTTTCTGTAATAAAATGCTCAAAACTTAAACACAATGCAAAGTGTGACACATCGTTGAAATCAGAATTAAAAACTCTATTTCAATATGGAAAAATTCAAAATGCCGACCATAAGAAAGAAAAAAGTTGACAGTCGAAAATGAGCAATGGTAACAGTTATACAATATCTGATCAAAAATTTACATTCAGCATAAAAAAGTGTCCTAATAATGCGTTAACTAGAAATATGTAATGACAAATGAGTTCATCATCATCATCATCTTCATGGTGTAGGCCTGTTGGCGTGTTCCGTCTCAATACTCCATCTTTTCCTGGGTCTCTCTTTGCTTCGTTTTCCTCTTGGTTTGTAATTCCATGCTAGCTTTGTGATCCGATCTTCGCCCATTCTTTGTAGATGTTCTGTCCATCTTCCTTTATACTGCTGTATACGTTCGTTAATTGGCCATATTTCTAGATCATTTCTTACATCTTCGTTTCTTATATGATCCAATCTTGTGCATCCTTTTACAGATCTGAGAAATTTCATTTCTGAGGCTTGTATGTGGCTAGCGTCTTTCTGTGTTATTACCCAGCTTTCACACCCATATAGCAATGACGGTACAGCCATGGTCTTATAGAATTTAATTTGTGTGTCTTTTCTGGTGTTTTTCCCTACTGTTCTTCGTATTGTGCCACACATCGACTGGAATTGAGTCGTTTTATTAAGCATTTCATTGTCATAGTCATAAGATATATTATATCCCAAGTAGTTGAAGTGTGACACTTGTTCCAGTGTTTTATTTTCTATTACAATTTTTGATCTTACTGGCTCTTTGCCTCTAAATGCCATGACTTTTGATTTTTCTGGAGATATTTTACAGTTTTATTTCTTGGCTACTTGACTTAATCTGTATATGCTAATTTGTAACTCCTCTTCTGACTTGGTGATTATGGCTTGGTCGTCAGCAAACAGAATAGTGTTGATAAACTTGTCTCTACTAACTTTAATGCCTGGCGGTATCTGCATTTTCCGCTCACTCAGCATCTCATCCAAGTAGATGTTGAATAGTGTCGATGACAAATGAGTTATAGCCGAAAACAAAAAACCCAAAATTTCAGTTTTTTCCAGTTCTTTCAGAAAGTAAGCAAGATAGGTCTAATATCTTTTTAGATTATTAGCGGCCATAGAATTTCACAACTTTTCTCTAATTTAACAATCGTCGTATCTCTTCAAATAAGCGAGATCCCCATAGTTAACACGCAATTTGATACAACCTGTATATTTGCTTGCATTTCAGATAGTTTTTTTGTTTAAAAATGCATTTAAAATTATTAGTTAGTATTATTTAAAAATTCACTAAATTGTGGTTTTTAGAGTATTGCGTGTAGATTCTATACACTTTTACAACTATTTCACAACTTGCAGCTTGCTTAAAAGCAGGAAGTTGTAAACTCACAAAAATATAATCCAAGGCTTCTAAGGGTTGGGTTTCTATTTTCTTGTGATTGAATAGTTTTAGAATAATTTTCTCAGGTAAGGTAAATTCTTACAACTATTTGCATTCCTATTGTCTTTTTTATCTTCTAAAGCAAGAAACGATTAAAAGATTAAGACTTGGGTTATTCCCTCTTTTTATTCAAAATATCTTCCAAAAAGGGTTGGAAAGTTGCTACTGCTCTTAGGTGAACTTATTTAAAACTCAGTTAGTTGGGAAATTTTGCGGTAAAACCATGGGCAAAAAATAAAGGTCGACTTCAATAATGCTTCGCAGTTATGTACGCGAATTTAGTGTTTTCACTATAGATGGTGAAATTTTTTTGTACTGTGTGCGAAGATCGCGTTAACAATGCTTGTAGTGGTAGTGGTAGTAAATCATTTGAATTTAACAAACAAATGTGTGGTGCACTAGTGGCTGCTGACATTCCGTTATACAAACTTTCTCATCCTGCATCCTGGAATTTTTTGGAGGATAATTCAACATTGCTTGTGCCGGATGAATCAACTCTAAGAAAGAACTACTTACCTCCCAATACGGAAATACATCAGTGAAGATCACATTCGGGTTTCAATTGATGAATCCACAGATAGTGCAGGAAGGTTTTGAAAAATCGAAGTCCAATTTTTTCTTGTATTAAAATATCACCTAACGTCTATTTATACTTAACTTTGCGCGTTGGTTCAGCAATTTAGCATTTAATACTATTTTCAGATATGTTGCCAACGTCATAATTGGAATTCTATATTCTGAAGAAACTACGAAATCTTATCTTTTAAACATTATTTAGTAATTCAATGAGTCTCTTGTGGCCAAATGGAATACAGTATGAGAAAGTGCTTCTCTTTAGCACTGATAGTGCGTCACACATGTTGAAAGCCCAAAGTGGACTTCAAATTCTATATAGAAACATGTTACATTTAAATGGTCACGGCCTGCACCGGGTAGCAGAAAAAGTTAGAGAAATATGCCCTAATACGAACAATATTATTTCTAACGGCAAAAAAATCATCTGCAAAGCCCCAAATAGTATACAGGTATTCAAAGAAGTAGCACACGGCTTACCACTTCCTCCGAAACCAATACTGTCAAGCTGCTTTCTCCAGCAAAATATTATACCAACAATTTCACACAATTAAGAACACTCTCAGTAAATTAAATAAAGATGATGCATCGTGTACAGCCAATGCTCAAAACGTATTTAATGAAAGAGGAGTTCATGATGAATTGCTATTTATTTTAAATATTTTTTTTGTATTTCTCAATCTATAATAACATTGAAAAAAGCAGGAAGTTCAATTGAAAAAAATATTAAATTAGTAGACGACGTGGGTACTTTACTTTAAAATATTAATTTACCCAAAGGATCAATCATAAAACAAAAATTTAAAGATATTATAAATAAAAATTTAGCTTTTAAGTTAATTAAAAACAAGTAATGCATTATAAATGGACAAACTAATTTGTTGGATGAATTAAAAGACTATTCTTTAGACGAATTACATACATTGAAGTATACACCTCTTACATCTTGTCATGTTGAGAACTTTTCGAAATATAAGCAATTTTAGCCCATAACAGACATAGTTCTATATTTAAAAATCTAAAAGTGTACTTAATTGTAAATTGCAATTCTTTACATTGTAAAAATAATAATGTTTAATATTTATCATGCTTACTCACTTGTTGTTAATGATAATTCTCAAATTATAATTTTTTTAGGTTAACAAATTGTAATACTTAGATTTATTTTTTAAAAAAGGTCCATAATCAAAAATCATCAAAAACTCGTAAAAGTGTGTTTTCGACTAGATTTTATGTTATAAATGCAAAAATTGCATATTTTAAGTGCATATATAAGTACATATTTAATACATTTATAATGCATAAATGCGTGGATATTTTGGAAATGTTAAGTGCATATAAATCCGAACTCTAGAAATGGCATACTTTGTAACAAATCTAGAAGTTGATAGTTAACACAAACCATTTATATACTTTTGGTGTAACATTCTTTTAATTAAAGTGAACATTTATACTATGAGTAGACTGAAATTTACTTACTAAATTACTTTTTAACTTCTTTTTAATTTTTTATACATTTTTACTGTGAATTCCGGTAATAACGAAAGTCGGTGGAAAAGTCGTGGGAAGAAATCATTGAAAATAATTCACTATGAAAAATGAGCGAAGCACTTTGCTTGGATTTTCCTATACTTTAGAAAATTTACTTATCATATTTACAAAAATATTTTTGTATCACCGTTTTACACGGCATTAATAATGACTATAGATTACACTTCCCCTACCACTCTACCAAGGGCACAGCTGTGTGAGTATAGTTGACATCAAGATTATCCGCTTTGAAAAGTTGGTTGCAGTTACAATATTTCAAAAATTTTGAATGCTTCATAGATTTTAGCTTTTCGAAAATTTTCGTGCGCTGTAACACTGTATCTCTATAGTGTTATTACGATAAGAAAATTTAACCTGATCTGTCAATTTATTTTTGAGTAATAAGGTGCTAAATTCAAAATGTTCAAAAAATCGAAGCGGTCGAAACCGTACATATGGGCGCGCCCGTTGGGTGCAGGGACGTTGGGGCGCAAGGACGTTTGGGCGCAGAAACGTTCGGACGCAAACGTGTTCTATTGTGGTTTATTTTATAGAAAATTCAGGGTTTGAATTAAAACCGTTAAACTATCCAATTTGATTAACAAAATGGTAAATGTCAAAAGACACTCATTTTCATTTCTCGTTTGACTTTAAAGAGTTGCCACTTTGTGATGTACCGGTGCACTCACTCCAATTTGACTGATAGTGTGTATTTTTTGCAATTTTTTAGGTTTAAAAATTTTTAGTGTTAGATAATTTGTTAATTGTGCAACTTTAACTTGTTTGCTAAAACCAGCATTTTAGCAAACAAATTTATTTAGAAATGGTTTATGAAATTAGTATTATAGTATTATGAAGTAATATTTTGCTCCCCTTTTCACCCCTTTTTCGACTTTTTTACAAAAACTGAAATTTCAAACAAATAATTACAACTTGCATTTTATTTTGATTTTTCTATATTTTTTGTCAAATTCATGTTACTGCTATTTACATAAAACAATTATAATAAAATAATAGCGAGCTCTCTTACCAATAACGATTTTATTTATATTGTAGCATTTCCCATCTGAAGACCCCCTATCGCCAATAGATATTTAACTGTGATCCATCTGCAATTATGAAAGTAAGGTATGGGTGTTCTAAAAATATTGCTATGATATTTAGAGGTGTTTGATTTGACTGGGGTATTGTGGTTGCTGGAAGGCAATTTTTGGAATGTTTGCTGTAGTTCAATTTACATTTGGAGATTTATGAAGACTTGTAATATTTTAATATTCTAACTTATAAACTCAGGGTTGCGTATTTTTGATAGAATTCCTGTTATAAATTCTAATAATTGTTATTTTTCATATGGTTTGTTTTTACTGAAAGAAAAGAAAAACACAACAGATTGATACGAAGTTTATTATGTTAATTGTAATTATAATTTAATTCAGAATTGTTAAAAAGGTTTAGTTTATAAGAAGTTTTAGAGTTACTTGATTTGTGCGTCGACTAATGTCAGTTAGGATGTCAGTGTCATTGTGACAAACATATAAAAGGATACTCATGGGCTTGAGATTGATGTGTTTGTTAAAAAATGGGGATCAAAGAAGGAAGACAAAAGATATAAAAAAAATGAATTTGTTTTAATTAGTACGGCTCGTCTTTGAAAAAAAAGACAGAGAATTTGATATCCTCTGGATGAAAACAGAAAGAACGAGTTCAAAACGTAATGTAAACTGATTTTCAATATAAAAGAAGAACATATAAGTGATTATCTACGAATTGTAAAAAGTACAGAAGTATTACAAGTAAAAGGCGATCGAGGAAGTTTCTTCGTTTGTGATTATGGTAAAAGCAAATTGGAAATAATATAAAACAGATCAGAAGAAGATTTGGATTAAGGCCGAGTATTATTTGTTGCTCGAGAGGCCAGCAGAACGAAATAGAGGTTGGACACTCAGTGTTTTGCTAGAGCGAGGAATGTCCTAATAAGAAGACGCTAAGATAAGTGTTTTATTTTTAAAAAGGACGATAGTAATTAAAAATTGGCGCCCAACGTGGGGCTCCAATTTTTAATTGCAATGATATGCTTGGTCTTGTAACTACTAGAAAACAATCCCTAAACTGTCTGCAATTCACGCAATTAAATTTAAACTTGCTATGAGACTCTTCTAATTTTCTCAGGGTCGTTATTAGCTTGTAAATAAGTTATTTAAATTAATTTTAAAGAGAAATAAACACACACAACGATATCAACTTTACAAAATAAGTTTTTATTTATTAAATGAATTTCAAAATGTGGTTTCCGAAATATTAAATGAGTTTTTATTAATTACTATCGTCCTTTTTAAAAATAAAACACTTATCTTAGCGTCTTCTTATTAGGAGATTCCTCGCTCTAGCAAAACACTGAGTGTCCAACCTCTATTTCGTTCTGCTGGCCTCTCGAGCAACAAATAATACTCGCCCTTAATCCAAATCTTCTTCTGATCTGTTTTATATTATTTCCAATTTGCTTTTACCATCATCACAAACGAAGAAACTTCCTCGATCGCCTTTTACTTGTAATACTTCTGTACTTTTTACAATTCGTAGATAATCACTTATATTTTCTTCTTTTATATTGAAAATCAGTTTACATTACGTTTTGAACTCGTTCTTTCTGTTTTCATCCAGAGGATATCAAATTCTCTGTCTTTTTTTTTCAAAGACGAGCCGTAACTAATTAAAACAAATTCATTTTTTTTATATCTTTTGTCTTCCTTCTTTGATCCCCATTTTTTAACAAACACATCAATCTCAAGCCCATGAGTATCCTTTTATATGTTTGTCACAATGACACTGACATCCTAACTGACATTAGTCGACGCACAAATCAAGTAACTCTAAAACTTCTTATAAACTAAACCTTTTTAGCAATTCTGAATTAAATTATAATTACAATTAACATAATAAACTTCGTATCAATCTGTTGTGTTTTTCTTTTCTTTCAGTAAAAACAAACCATATGAAAAATAACAATTATTAGAATTTATAACAGGAATTCTAGCAAAAATACGCAACCCTGAGTTTATAAGTTAGAATATTAAAATCTTACAAGTCTTCATAAATCTCCAAATGTAAATTGAACTGCAGCAAGCATTCCAAAAATTTCCTTCCAGCAACCACAATACCCCAGTCAAATCAAACACCTCTAAATATCATAGCAATATATATAACTGCAAAACTGCTTACCTGTGCAACAGGAATTTTTCGTATAAAAAAACACAATTTAATCAGCTTATGACACAAACCTACAACGCTCTAAACTTCAATTGGTGAAATAAAGCAGAAACCAACAGCATTGCATCAGTTTTGTCCCTTCAGCTGGTAAAAGAACTATAAAACAAATTTAAAGTTAGTCGCAAGGAAGCCCCAACGATTAAAAAATATACCCTTTGAATAAATAAACTCCTTCAGGTAGCTTAAGAAAAATATGCATTTTAACAATAATTTTTTTTGTCTTTTGCCACTTGAATAGAAAACACTTTCTGAAGGGGCTTTTTTGGGCATTTGCACAATGGCGGGTGACGTCATGGGCAGTAAGCTGCTTAATATCTAATCTGTAACATGTAGATTCGTACAACAGTGACTATACGCATAATTAACATCAATAAAGCGCGTAGAAGAACATTGTTGGGTATATTAGGAATCTAGAAATAGTTTTTGTTCAAAAAAAGTATGTTGTTAATTTTTTTGTTAGATTTGAGGAATTTTTAAACACGACTCGAATAGTTATTTTACTTATTTACATTATGTATAACTAACTATATTAGTTATTTATAAGCAGCTTTTTTCGGATAACATTTGGGCGACTTTTAAAAACGTTCATTGGGCATCTTTCTAAAAGTTAACCATCATAGATCGCTTAAAAGATGCAAAATCATATCCTAGACTTGAATGCAATCAAAAACGAAACTTGTTGGTTACAACAAAGTTAACTATTTAAAATAACATTTGAACAACTTTTAAAAACAATTTATTGAGCGTTTGTTTAAAAGGTAACCACTGTAGGTAACTTAAAATATGCGCGGCCAAATCCTATACTGTAATGCTACTCAAAAGTTAACCTTTTCGGTTGCGATAAGAATACTATGCTGGGGGCAGCTATTAGGAATGCATAAAAGACATCTATAGGATACTACCATCAAGTTATCTTTGCTGGTCAAAAAATGACCGCGTTCTGGACAATCAAGTTTAACTTTGGCTGTGTGAAAAGTTAAGAATTTTTAATTAACTAAAAATTTGTTACATGACTAATTAAATTTCATTTTTTTTACAAATAATGCTAAGCTTTACTCCAAAACTAATGTAATAATTATAGTCCGGATTTCTAGTCCTGTATTTTGCCAGTATTTAAATTATGAAGCAATTAATTATTAAGCAATTTTGTCATTATTCCTTTAAATGTATAGTTAGCGCAACCTAAACTTTTTACGAATTATCTACCAGCTTAGAATCGTAACACATACATACGTTTGACTTTAATTTAGCTTGTGCAGGTAGTTATTATTCATTTGGTCAACTGTAATTAAAGCATATGTAATAGTAAAATAAAATAAAACAGGGTTCATAAACGTAGAATAGGAATGGTCATGAGTTGTAATAGTACTTCACAAAACAATTTTCTGAAACTTCAAAAATATTTTATCTAATTGAAATGTAAAATAGGAACCACGAATTGATGAAAATAGAACGTGTAAATGCATTAATACAACGAGAAAGTTTTACGAAAAAAACAGTTTGGACTATCAACATTCATAAAGGACGGAAAACCACCGTTGAATAAAAAACTTTAAGAATTGCAGTACACAACAACAACTTTTTCTAAATTCTCATCTGAAAAATTAGTTCTCTTGTCTAATATGTTTCACGTATAACTTAATGGATTTGAGTACGCCCATGCTTCTTGTTTACTTATGGAATAATAACGAAATTTTTTGCTCATCTGCGACTAAAAGTCCGATCTTTAGCTAATATTTATTATAACTTATATAATCAGTAATCCTAATCACATAAGAATTATACCGTTGTTTTGCAGTTTCTTTGTATTACTATTGTTTTCGTATTTACAAATTTTGCTAGAACAGCTGCCAATAATATATGAAAGAATCCTATGATCTGAATTAAATGATATCTCTTTATAACTAATTTTAGGAATAAATGCCAAGGCCCAAACATTTTTAGAACGGTGTTTAAGTAATCGCTACACGTTGACCTAAAAGAAGCTTAAAGTGTACTCTTCATCAGATTTAGGCTTTCAAGCATTCTTTATGAGATAACTTGTATATTAAGAAACTTTAACACGATTAGATACCCTAATTGAAGAAGTAAAGCGCCGACCCCACCATACAGTAATTGCCCATTACGTCCACTTGTTGTAATGTACTCAGAAGTAAGCTTCTTTAGTTCCTATTGTATTACTCATAAAGACGCTAGCTTGCATTCTAAATAATGGAGATCGTAACCGATTTACTTAAAGTTATAATTTTAATTAATGTGAAATGTGTATTATGTCAAATCGAATTTAAAAGTGCTCCCACAACTGTTAAGGCGCCAGAAAACGATACGGTGTTACTGCCGTGTTACTTGGCAACTATTACTAACGGTAGGTTAACTATAAGTGCGACAATAATTTAGTAATACCTAAAACCGAGCGTAAGACAATAACGCATTGAAAGCACATGCTTATATAGAAAACGGTTCATTCTGGGAATTAAAAAACATAGCATATAGTTTATGCAAGTTCATGTAAGTAACAAGAATTTATTGTAAAAATATATAAAAACTAAAGCGGTAAAACACGGAAAAAATTACTAGATGACCCCCCAACACGCGCCACCCCCGGTTCAGCAATTTACAAGATAATTGTACGAAAATTTTTGAAAATAAGGTTTCCAAAAAAATATATTAAACGCGTCCAACTGTTCGTAATAATTGTGTCTCAGCTTCTTCTCTTTCCGGGGACTTATTGTATCTCTGTAACGAAGCGCTTTTGAATATAGGTAAGTTTAGTTAAATCGACTTTATTTGGCCCAAAGAATTCGTAATTAGATTATACCTGCCAAACCTTTTGGAGACACTCTGTATTTTTTACTTCTGTTTTGGGTTTTTAATTGTTTTCCAACTCTAAAATGTGGTGTTAAATAAAATTGCCGCTCTTGAAAAATAATGGTAATTATTTTGTTGTAGATGGTAATAATTATAATAGAATAAGGTGGTATAAAAATGACGAGCTACTCACAGACAGCGGTCCTCCACGGATGCTACCACCTGAAAGATTTGCATTGTGGGGCAATGGTTCCTTACAGGTTGTAAACATTGAACCCCAAGATACAGCACAATACACATGTGAAATTATCAGACCTGCTCCTTGGTCTGTCATTAAACAAATTCACGCCATTGAAGTATTACGTAAGACTTAATTTACTTTTTCACTTAAAATAACACATAAATAAGATAGCTAGCAGACAACCAAGGCCAATGAAATTTTTTAAGGTTATCAGAACTAGAACTACAAAAAAGGTTAAAAGTTCAACATAAATAGTAGTCATCATTTGCCGTAGGTCCTGAAATATTCTAAAAAAAAGAAAATTCGTGTTGGGAAATTATTTAAAACTGTTTTATTCAATGTATTTTTATATGGAAAGCCACCAATAGAATGCAATGACATAATCAGAATTGCTAAATTTTATTTTTTTTGAGCTGCCATAATCACCTTTTTTACTTCATTTATAAGTTTAAGCTTTACTTCGTTGAAGTTTATTTTAATTTATTGTAAATTAAACAATTCTTAACTTCAACAGTTTTTTTATTATAGCCTTACACGTATTTCGACATGTTGACATGTCATTTTCACAGGCAAGAAGAAAAGTAAACAGTTGGCGGTGCTATAAGAACAATAAATCTTTATAACTTGATCTTGGTTTTCTATATCTGCGTCCAGATGACTTGATTTCTCATTCCAAAACGTCCAATAATGGTGAATTTAAGAGATCAATTTGTTCATTCATTACAGATACAGACTTTAAATGTTTGTGAATTTCAAATGCTTCTATATATAGTATGCCCCACTTACGTTTATCATCACAAAACTGTAAAAATTTTATAATGTTATTAAATGTCATTGAAAGTTATACATTTTAGCACGTTTTGATTATTTATTTGAGTTAATAAATGAATTTTTGATTTTTATAGCTTACACCCAAAAATAACATTTACACTAAAAACTGGACAAAATAGTTCTATTAACTTTTTAGATTTAAACATAAAAATTAATTCAAATAATGAACTTGAATATTCTGTTTATAGAAAACCTACACAAACAGACATTGCAATAGTACACGATTCTTTCCACCATATAACACATAAATTAGCAGCACACAGGTCTATGATACATAAAGTTTTAACGGTTCCTCAAGGTAAAATTAGTTATAATAAAAAAATTTCAATTATTAAACAAATTGCATACAATAATGGTTATAATACTTAACTAATTAAATAATATATAAATAAAATTAAATTGCTCGCATTGTAATTCGGTTTATATAGGACAAACAGTTAGAAATTTTGATATTAGGTAGGTACAAAGAACACGTAGGTTGTTACAAGTATAAACACTCCCATAAATCCGATTACGCTAAACACTTATTAAAACACAACCATTCAATGACATCTAATAACACTATAAAATTTTTACGCGTTTTTGATGATAAACGTAAGTTAGATATACTAGAAGCATTTAAAATTTACAAACATTTAAAATCTGAACCTTTATGAATAAACAAATTGATCTCTAAATTCACTGTTATTAGACGTTTTGGAATGAGAAATCAAGTCATCTGGACGCAGATATAGAAAACCAAGATCAAGTTAGGATAAGTTATTGTTATTATGGCAACACCAATTGTTAATTTTTAATCTTGCCTCTGAAAATGACATGTTAACATGTCGAAATACGTAATATCACAATTGGCTCAATATCGCTGCATCAGCATGTATGGAGTATTTTTTGAAAACAATTATAGAAATAAATCATTTCAGATCCTCCATCGGTAATACCAGACCCTATAACCGGATTTTTACAAGTAAAATTAAGAGAGGAAGTAAGAATGTCTTGCAAAGCAGATGGAGTTCCATACCCTATTATTACATGGTTATACGAGGTAAGATTTTAGTGATATTTAATATACAATATCCCAGCGAGTATTCATTTATTAAAATTTCTCATTTCACTACCGTCAATTTATGTATGGTATCCATGGTTACAAGAGATGTAAGTGTCTTATAACATTTGTTTATTGGTTACACTTGACTACGGAACTTCATAGTGTCACTTACAGTTCTAAGAAAATAATAGTAATACAGATTTATAGCAACAGGCATAGGTAACTACTTACGAAACAGGAGTAATTAAAAAAAATTCTGATTAGAGTTCTGATGACAGATGTGAAATGGCATCGTATTTTACAAATATAATTCCTTATTATTTTAAACTAATTGCTACCGGTAGTAGGAAAAATTGCTGCCGGTAGTGGGAAAAATATAACAAGCAACACGTAATGTAAGGATATAACATTCTCGGAAGGTAATATTAATATATTTCTTCCTCGAATTTTAATACGTCCCTACATTCTTTGTGGTTTAAATAACTAGAGCAGGGTGGCCACTTTTCTGGAAAACAGGGAAAACCGGGAAAAGTCAGGGAATTTAGATTTTTTTAATTTTGGTCAGGGAAATCAGGGAATTCTACTAATTTCAACGTAAAGTCAGGGAATTTCAGGGAAAATTCTGTAAAATGCAATTATTTTAACATTTTTATTTTTGCCTGCAAAACGAAAATTTTGTTACCTAGGTATATGTTTATAAAATTTATATTTATTTCATTTGGTTTTTCCTTAAAGTTGTATTTTGTTATGTTTGTTGAACCATTTTCATTTGCTATAAAGTAATTTAAGTTTACTTTGCTAATTTTTATGTTGGGTTACAGTTTTTATTTAAAAAAAAACCAGTTGAAATTGGCTTTTACGCCAATAAAATGAGTCAGGGAAAACAAGTTTATCAGTCAGGGAAGTCAGGGAAAGTCAGGAAAATTACAAAACAGTTTTAAGTGGCCACCCTGTAGAGGTTTGCAGCATGGTAGTTATTGCGTAAGTAACATGTGCCTGACTTAAATGTTATATTTGTGAAAAGTTTACTTTCCGGTTCTAGAACAAAAATACGGTTTCAATACCTTAGTTTAGTCAGCACGTCGCAAAAATAGGGGGTGTAGGGAAATAACATACGAATGTATAATTTTTTGCTTAAACCGTTATTTGGGCGTGCGTCTATAAAAAGACCATGAGTCTGTGAATTCTTACTCGTTCGGGAACACAGAAAATGTTTTTGAAATAGGTGCAAAGAATTAAAAAATTGTGAATGTTCTAGCCCTAACAGTTTACAAAATACCCCCTTAAAAGTCCCCAATTTTAATTGTTTTGGCCCAAAAATCTTAGTTTTCAGATTCCTTGAAATACCGTTGACCCTGATAATCATACGTGAAAGTCGTCCAGGTATGAGTTAAAGTACAGTTCATTTCTTGTAAACCTAAAAAAAACAACTCTCTAACTCTAATAAGTCGCGAGCTATGATCTCTCAAAATAGAGCATTTCGGCCGTTTTTCAAGCCTGTTTCGTAGGGTTGCACTTTTTTGAAAATAGCTATTTTTGAGTGCATCCAACGTAAAAATGAATTAAACTAAAATGAAAGAGGATAAAATTTTGCGTAAAACTAAAATAAAAATAGTAGTTTCTGAAATAGGACTTTTCGAAAAACCCGATTTCGTTGTATAAAAATGTAAAATTCCGTGTTTTGGGCACATTTAGTCATTTACGCAGAATGGAGGCCCTTATAATTTTTCCCAAAATAAAACTTTTCTGTGAAATAATCAGAAAAAAATTGAAAAAACGATATTGAGTGTACTTTAACTCATTTGTAATCACTTTTATGTATGATCATCAAGGACAACGGTAGTTCAAGAAATTTGAAAAGAGAGATTTTAAGCGAAAAACTTTTTTTTTATTTTCACACAGGATTTTATCGGCTTTTTGAAGTGGAACTTCTTTAGCGAGAGTAAATTTTTCAGCGCTGAAACGGAAATGCTCTTTATTTAGCAAGAGTAACTTTACCAGCACTGAAATGCTGAAATGGAAATGCTGAGCTGCGCGGAAACGGGCAGATCTACCCAGATGTAAACTAAAGCGATCAATGTTCGTCATCATCATATTAGCCCATATTTGCCCACTGCAGGACATAGGCCTCCCTCAAACTGTTCCACGTCTTTCTTTCCTGAGCTACTCTAATCCAATTTCTTCCGGCAAAGCGCCGTATGTCGTCGACCCATCGCGTCGGCGGTCGCCCTTGTAATCTCTTGTTGGCTCTGGGTCTCCACTGTATAAGTCTCTTAGTCCACCTGTCGTTCTCCATTCTTGCAATATGTCCTGCCCAGCTCCATTTCATCGATGCTATAGTATCTATAACGTCGTTTACTTTTGTTTGTCCCCTGATCCATTGGTTTCTCTTACGATCTCTTAAGTAGATGCCGAGCATTATTCGCTCCATTTTTCGCTGAGCCACTCTTAACTTATTAACAGATTTCTTTGTCAGGGTTAGTGTTTCGGCTCCATAGGTGAAAACTGGTAGAACACATTGGTCGAAAACTTTTTTCTTTAAGCTGTTCGGTATTTGACTTCTAAAAGTAGTGTTTAGCTTTCCAAAGGCAACCCATGCCTGGGTGATTCTCCTTTCTATTTCGGATGTTTGATTTTCTCGTCCTAAGGTAATCTTATGGCCTAAATATATATAAGTAGTAACTTTTTCCACTGGAAGTTGAAGATTTTCTGTATGAAGTGTGGTCATTATCTTTGTTTTGTTCCTGTTCATCTTCAAACCAACCTCCAGTGATTTCTCTTGCAGTTGTTGTATCATTTCTAACATTTCGTCTAAAGTTTCCGATATTAGAACTATATCATCGGCAAATCTCAGGTTGTTCAGTTTTTGTCCGTCAATATTTATTCCTTTGTTTTCCCACATTAATTCTCGAAAAATGTTTTCCAGTGTAAGTGTAAACAGTTTAGGGGATATAGTATCTCCCTGCCTGTCTCCTCTTTCAATCTTAAACGTTTCGGTGTTGGTATGCAAACGGATACAGGAGGTTGCTTTTTCCTGGATGTTTTTAAAAAGTCGGATGTATCTCTCATCTATTCTACAGTCTTTGAGAGCGTTTATGACTGCCCAAGTCTCAATTGTATCGAAAGCCTTTTCATAGTCTACGAATGTTAGAACGATGGGTTTATTGTATTCATGGCACTTTTCTATAAGCGTTTTAAGAGTTTGAAGGTGATCGCTTGTGCTATACCCCGATCTAAACCCTGCTTGCTCTGGTGGTTGGTAAGAATCCAGTTTATTTGTTAACCTGTTGAGTATCACTCTTGTGAAGAGTTTGTAAAGGTGTGAGAGAAGACTGATAGGTCTATAATTTTCAAGTTTTTTTATGTCCCCCTTCTTGTGCAATAAGATGATTATCGCATTGTTCCAGTCGTCAGGTACGTCTGCCTCATGCAAGCATTTATTAAACAGAGCAGCTAGTATCTCATGCACTTTACCATCACAAGCTTTTATCATCTCCGGGATTACACCGTCTTCTCCTGGCGATCGTCTGTTTTTTAGTTGTTGTAAGGCATGCTGTATTTCGCTTATTATCACATCGGGCAGATCTTCTGATCCAACATTCATTATTGGGGCATTTCTATGTGTTTTATTTATTGCTTCTTGATCAGGTCTTTCTATTCTTGATTTATAGAGATCTTTATAAAAATTTCTTGAAATCTTTAATATTTCTGTTCTGTTGTTGGTAATTTCCCCATCTTTATCACGTAGTTTAAAGATTTCCCCTTTTCCTGTTGATAGCTTTGATTTTAGTACTTTCCGACTACTATTTTCTGCAATAGTCTTTTCTATTTGGAGTATGTTATACTGTCTTATATCTTCTCTACACTTCTTTCTTATTTGTTTTTGCAGTTCTGAATATTCTAGTGTATCTGCTTTATTGTTCTGTTTTAGTTGTCTTCGCTTTTCTATTAACTCTATAGTCTTTCTTGTAATTTTCTTGTGTTTCGCCGGTGTGTTTGGGCTTATTTCTTTAAGTGCCGCATTCATTGCGATTTGTAGGTTCTTATTGATGTCATTTATTGACATGACATCAAAGTCTTTGTTGTGTAATAATTCTTCCATCTTCTTTATGTACATTTCATTATTTTCTCTAATATTCTTTATGTGAGTCTCCATATCTATACGATGTCCTGTGACGAATTTTTGTCTTTCTGCCTTCACATTTATTTTTACTCTAGCTCTAATTAATCGGTGTAATCGAGTGTATTTTGTTGCTTTGCTTATTATGCCTAGCTTACGAATAGCACAACAAGGGAAAACTATGATTTATGATAACTTGATTGAAGATTGTATTATTTTCGAATTATATTTACTTTCTACAAAAACAAAGAATATATCAATTTCAGTTTAAATATTGTCATTTAAAACATTAGTACCATTTGCATATAAAAATAAATTAGAAATTTTATTTATAACTTCGAGCTTTACTTTGTTGAAGTTCATTTTAATTTATTGTAAATAAAACAATTATTTTTTTTTAATTATCAGATTTATTAGCAATCAGAATTTACAGTTCTATGAGCTAATGTGCTAACTCAAGTACTAATTACAGTACTAACTATGACATGATGAGCTCCCTTCCAGCGAAGGTGTCTTCTTCAACCATTTATAAACGTCGGTTATTGTGTTCTTCTAGTAGTGGATGTAGGAGGATGTTGTTATGACTTTCCAGTTTTTCGTGGTGGTTAACGCTTCGTTCCTTAATCACGTCCTTAACAAAGGGCACTTTCAGGTCATTGTGTAAGGTTTGGTTTGAGACGTACCATGGTGCATTTGTGATCATCCGTAGTATTTTTGATTGGCATCTTTGGATTATTGCTGTATTTTATTTACGCGCACATCCCCAAAGCTCGGCTCCATACATCCAAATAGATTTTATGACAGTCTTATACAGCAATATTTTATTTTCTAACGATAGGCTTGATTTTCTTCCAAACAACCAGTACTACATGTCTTTTATTTTCAGATCCAGCTGTTTTCGCTTTTTGTTTATATGCTCCTTCCAGTTTAGTTTACTGTCTAAGTGAAAACCCAGATACTTAGTTGTGTTGGCCTCTGGTATCTGTATATCATTTAAATAAACTGATGAACAGCGATTTCTCCTTAATGTGAAAGTTACTTGCTGAGACTTGGTTTCATTGATTTTAATTTTCCACTTCTCTAACCAAATCTACAGTTCGTCTAGGTGGGTTTGTAGTTTATTGGCGGCTGCTATTGGGTCGTGGTCTCTGGCAAGAATCACCGTGTCGTCTTCGAACATTCCTGTTATAGTGTTAGCAGTAGTTGGCAGATCAGATGTATATAGCACGTACAGAAGTGGTCCTATTACACTGCCTTGGGGCACTCCCGCTTTAATGGCGTATTCTTCTGACATCTCTTGTTCTAAACATGCGATCACTTAAGTATGATTGGAAAATTTTGAAATATGGTAGAGGTAAGTAATGTTTGATTTTGAATAATAGGCCGTTGTGCCAAACCTTATCAAAGGCTTGGCTGACGTCTATAAAGATTGATGTGCAAAATTCTTTATTTTCAAGTGCCTCATTAATAACGTGAATGACCCGGTGAGTCTGCTGCACGGTAGAATGGCCACTTTTGAATCCAAATTGATGACGGGGCATCCAGTTTTCTGGTGCTAAATCTTGATTCAGTCTCCGGAGTAAAAGTCGCTCCAGGACTTTCGAAGTTATTGGCAAAAGGCTTATTGGTCGATATGATGATTCAATTCTTGGATCCTTCCCTGGTTTCGGTATTAATATGATTTCAGCTGTTTTTAATTGTTTAGGCCAGTGTTAAGCCTTAGTATTGCATTATATATGTACATTAAAAGCAAAACTCCTTTCCTTGGAAGTTCTTTTATCATTTTCGGCGTTAGTTTATCTATACCTGGTGCTTTTTTGGAATTTAAGAAACTGATTTCTTGTCTAACTTCCTTTGGGGTAAACAAGTTAATCTGCTGAATGTTTTCTGGTATGGTAATAATATCCTGTTCTATTTCCTGATCAGGCTGGTTATCATGTGGTGTAAATACATTGCTAAGATGTTTTGCAAATAGCTCTGTTTTTCTTCATCGCTGCGTGCCCACTGTCCTGCGATGAGTTCATCTTGGTTTCGTATGGGTGGTACTGGTGTTATGGGTTTCTTAGCTGATTTTATTGGTCTCCATATACTATTCAAATTGGTTTAAATTAGTAAGATACTTATGCAGTGAATGATCTCTTAGTTCTTTAAGTTTTGCTTTTAGTTTATTGCTGGATCGATTGAGTAATGCTTTGTCTGCATGTGCATGACTTCGTTGCCACTTTGCCCTAGCACTTCTTTTTACTGCTATAAGTTGCGTTAACTCTATGGATATGTGTTTAGGTCTCTGTTGTGAATCATTCTGTGGCGCAGTTTGTTGCACTGCTTGTTTAAGCATATTGGTAAAATCTGCAAGGGTTGCTTCGATTTGTTTGGGAGTCTTAAGACTTATGTTTAATTTTGTTGCTTGTTCTACTTTATGTCTATATTCTTCCCAATTCGTTTTTTTGTTGTGTAGCTTAGGCATAGGATTTTTGTTTATGACAAACATGCTGACAGTTGCGATTATCGGTGTATGATCCGATGAGAGATCAAGGCTTGGGATTACATCTAAATGTGATGCGGAAATTCCATTTGTGACATAAAAATTTAAGAGATCCGGAATCTTATTTGGATCTGTGGGCCAATAAGTTGTAGTTCCTGTTGATAGGTACCAGTAATGCTGTTCTAGTAGCAACTTATATAGTTATCTGCCTTTTTGCGTGATCAATCGGGATCCCCAAAGGGTGTGTTTACTATTATAATCACCACCTGCAATGAACCTAGGGGATCCCAGTGTTTAAAAGAACTCGCTAAAATTTTCTTTCTTGATATTATTTCGGGGTGGGCAGTATACAGATGCTATTGTTAAGTCATAAGGTAACATTTTTACTTTAATTTGTATTCCCTGTAGATACTCTTTATTAAACTTTGGAAGTTCATAATGGCTAATACTATTTTTAATAAGAATTGCACTTCCAGCATGTGCTGTATTGTCTGAATGATTAGAGTAATACGTGGTTATATTGTGGTATGTTAAAATAAGATTTAAAAGTAAAGTGTGTTTCACTGATCAAAAATATATCAGTAGAATTGTTATCAAGGAATAGTTTAATTTCTTGTTTGTGCTGTTGGGCACCGTTGGCATTCCATGTTACTAATTTTAAGAACTTAGCCATTGTGCATTTTGTTTATTAGTGTTGATAGCATGTTTAGTACCATGCTATTTTGCTGGACAAGTTGACTAAACATTGATTTAAATTCCTCTAAAAATTTGTTTAATGTTATGGTAGAGGGATCGTCTCCAGTTGGTAAGCTTGGCTGTGCACCGCTCACTCTCCCTGCGTAGCTGTGGTTTTGTTGTACATATCTTGTTCTTTGGATGGACGGCATTGAATGGCTGGTTGTGGTATGATTTTGTGTTACTTGGGTTGACTGGATATATAGTCTATTGTTGGTATTCTGTGGATGTAACAGTCTGTGATAAAATTTTGCATTCCTTATAGTTCGCTGGGTGTGGTCCTTCACATAGTGCACATTTTGCAGGAGCGTCTTTACTTTTAGTGCAGCTGACGGTGTTGTGTGACCCTCCACACTTTACACAAACAAATGGTCGGTTGCAATACGTTTTTGTATGTCCATACTGTTGGCATCTCATACATTGTATCAAACCTTTAGTTGTTCTCGGTGGCTCTATTTGTACTACACTATTTAGGAGCTTGTCTATTATATAGAGGTGAAATTGGACTTCCCATGGGTAAACCAACTTTTTGGAAATAAATTTTATTATTGAAAGTAAAATAATTTTAATTAATGCAAAAGTTCAAATAATTAAATCAACTCAGTCCGTTTCGAGAAGTACTTGGCATATCGGCTTGATTTTTTTTGTTTAAAAGCAGATGCGTCAGCACTGTCTATGATCTCATTTTAACCTCCAAAGAAATATGTTTTTTCTACTCCCATGTTTTAATTTACTTATTAAGTGTGCGTTGTCTATACTATAAAATAATACCCATTTCGATACAGACATTCATTATGAAATGACCCAAACTGACCAATAGCACCAAAGCATTGTAGGCGTAAACCTTGATAGGGCTTCTATACACGTAAAAATAACTTTAGTTAGTTGTACATTTTCTTTAATTATTAATAAAACACGGAAAGAAATAACACATATACGTGACGTTATTCAAAAATAAACGAGTAAAATGTTCATAGGTTTCGTCAGTTTCTGAATCAGGATCTTCGAGTAAACTTACTAAACTAATGTTACAATATTTACACTGCAGTATTTCAGTCCCTTTTTTATGCAATGACCTATCCGTATCCATGTTTGTTTGGACTTTCTAAATTAATATTTAGAAAATGACTTGAGTACCAGATTTGTAACTGAAACCGTTTTCGTTTTCTGTTAAATCTGTTAAATTTAAAAAGCACTTTCAGTGAGAATACGTTGAGAAGTTTCACTTAAAACTTGCCTGGTCGGCACACATTTATGTTTTTGTCTTAGGACTACTTTTAACGTAGGATGCAGTGGAAGCGAACAATCCACGATGTTATGATTTTTTGCAACATTTAAAAAGAATTTCTGCGTTTCCGACCACGTTAGAATTTACACATTCCAATCAAATTTCGTGAATATATATGTCAAAAAGAAAACTACAATTTTAAGTATTAGATAAATATTCCATAATTTAAGGCTGCATACAACAACCAAGCTTAGCAAAACTTTGTAGTGCCCTGCAAAAACATATTTCATAGGCCATACCTTGTTAAACACTACGCCACACTCTTAGGTTCCCTAAGGACTCTAAATTTATCCTTGAAACAATTTAGGAGGTCCAAGCTGAAATTCTTTCCTCCAAATATTTACATATATTGAAGTACGCCAGCTATTATTTCAGTTGCCGTACATTACGCCACAAATTATACAGGTCGTAGTTGTATAGACATTAGAAGATGTGGAAACCGAGAGAAGGTCAAATTTTAATTTGAATTATTATTATTATCATTAATTAGGAATTTAAAAAATCCATTTTTAAAATTTGTCAGAATCGGAACAGCTGAGAAATGATAATTTTACAAAAACTGGCTGTTGGAGTACCAAAAATGGTTTGAAAAAAGTGTCTTTCTGTAGTTGCGCGTCTATGCGTATACAGGGTGTCCAAGATAAGGAGTGCATGCATGGGGATCTCGTAAACGGTAAGAGATAGAGATTCGGTTAAATGAGAAGAATTGTGCAGCATCTCAAGTACTACTTTGATCCACATTCAATTCCTACAATTTTTGCTTAATTTTCAGTACAGACTGAAAAAACTAAAATTTTCAGTTTTCGTTTTTTGTGTATAATTCGGTTATTATCAAAGATAGCGCAAAGCGGTTTTGACATTATTAAGACACTTTTTACACAGATTTCGAATCTCAAATTAAAATTTTTATAGGTTGTTCAATTTGCAAGATATTGACATTACCTTCGCTTTTTTAAATATGCGTCAAAGGCGGCCATGTCATCATTGAATAAGGCTCTTCTTTTCCTTTTCTTTGATATAAGGTTCGATAGGTTTATTTTCACAAATAACGAAGTTATAAGCAAAAAACTGTTTTTTATAGTAGGCTGAGAAAAACTGTTTTCTTGTAGTAGAAAACTAAGAAACAAAATGCTGCATTTGTTTCCATTGAGGTTTGATCAGTTTATCTTCCCAAATAATGAAGTTATAAGTTATAAGTACCAGAACCTGAACAATGCGAAACATGTAACGCGCCAATATCCATAGAACATCTCCTAGTGGACGGCAGGAAATATACTCAAATAAGAAGCGATATACAGATCTCAGAAGAACTTGCTACAGCTATGTCAAACAACGAAGACAGCCAGAAAAAAAATTTACGATTCATTACAGAAACAAATCTGATAAAAGAACTTTAGACAGTGAATTTAGCAACTATGAATAAATAATAAATACATAATTTTAAAAATACAAATGTAATATAACGTTAACAAAATAACAAGTGCTAACATCCAATGTGGGGGATGCACGTAAAAATAAATAAATAATAAAATAATAATAAGTTATAAGTGAAAAATTGTTTTCTCATGGTAAACTTAAAAAAAAATAAAAGAAAAACACCTGAATGTTTCAGGGAGTAAAACTATTAAAAATGTATGTTTGTATAACACTCAAAAGACGTTTAACTTTTAAATACACCTACTAAGTAATAAAACACAAAAAAAAAGATAAATTTAGAATGACAATAAACTGGTGTAAAGATGCAGATATTACCAATACAAATTAAATGATACTCATCTCTGATTATCATCACTGGCGGCTCGTGGTGTGGTGTACTGGGAGGCATTTTAAAGCATTTTTTTGAAAAAAAAATGTTCTTACCCAAGTTTTAGGTAGCCCTATATTTCAAAGCCATCCTTTACGTTGGCAAAATGATCTATTTTTACCAACATTATCATTGAAGTCTTTAATAGACTTTCGATAAGCACTCTCTAATAAATTGATACCCACATTGACAGTGTGTCAAAGTCCACAAAATTTTTCATGTGGTTAACCGATAAAAAATGCGTTTGAATTTTAGTTTTTAAATGTTTACAGACAATATCACACTATGAATTATCACAAAGGCAGACAGTGGAAACAAGTGAACGCATTTTATTACATGGCATTCACAATCCAAAATTATTTTGCACGTACATCCTATAACACTACTAAATTATGATTACACAACCAACAACTGTTTTCACACTACTACGTCGTGGTGTACGTGCGAATGCCGCAAATTAGGCGGCTAGTTACGAGTTTTAACGAGAAACTAATTAAAAATAATAAAATTTATTTTTAATTAAAACGGAGTTACATTAAAATGTTACAAAGCAATGTCAGAGCTTAAACTAACAGCATAACTAACTTCTAATAGCGTGTAAAACGCTTATATAAACGAAAGTAGCAGAGACTGCAGAATGCAGTTTTATCTTGGTTTCATATTTATCTAGCGTTACTATTCTAGGTACGTAACTGGCTCTTGGCATGCGCTTATCACGGACAGCTTACGGCATAATTTTCGGAAGTTGTGGGACCGTTACCCTGGAGTCTTTAATACGCAGATACTTCGATCCTCTTTTAGCTTGTGTAATATGAATTTTACCGCAATGAGCTTTCTATTTCACTCTTATTCATTTGAAGGCCTTTTAAGCCGGCGGCTTTATTCGGTGGCGTATAGCTGAACTGGGGACTGACAACCAAATGACCCTCGCATAGATTCGTTTAATGCGCCCGAAGTACTCAAACTTTCAAAAGTTTTTGCGGATCCTGCGGCAGCTCTTTAATATACGTTCTCGCATAGAAATCTCATACAAAAGTTAACTATAAAATATTTTTTCTATTTCGGTTTTTTAAGGTTATTCTTAAAGCACTGTTTTAGCTAAAAAACAGTGTTTTAAGAGAGTCTTTTAAAGCATTGTTTTTAGTAAAATTTCACCGACAAAGATTGGTATTCATGATATATTCATGATCAAATTTGGTAAATTTAGTATGTATGCCAACATATACATACTAAATTTACCAAATTTGATCGCAGCAATTTGAAACTTGCTGCCAACATATACATACTAAATTTACCAAACTTGATCGCAGAAATTTTTTATAACGTTTTTTCATTAATTCTCCTCAATAGAAAAAATAGTATAAACAACTCGTGTCATAAGGTGTCTTGACGCACTCGTCCATTGAAAAACTTGGTCGCTACGCTCCCTCGTTTTTCAATCTTGGACTCGTACGTTAAGACAATGCCTTATGCAACTTGTGTTTTAATATACTATTTTAAATATAGTGTATAATATGTTATGTACTCAAACAAAGAGTAATTATTTGTTATTCCTTATTTCATCGGGAGGTCAATGACCATTTGACCCAATGGAGAAACCGCCACTGATTATCATACAATCCTACATTTTTAATAGTTTTGGTCCCTGAAACATTGAGGTGTTTTTATTTTGTTTTTTCATACCTACCATGAGCAAACATTTTCTCGCTTACAACTTTAGTATTTGGGAAGATAAACTGATCAAAACTCAATAGAAACAAATGCAGCCTTTTGTTTTTTGTTTTCTTTTTCTTTTGTTAATGTTCAGCCTACTCAAGAAAACAGTTTATCACAGCCTACTATAAAAAAATGATTTCTAGCTTATAACTCCGTTGTTTGTAAAAATAAACCTATTTAACGTGACATCAGAGAAAAGAGAAAAAGGAGCTCTATCTAATGATGACATGACCGCCTTTGTCGCATATTAAAAAATACTAAGGTAATGTCAATACCTTGAAAATCTAACGACTTACAAAAATTTTAATTTGAGATTCGAAATCTGTGTAAAAAAGTGTCTTAATATTGTCAAAACCTCTTTGCGTTATCTTTGATAATAACCAAGTTATATACAAAAAACGAAAACTTAAAATTTTAGTTATTTCAGTCTGTACTGAAAATTTAGCAAAAATTCTAGGATTTGAATGTGGATCATGGTAGTACTTGAGATGCTGAACAATTCTTCTCATTTAACTTTATCTCTATCTCTTACCGTTTACGAATCCCCATGTATGCACTACTTATCTTGGACTCCCTGTATACTATGTGCGATTTATAACTTCTGAACGGATGGTCCAATTTCTTTGCCTCTTGGAATATGAACATGGGGTACCTATATCAAAAATTCAACGAAAGAATGAGCTTTTGAAAACAACCCGAGACCGGTAGCGGTAGCTAAACATAATTTTTTTGGTGGTCATTTTTTTTTCATAAATCTTAAAGTATGTTCTAATGCAAGATAGGAATGACAAAAACAAAGTTACTATAAATAAATATGGAATGATAAAACATTTCAGTTTAAGTTAAATTTCTCATGAATGATAATTGATAATAGAATAGAATTCTAAATTTAATTTTTTGGAGCAGCAATATCTACGGAGTTAATTTTTTCTCCTGCCAATTTTTGAATAATAAATTTGCTATTTGCTGTTTGGTTTTTCTTAGTCCCAAGAAAGGTTTTGCAAAAAAAACATGAAAACCCAGTATTTGCTTTTCACAAGTAATACAATATTAGTAATCTTGTTCTGTCGATTCGCTTGGGTTGATTATTAACGATTGTTAGTTAAGACGATAATCACACGAGCGCGAAACGCAAGTGAATCTGTATAAAAAAATCACACAAAACAAGCGGACACGTGTTATATTTGTGATGACTATCGCACATACGTAAATACAACGTATTTTAAATTAACGGGTTGTATGCTGCTGCACCCTAGCTACGATCTCAACTCGTCGCCCTTGCTGCTAACAAACGCAGCCATATCAAGGAGTGGTTTAACCATAATTTTATTATGTTTTTACTTATTAAAGTGAAGTAGTGACATGTTAGTTGTAAACCTAATTTAGAGGTTTCTAAGTACCACACAAGCTTGTACAAACTAAGTATGGCTGCTAACAAAAATAATTGTAATATTAGGCTGGGAAAACCTAAGCTGAATCACCTGGTTTATGACGTGCATTCAAAACGAGCCAAACCGTAACCACAGCTTTTTACAACGTCACTTTGTTGATCCGGATTTGAAGAACTCTGTTTTATGAAAAATAAAAAACAATTTTATGATTTTTTTTGGTATTAGCGAAAACCACAGACTACGGAACAAAATTTGTTAACCAAAAATTAAATGGGAGGAGCAAAATTAATCTCCCTAAATATTGCTACACCTAAAAATTAATTTGTCAATCTTACTCTACTATCACTCATGAGCAATTGAGCTTTAACAGAAATGTTTTATCGTTTTCATTGTATTAAATAAAAGGGCATGGATTTTTGATTTTCAAAAATCCACAGAAGGCTTCTCGGAAAAATTAGAGAACTAGGACACCAACCAAATTGTATATCATAGCCAGATCTATGAACCTACAATTTTTAATAAATCGCGTGGCCAGTTTTTAAGCATAATTTCTTTGAAAAAAATTGAATAAATTTGTCACTTCACAGTTTTCATCATTTCTTCAAAATTCTCTTCACTATTAAGTTATTACGACCTGCCACATTCGTTTTAGAGTAATAATAAGGCGTTAAACTTCAAATTTTTTTAAAAATCGTATTGGCTGTTGTTTTGAAGCTAGACAGTTTGGAAAAAATGTTAGATTTGCCTAAAGATCTTCTATCAGATTCTCTTTTCAGATTTAGAAAATTCTATTTCAGAAAAAAAATGCTACCAAAACATGTCAAGTTTGTTTTTTGGATAAATTTTGATGTAACTACAGAGCTACTCGAAATCGGCGGTTGGGGATACTTTGCCCCGACCGATCCGCCCCGGCCGTTTCGCCCCCGAAACCGTTTGATCCCCGGCCGTTTCGCCCCCATCGGCGAGGAAAAAAAATATTATTATATATACATATTAATTTATTGTAATTGAAAAATCATACATAATACAATTGCTTAAGCATACAATACAATTAAAAATTAAAACTCAAAATTGTAAGCAATTCCACGAAGGTATTCTAAATTGTTTCTGTTTTCGTAATTGTACGCCAAGTTCAGAATTCGTTCTGCGATTGCTGCATACCGTGCATTTTTTCTGGGCTCGTGGCCACTTAGCATTTGCACAATGTCATAATGATGCAAAGCTTGTTGCTTTTTCAAGCCTTTGATGAACTGAAATATGTTGGGAAATAGATTTCCGCAAGTGGCTTGAAAACCACGGTGCCACCCTTCAACACTGTTGTTTGTTCGATGGTCTCCATTCAACGTTCTTTCGTAAACATTCCACAATTCAATAGGAAATAGTGGAGGTCGTCTATGTCTTCTAGCACGCCGTCCTATATAGGTATCTTCAAAGTAATCTGCTATTGGCATAGCGGCTTCAGGAAAATTTGGATCTTCTACTCAAGCATCAAATTGAGGAGCAACTTCCTGATGTGGCACAATTGCGAACGCTGCTATCGTTCTAATCCACAGTGCAAAACTCGTGCGACTGATTATATTGTATCTGTGAAACAAAACGGCTATGAAAAAAACATTTTGAAAAAAATATTGCACTTGACTAACCTGCAGACCTTCTCTTTGTACTCTTCTGTATACACTTTGACACAAATGGAAGAAACATCCAGTTATAGATATTAACGGGAATTCTTCTTGGAAAGCTGCCATTGCTGCACTTTCGAAATCCGTTATTAAGTTTTGTGGTTGTAGACTGGGAAAACTGTATCATACATTTTCACGTGTATGGTGTATAATTGTTTGAAAAGCGTTGGAGAGACACTGAATGTGCCATCTGCATACCAGTGTTGACTTCTTGCCAACAAAGCCAAATTGCCATTCGTTGAAAAAATCAAAATTCTATTTGCGATTAACTCCATACCAGAATCATACAATAGAAATGGTTGGACAACGCCGTCTATTGCTATTTCTTGGAATTCCTAGAATAAAAAATTATCATGTATTTTTCTTTAAAACAAATCGCATCGCAAAACGCATCTATCAAAAATGATATTTAGGGGTGGACTTACTTGGGGCAGCTGCAATTCTTCTAAATTTTCTGGAACTGCCGGAATGTTGCCTTGATTGCGTTTCCGTTTTATCACTTTTTTAATGGCATTCTTTTTCGGTAACACAGCCAATATGTTGCTATGAACATTTTCAACAGCCGCGGATATAACTTGTTGTGGATTTTCAAGGGTATTTTCTGCCCTGTGTTTTATATCATCCGCTAATCGCAGGGCATGAGGTCTAGCGGCCTGGACGGCATGACAATGATTACGAACCATTTTAACCTTATCTGGTGTATCCCCCGCAGTCCATAATCTTCCTTGGCACTCGCTTCGCTTCTCACAAACCCATATTGAATGTTTCCCATCACTTGTTTTCTTGGAAAACACATAAATATAGTTTTCGTCGTCTACCAACTTACGATGGCCTCTCTTTGACTGCACGAAAGACATGTCCAACGATTTACGATAAGCAAAATGAAATGAACCGAAAATCTCATTTTGCCAAAAATATATACCATAAACCCCCAACCCGTCCTGCGTAATAAGCCCCATGACAATCTACATTAGGGTATTATAACTTATCGGCAAAAGGTGATTAGCGTAATTAGCCCCATGACAATCTACGTTAGGTTATTATAACCTATTGGCAAACAATAATTTCAATTCAATCTTAATATACAATCTTAATTACCTACACTTGATGGCTTAGTTTGTAATACCCTTATTTACTCTAATTGTTATTTGAAAATCGCTATCTACTTCTTAAAAGAAAGAATAGAATTGAATTTTTGGGGGCCAATTGGCTGGAGGCGAAACGACGGGGGCGTAACAGTTCGGGGGCGAAACGGCCGGTGCCAAACGACCGGGGCAAATCGGAGGGGGCGAAACGTACCGGAATCCGAAATCGGACTATCAACAATTGCCAACTATCGCTGCTAGCCTTACGCTTATCGGTTTTACCAGATGTATAAGCACGACGTATTCGACAAGTGGAAAGAGAGGCTCGAGCGGCCGATAATTTATGACATTGAGTTAGAATAGTGAAAAACTACATCCAACAATTTGCTTCACAAAACCCATCACATGTTTGCTTGTTGTTGTATAATAAATATAATTGCAGTATATTTAAATGTTTCTTTTTTACGGGGGGGGGGGGGGGGGCTATCAAACCTCCCTTAAACCCTCGTCTTCAGCAGGTAGTGTAAAAATACCAGAGGATTCTTTTAGTGCTTATTGTCAGTGCCGGATTTACCAATAGGTTGACTAGGCTGCAGCTTAGGGCTTCAGGATTTTCAGGCCTCATCTTTTCTTCATAATTTTTGGCTTCATAAATTTTAGGGCATAGTGTAAAATATTGGGAGGCTCCAAAATATGCTTTGGCTATTTTTTAAGGTTTCAAATGCACATGCCATTATCTTGTATAGATAAATTATTATAAAAAGTTACTAACGTAATACGTAATGTTACAGCCGGTAATCTAGAAAACGTCACGCCCACGCGAACAATTTGAAGCTAGGTAACTGCAACAGTGCAACTGTTGGCAGGTGTTCCGTTTGCTCTTATACCGGCAGTTCTTATCGTAGTGAGGTGAAAGCCTTTACACTTTGCGTTCCTTTAATAATAAGTTGTTGTGTGTAGTCTTCTAAAGTACTTTAATATTTTCTCTAAAATATTAATACTTTCGACACGGATTCGCTTTTTTGAACATTACAGCAATATGCCGGCGCCGGGCATCCAAGGCGATAGAATAGGCAGTTTTGGCAGTTTCCGTGCTTCTGTACGACCTTAGCACTGGAATTGATTATATTCGCCGTTTTCCAAGAAAGTTGAAGTATATGCAAAATGCACGGAAAATTATATTTTTCCCGATTTTATGTAGCCAGGATACTTCCGCTAATAATTTTAAGAGTGCTCTTTAGTCAAAAAAAAATGTTTTTACTGTTAATCTTAAAAAGTTCAGCTTCTTTCCAACCACTGATGATGATAGCTTTGCTGTAGAAATACGTATCTGGTATTTAGTTACTTGTGTGGAAGGGTGCTGTATTTTTCAAGTGTTCCACATTTCGCGTGTTTTTACTTTAGATTTAAAGTGCGACGCTCTTTTCTCCAGTTGCCTATTTGGCAACTCTGTAGCCCGGTAGTTAACTTGTATTTTATTGTGGGCGGGATTATACGGCTGCTTATTCGTATAATCGCTGGGAAGTTCTCGGGCGCCAGATTTTATATGGAGTTTACTCTCCAGAACGGCTTCGCTGTAACAGAAGGGCTTAGCGAAGACC